>LPNX010250867.1:144757-375743 GCA_001517045.1 Pseudotsuga menziesii
GATACTGATGATGATGATTATGATTGTGATGACGACAACGACAATGATGATGATGATGTTGATGGGACGATGACAATGATGATGATGATGATGACTATCATCATCATGAGGATGACAATGATAATGATGATGATGATGATGAATTTGATGATGATGATGTTGATGATGATGGTGATGATTATGATGTTGATGAATACGTTGACAATGATGATGTCGATGATGACAATGATGATTATGATGATTATGATGCTGATGAAGACGATGATTATGATTATGACAATAATCATGATTATGATGATGATGATGATTATCATCATCATGTGGATGACGATGATGATGAAGATGATGACGACGATGATGATGAAGATGGTGATGATGATGACGATGATGACGAAGATGATGCACATGTTGATGATGATCATGAAGACAATGATGAATATGATGATGACGACGATGATGAAGACCATGATGATGATGATGATGATGATGAAGACGATGATGATGAAGATGTTGATGATGATGATGATGATTATGATGTTGATGTTGATGTTGATGATGAAAATGATGACGACGATGATGATGATGATAATGATGATGATGATAATGATGATGATGATGATGATGATGATGATGATGATGATGATGACGATTATGATGTTGATTATGATGATGATTAAGACGTTGACAATGATGATGTCGATGATGATGATGATAATTATGATGCTGATGAAGACGATGATTATTATTATGACGATGATCATGATGACGATGATGACAATGATGACGATGACGATGATGATGAAGAAGATGATGATGAGGATGACGATGATGATGACGATGATGATGATGAAGAAGATGATGAAGATGATGTGCATGTTGATGATGATCATGAAGACAACGATGAAGATGATGACGACGATGATGATGAAGACGATGATGATGATGATTGTGATGTTGATGTCGATGATGAAAATGATGATGATGATGATGATGATGGTGATGATGACGACGACGATGATGATGATGATGATGATGATGAAGATTATGATGTCGATGTCGACGATGATAATGATGATGATGATGATTATCATCATCATGAGGATGACAATGATGATGATGATGACGATGATGAAGATGATGATGATGATGATGATGATGATGATGATGGTGATGATGATGACGATGATGATGATGTTGATGTTGATGATGATGATTATCATCATCATGAGGATGATGATGATGATGATGACGATGATGATGATGTTGATCGTGACGATGATGATGATGATGATGACGATGAAGATGATGATGATGGTGTGTGATCATGATGACGACGACGATGATGAAGACCACAATGATGATGATGATGATGACAAGGATGATGATGATGATGATGATGATGATGATGATTATGAAGATGATGGTGATGGTGATGATGTTAGTAACTCCTTTTTTTTAAATAAGATAAAATAATAGTTCTAATTAAAAATTTACCTTTTAATATATTTCATCGTCTTCTTCATCCATGTCAGTGTCTTCTTCATCCATGTCATCATCTGTATCATCAGATACATAGTTAAAATTTTAAGGATTGGCCATATCATCATTGTCATCATCATTAGTTACGCTCATCATGTCATCGTCGAAAAAAACTTCATCGGCGTTGTCTGCTACATCATCTGATTCAACTATTCCTTCGATGTCTTCTGTTGGATCATCATCGTTAGATAACTCAAGTTGATCATGCTCTTGGTCATCATATTCTTCTTCCAGAGAACCCTCTCCATTACCATCATCTAGGTTATACTTTACCGGCCTTCCCCTTGGATCGTGTCTCACAACAAACAAATAGCCCGCTTTACTTGGAACCTTTGAGTAAAATACTTGTTCACGTTGGCTTGGAAGAACATAGGGCTCTGTTCCTGGCTCAAACAACCTTGTGTTTACCATGGTAAATCCATTATCATGTTTAATAATAGTTCTATCGGGATCACATTGATTCAATCGTAACCTATACCATTTGACAACGAATAGAACTACCTTAAAGGATTTAAAGTCACACCGTATAATATCTTCCAAATACCCATAGTATCGATTTTCTGAGACTTCTAGATGTCTGTTAGTTCTAGATGAAACATTGGTAACCTCAAAGACAGTCGAAACCCCAGAATCTGATGTTTTCTTTGTTTCGTCCAGTTTTTTGATTCAATACCTACCTCCATTGCATACCATAGCCTTATGGTGTTTTACCTGCAATAAGAAATACACAAAAACATTACACAACCATTCAGTCCTTATGCAACAATACATGGAAAAAAAGAACATGTATGTCAATAAGTAATTTGCAAAATAAAATATTTAGAGGGATATTTGATTAATTACATGCTTTCCATTTTATCTTTTACACCATATGCCAAATCGATTTCCATTTTTTTTAGATTGTTATCTCCATTGTGTTGTGCTTCTTACCAATGAAGCCACACCTTCCCATGATATTCCATGACCCGATTGTGTGCATCATTCAATCCATACCTTCATCCAGTCAAGATTGTTTGCGATGTATAAATGAATTGCATCCCATTCTTGACCAACTGTTTAATGACAATAACCATTAAAATGAAAGAAATGTGTAAATCTCCTGAACAAAGACGTATATGCTCTTAATTGAAGCAATTATGACTAGAAAATATAATTATAATATGAAGGATATAATAAAAATCCACTAGCTAATAATTACCTTTCAACTTCCTCAATCTACCTTTCCCCTTCAGTTTCTCCCCTTCAAATTTGTTATTGGAGTTCGGATCACAAATGCGACGTAAATTGAGCTTTGACACTAAAATAGGAAGATATTCACTAACATACAACATTTTTTGGTATATTGTATATCCTTCCATCATAGGACCCTCCACATGTGCTCGTTGTCTCACCAAACCCTTCATAAATTTCAAGTGCCTCTCAACCATCCACATGGACCTTCAGTGCATAGGTCAACACAACTCAATCTCCTCAACTTGGTGTATGAGGTAGTGTTCCTGTGCATTGAAAAATGCCAATGGTAGATGCTTCTGCATTTCACACATGAGATGAGGAATTTCTCTCCTCCAATACTTTATATCTTCTTTATGGATTTCTTTAGATGTCAACCATCTACAAGTGATGCAAACCATTAACGATATTTAACAAAAATAAACATTAAATTACAATATATGCTGAAATAGTGCCCAAAAAAACAAATATAAATTATTATATGGAGAATTAAAGAAACACTAAGCACATGCAAGTAATCGCTAGTTACCTCATGTATTTACCAAGATTATATATAACTTGTTTGACATTGTTGTCAAAGTTGTCTAGGAGAGAGAGAGGTAGAACATACTGTATCAATATACAAACCACGCCATTTATTAAAAAAAGAGTATACAAACAATAAAAAATTATATGGACATAACAATAATAATTACCTTGATGAAGACATGCCAATCATGTGTTTTGAGCCCCGCAAAATCACCTTTTTTAGTTATGATATTCTTCAAGTTTGCACAAAAACCGGTGGAAAATTTAATTTTCTGCATTACTTCTTTGACAACATTGCTTTGTTGCTCCATAAACATCCATGGAATTGAGTTTATATTAACTTGTTCTCTGTTGGTATGAAATTGGATGATGTCTTTCATTGCATGGTTGCTTTCTTGAATGTCTTTGCACACTTTCACAACTTTATCTTTCTCCCTCCTTAGCTCTAGTAGTCACCATAAGGTTTCAGTAACATTCTTTCCAATAAGCATTGTATCAAACAAATGAGCAATTTGTAGGTGCTCACAGTAGGGAAACCTGCTGAATTGAATAGGATAACTTTTCATTCCTCATGGAAGACCATCAATGCCTTCATGATCACGATGGAAATCATGAATATTAGTTTATAATTAATAAATTACATCATAAATAAAATATGGCCACTACAACAAACAACTCACAATAAAAATTAAAATACATAAAAATTCATATACGATGATCCATACGTACCATGATGACAATTTCTATTGTATTGCATCTTCCAAAGGTGAGGTGTAATTCTCTGTGGTTTTAATGCACTCTCCTGCTTCCCATTGAAAATATTTATTTCAGTTGTTCTACACCTGTGATTCTTAGAGAGGAAATTCCTATACTCATCAAACACCTCCTTTCTTAAGCTTTTTTAACAACGAGATTTTATCTTAGGACCACAAATTGGACATGCAAGTTTACCCTTTGTATGAAGACCTAAAATATTTAGATATGGAATATCTATGTCAAATATATTCATATATAAAATATTCTAACTACTCCATATCATTAAATGCAATTAAAGTGGAACTTAAAATTGCAAACCACAAAATGAAGTTAACCCATGGGCATCGTGTATTGTCCATACAACCATTACATGGAATTGAAATTTCCTTTGTCGTATTGGTCTAGATACATCATACATAATTATTTCATTCCATAACTTCAGTAGCTCATCTATAAGAGGTTCGATGTATACATTCATATCTTTGACTTGGAACTTACCTGATTCATAATTTGAAGTACATGTAAAATATATCATTATGAGAACCATTAAGATATATAAACCATGCAGAAGAGTAAAATAATAGATATATATATGAAATTAAGATACATATTACGACAAATGAGATGCCACAACTACATTATAAATAAAATAGTTTTCGTCAATAAAACCTGGAATAATCATCGACAACATTATGTGCTCCCTCTTTATTGACAACCATGGAGGAATGTTATTGTTCATAACAAAAATAGGCCACACTGTGTAAATGGATTTCATCTGTGAAAATGGATTAACACCATCTGCTACCAAAGAAATCCTAATATTGTGTGGTTCTTTAAAGTGAGGCCACTTTTTCTCAATATCTCTAAAAGCAGTACCATCTGCAGGCATTCGGATAACATCATCTTGACTTCTATTCCTAGCATGGTAATCCATAAATTGCACTATGTTTTTGCACCTGAACAGTCATTGCAAACGTGGAATGATGGGAATATAATGAAGAACCTTCTGAGGCACCTTTTTTGTTACTTTATCTGTATGATATCTACTTACATGACATTCCGGACATTATGTTGCAAATTCATGCTGGTTATAATATATAACATGGTCATCAGGGCATACAAGAATTGATTCATAATGCATTCCAATCTCTTTCATGATGGAAGATAAATCTCTATATGTGCGAGGTAAAATATTTGATGGTGGTAACAAAAATTCAACTATCAAGCTACAATTTTTTTTTGTTAATGTAATAAATAAATAATATCAACGAAACACACTTCATCCATACGATAATAAATAATGAGTTAAGAATACAATTATTAGAGGAATACAAATAAACTTTATCACGATCCTATATATGTGATGGATTATTTTAGATACCTTAGCATCCGTGTGATTGCAATGTTTGAAAGACCATTCATAACCTTCAAGTTCATTATCAACATTATAGTAGAGAGAATATTTGTTTTGGAGCCTTCATAAAGATGTTCATATGCCTTATCGAGAAGAGGTATATCGTGAACATCATCAAATTCATAATCATTTTCATTATCAACATCATCATCATCCTTTCTAACGTTAAATGAATCATGGATCAATGTATTTGTACCATATTCTTCAATTACATCATCTTCATGATCATCTTGTTCAATATGATCATTCACTTGTTCTCCATTAAACATACACGCTCCATGATCCTAATCCTGAACTTGTTCTGAAAGCACTTCCTCTGGACGACATGCTATAGGGTGTATTTCCTTTAATATAAATACATGGAAACATCAATAGATATACATTAATATATGAAAAAAAACCAATACATACAATTACCAAAAAAAACAAATATAATAATGTTTATAATGCTAAACCTACAAATGGATGATATTTGTTCCCACTACAGGATTTGAACCTGAAATCCGACGATAGAATCCGACATCATCCAACATTTTGCACGGATGTGTCATACAGCAATCAATCAACAGAATGCCGACAACAAAATATTTATAGCGCCATCGATTATCCGACACTTTGGAGTTAGAATTCCGACTCTTGTAGTGGCGGTTCTTCCGTGTCAGATAGGCGTCGGAATTCCGATGCTTGTAGTGGTGGTTATCCGACTCGTCCATGTCGGATCTTTGATGGTTGTGAACCAAAAACAGTTGGAATTCCGACCCATAAGTGTTGGATATCCGATGGTCAATATAGATTTTTTTATAATAAAAAAATTAAGGTCTACATGATTTTAAATTTTATGGTCCCATACTTTCAACGGTAACTATGTTGAAGGCGTCGAATATCCGACGCATGTCCATTATAAATATAAATTGTTTTAAAAATTTCTTCATGTTTGTTGTAGAAGCGACGGACAATTGTGAAAATTATTTGTTCCTCGACGGGCGTTTTCAGGAATAGTTTTATTCTTCAACGGGCGGTTGTGGGAATTTTTTTTTCATCGATAGACAGTTTGCCAGTAATTTTTTATTCTTTGACTGCTCTCCATTTGACAAAACCTTGATGCATGGAACTTGATTTTTTAAGACAACTGGTTATATTCATTAACGAAGTTTATGAAAAAATGTCAAATAGATTAAATATTCCGGATCCAAATGAAGACAACCGAGAATTGCTTGCTAGACTATGGGATGCAGCAAAATGAAGGGGTGATGGAAAATGTTATTGTCCATGTACTCAATGCATGGGATTTAAGAGGAGAATAATATTGATCTCAACAACCACAAAACATTGCAGGGAACATGGACACGCTAAGGGGGGGAACGAATATCGTCCATTTGTAGGTTTAGCATTATAAACATTATTATATTCATTTTTTTTGTAATTGTATGTATTATTTTTTTTCATATATTAATGTAAATCCATTGATGTTTCCATGTATTTATATTAGAGGAAAGACACCCTATAGCATGTCTTCCAGAGGAAGTGCTTTCAGAACAAGTTTAGGATCAGGATCATGGAGCGTGTATATTTAATGGAGAACAAGTGAATGATCATATTGAACAAGATGATCATGCCGATGATGTAATTGAAAATGATGGTACAAATACATTGATCCATGATTCATTTAACGTTATAATGGATGACGATGATGTTGATAACGAAAATGACGATGACTTTGATGATGTTCATGATATACCTCTTCTCGATAAGGCATATGAACCCCTTTATGAAGGCTCCAAAACAAATCTTCTCTCTACTATATTGTTGATAATGAACTTGAAGGTTATGAATGGTATTTCAAACATTGCAATCACACGTATCTCATAATTGTATGATCGTGATAAAGTTTATTTGTATTTGTCTAATAATTTTATTGTTAACTCATTATTGATCATTGTACGGATGAAGCTTGTTTCGTTAATATTATTTATTTATTACATTAACAATTTTTTTTTTTGTAGCTTGATAGTTGAATTTTTGTTACCACCATCAAATATTTTACCTCGCACATATCGATATTTATCTTCCATCATGAAGGAGATTGGAATGCATTATGAAGAAATTCATTCATGCCCTGATGACCATGTTATATATTATAACCAGCATGAATTTGCAACAGAATGTTCGGAATGTCATGTAAGTAGATATCGTATAGATAAAGTAATAAAAAAGGTGCCTCATAAGGTTCTTCATTATATTCCCATCATTCCACGTTTGCAATGACTGTTCAGGTGCAAAAACATAGCGCAATTTATGGATTACCATGCCAGGAACAGAAGTCAAGATTATGTTATCCGAATGCCTGCAGATGGTACTGCTTTTAGAGATATTGAGAAAAAGTCGCCTCACTTTAAAGAAGAACCACATAATCTTAGGAGTTCTTTGGCAGCAGATGGTGTTAATCCATTTGCACAGATGAAATCCATTTACACAGTGTGCCCTATTTTTGTTATCAACAATAACATTCCTCCATGGTTGTCCATAAAGAGGGAGCACATAATGTTGTCGATGATTATTCCAGGTTTTATTGACAAAAACTATTTTATTTATAATGTAGTTGCAGCATCTCATTTGTCATAATATGTATCTTAATTTCATATATATATATCTATTATTTTACTCTTCTGCATGGTTTATATATCTTAATGGTTCTCATAATGATATACTTTATATGTTCTTCAAATTATGAATCAGGTAAGTTCCAAGTCAAATATATGAATGTATACATCGAACCTCTTATAGATTAGCTACTGAAGTTATGGAATGGCATAACTATGTATGACATATCTAGACCAATACGACAAAGGCAATTTGAATTCAATGCAATGGTTGTATGGACAATACACTATGCCCCTGGGTTAACTTCATTTTGTGGTTCGTAATTTTAAGTTCCACTTTAATTGCATTTAATGATATGGAGTAGTTAGAATATTTTATAAATGAATATATTTGACATAGATATTCCATATGTAAATATTGTAGGTCTTCAGACAAAGGGTAAATGTGCATGTCCAGTTTGTGGTTCTAAGATAAAATCTCGTCGTTCAAAAAACTTAAGAAAGGAGGTGTTTTATGAGTATAGGCATTTCCTCTCTAAGAATCATAGGTATAGAAAAAATGAAAGAAATATTTTCAATGGGAAGCAGGAAACTACATTAAAACCACGGAGAATGACACCTCACCTTTGGAAGATGCAAAAAAATAGAAATCATCATCATGGTACGTATGGATCATCGTATATGAATTTTCATGTATTTTAATTTTTAGTGAGTTGTTTGTTGTAGTGACCATATTTGATTTATGATGTAATTTATTAATTATAAACTAATATTCATGATGTCCATTGTGATCATGAAGGCATTAATGGTCTTCCACGAGGAATGAAAAGTTATCCTATTCAATTCAACAGGTTGCCCTACTATGAGCACCTACAAATTGCTCATTTGTTTGATACAATGCATATTGGAAAGAATGTTATTGAAACCTTATGGAGACTACTAGAGCTAAGAGGGGAGAAAGATAAAGTTGTGAAAGTGTGCAAAGACATTCAAGAAAGCAACCATGCAATGAAAGACGTCATCCAATTTCATACCAATGGAGAACAAGTTAATATAAACTCAATTCCATGGATGTTTACGGAGCAACAAAGCAATGTTGTCAGAGAAGTAATGCAGAAAATTAAATTTCCCACTGGTTTTTGTGCAAACTTGAAGAATATCATAACTGAAAAAGGTGATTTTGCGGGGGTCAAAACACATGATTGGCATGTCTTCATCAAGGTAATTATTATTGTTATGTCCATATAAGTTTTTCTTGTTTGTATACTCTTTTTTTAATAAATGGCATGGTTTGAATATTGATATAGTATGTTCTACCTATATCTCTCCCAGACAACTTCGACAACAATGTCAAACAAGTTATATATAATCTTGGTAAATACATGAGGTAACTAGCGATTACTTGCATGTGTTTAGTGTTTCTTTAATTCTCCGTATAATAATTTATATTTGTTTTTTTGTGCACTATTTCAGCATATATTATAATTTAATGTTTATTTTTGTTAAATATATTTATTGATTTGCATCACTTGTAGATGGTTGACATCTAAATAAATCCATAAAGAAGATGTAAAGTATTGGAGGGGAGAAATTCCTCGTCTCATGTGTGAAATGCAGAAGCATCTACCATCGGAATTTTTCAATGCACAGTAACACTACCTCATACACCAATTTGAGGAGATTGAGTTGTGTGGACTTGTGCACTCAAGGTCCATGTGGATGGTTGAGAGGCACTTGAAATTTATGAAGGGTTTGGTGAGACAACTAGCACATCCGTAGGGTTCTATGATGGAAGGATATATGGTATACCAAAACTTGTTGTATGTTAGTGAATATCTTCCTATTTTAGCGTCAAAGTTCAATTTACGTCGCATTTGTGATTCAGACTCCAATAACAAATTTGAAGGGGAGAAACTGAAGGGGAAAGGTATATTGAGGAAGCTAAAAGTTAATTATTAGCTAGTGGATTTTTATCATATCCTTCATATTCTAATTGTATTTTCTAGTCATAATTGCTTCAATTAAGAGCATATACGTCTTTATTCGGGAGATTTACACCTTTCTTTGATTTTAATGGTTATTGTCATTAAACAGTTGGGCGAGAATGGGATGCAATTCATTTATAAATCGCAAAAAATATTGACTGGATGAAGGTATGGATTGAACGATGCGCACAATCGGGTCATGGAATATCCTAGGAAGGTGTGGCCTCATTGGTAAAAGAAGCACAACGCAATGGAGATAACAATCTAATAGAAAGGGAAATCAATTTGGTATATGGTGTAAAAGATAAAATGGCAAGTATATAATTAATCAAATATCCCTCTAAATATTTTATTTTGCAAATTACTTATTGACGTACATGTTCTTTTTTTCCATGTATTGTTGCATAAGGATTGATTGGTTGTGTAATTTTTTCGTGTATTTATTATTGCAGGTAAAACACCATAAGGCTATGGTCTGCAATGGAGGTAGATATCGGATCAAAAAACTGGATGAAACAAAGAAAACATCAAATTCTGGGGTTTCAGTTGTCTTTGAGGTTACCAATGTTTCATTTAGAACTGATAGACATCCAGAAGTCTCAAAAAATCGATACTATGGGTATTTGGAAGATATTATACGGTGTGACTTTAAATCCTTTAAGGTAGTTCTATTCGTTGTCAAATGGTATAGGTTACGATTGAATCAACATGATCCCAATAGAACTATTATTGAACATGATAATGGATTTACCATAGTAAACACAAGGTTTTTTGAGCCAAGAACAGAGCCCTATGTTCTTCCAAGCCAATGTGAACAAGTATTTTACTCAGAGGTTCCAGGTAAAGTGGGCTGGTCGTTTGTTGTGAAACACGATCCAAGGGGAAGGCCGGTAAAGTATAACCTAGATGATGGTAATGAAGAGGGTTCTCTGGAAGAATAATATGATGACGAAGAGCATGATCAACTTGAGTTAGCTGACGATGATGATCCAATAGAATATGTCCAAGGAATAGTTGAATTAGATGATGTAGTAGACAATGCCGATGAATATTATTTCAATGATGACAGGATGAGCGTAACTGATGATGATGACGATGATGATATGGCCAATCCTTACAATGTTGACACAAATGATGATACAGATGGCACATCATATTCATCATCATCTTCATCATCATCACCGTCTTCCTCATGATGATGATACTCATCATCAACATCATCATCATCGTCATCCTCATGATGATGATAATCATCATCATCATCATCGAGATCATCATCATCATCATAATCATGATCATCGTCATAATCATAATCATCGTCTTCATTAGCATCATAATCATCGTCATCATCATCATCATCATCATTGTCATCGTCGACATCATCATTGTCATCATCATTGTCATCATCATCATCATCATTGTCGTCGTCTTCATCAGCATCATAATCATCATTGTCATTGTCATCGTCTACATCATCATTGTCATCGTCAGCATCAACATAATAATCATCACCATCATCATCAACATCATCATAATCAACTTCATCACCATCATCGTCATCATGATCATGATCATCATCACCATCATCATCTTCATCAACATCATAATAATCACCATCATCATCAACATCATCATCATCAACTTCATCACCATCATCTTCATCATCGTTGTCATCATCACCACCATCATCATCGTCATCATCATCATCATCATCATCGTTGTCACGATCAACATCATCATCATCATCAAGATGATCATCATCAACATAATCATGATCATGATCATAATCATGATCATCATCATAATCATAATCATCATCTTCATCAGCATCATAATCATCATCATCATCATCATCATCATTGTCATCGTCTTCATCAGCATCATAATAATCACCATCATCATCATCATTGTCATCGTCGACATCAACATCATAATCTTCATCATCGTCGTCATCATCATCATCATCATTGTCGTCGTCGTCATCATCATCATCATCATCATCATCATCTTCATCATTTTCATCGTCATCCTCATGATGATGATAATCATCATCATCATCATCAAGATCATCATCATCATCGTCATCACAATCATTATCATCATCATCAGGATCATCATCATTATCATTGTCATTGTCGTCATCAACATCATCATCATCATCAACAACATCATAAACATCATCATCATCATCAACAACATCGTCATCATCGACATGAACATCATAATCATCATCATCAACATCATCATCATCATCATCATCACCATGCTCACATGCTCACATGCTCAACTTTTCAATCATCCTTCAAAGATATATTTTCATTTATCCAAGATAGGGATGTGTCGTTATGTAGATGGTTCTTCCCTCATTAATGTGAAGGTTCTTTATTCAAGTTAGGATATAATAAAAATATCCTAATACTATTATGGCAATTTATATAATATAAAATAACATATAATAAGAATAAAATACATATAATATAAAATAATATATAATAAAAATAAAAAACATATAATATATAATAATATATAATAACAAATGACAAGTGTATTTGGACATTGTCGTGACTTGTTTTGGATAGTTCAGTTCAATTTGGAGGTTTTTGTGAATTTGGGAGTAGGTCCGTTGGAGCACAGGGTTCAGAATTGGAGCTCATGGTTGATAATTGGAGGTCAGGGTTGAGAATTGGAGCTCACCATTGATAATTGGAGCTGACGGTACAAATTTGGAGCACACGGTTCATGTTTTGGAGTTTTAGTTTTGGATTTGGAGCTCATGGCTCAACAGGTAAGCATCATGAGCTCCTTTTTTGGGCATGTTGTGACAATGGTTTTTGGGCATCCTGTGACAAGGGTTTTTTGTGCACGCTGTGATGTTTTCTCCTTTGTGGGACAAGCTTGAATGCAGAAAGACCCTTCCTCATTTAGTGGGTTATTGATGGATTCAATTTACAAACATTCTTACCTAGCAAATGAGAAACTCGCTATTTGGGTCATGAACTTAGAATAGGGCTTCACGCCTCACCCCCTTTCGTATCTGTGAGTCACTATTATAGTTATCATTCATTTTGTAGCGCATATATAGATGTAATTATGCAATTTCTCTAGTTTTGCACAGACAGGCTTGATCAAAGAAGTAATTCGAAGGGACTGATTATCCGGACCTATCGAACGGTTAAAATAGAGCTAGGAAATTGGGGCCCCTGACTACAACTAGTAAAACCCCTCTTAAGGTAAGGAAGGTCAGACTATCTTATGGGAATAATAAGGAAATAAATACTTCCACAATGAGGAGGTCTTACTTCACAAGGAGGTATTAATTCACCAGACCATTTCATCCTCATATTCAACCGGTAAGGTTAGATACTACAGGGAATAGAAGCCCTTAATCTTTTAGAAGGAAAGAGAAATAAGGGGTAGGGGTTGACTTTCATGTTTCTAGCTCAGGCAAGTCATAAGGTAGGAAAGGAAAGTAATAAATAAAGTAATAAGGGGTGCCAATCACCTGCCCCACCACAGGGTACCCATTTTGGCGGTGCCAATAAAAAGCAGGTCTTAAGGCAATAATGAATCCAATAGCAATTTATTATAAAAGTAAAAGTATAGTATTTGGTTAGGATATTTTTATTAATGTATTCATAGTAATAAATTGTTTGTATTAAATCTATCAAAAGAAAGATGTGGATGGTGTCTTTAATAGTTGGGAAGATTATTTACATTTAATTGTAATTTGTTTATAAGACTTATCATTATTCCATCGAGATGTTTCCTTTCAAGGTTGTGTATGTTAGGAATAGTTACAAAATAACATACATTAACTATTCCCCTAACTTTTAGAACTCAACCCTAAATTAAACCCCTTAGTTACTTCAAAAGAAAATTATTTACAAACACGATTCTCATACTGATTTGGAAAAAATCTATCCATATAAAAGTCAGTCTTTGACCTATTAGCTGAACTAGAGAAAAATTGGAAACTTCTACAATGTCCCCTATTCAATTCTAGCCTTTAGTGCTGCAAAACTGCATTTCCATAATTTTTGTAGCATTTTCCCCTGTTTTACACTGCAAGCGCTACAAAAGTTTCACCTTCAGAACTTTTGTAGAATTTTCGTTGTTTTTACACTGTTGGCACTGCAACAGTTATGAAAACTGCATTTTTTGTGCAAAAACTTGTTTGGACGCTTTCAAACCTTTCCCAAGGCTCTAATACTAAAATTTAAGCATGTTATGGTCTAATTTCATCAAATTTATCTCTTGCCTCAACAAGAATTTTTAGATTACCTGCACTGACCTCATCTTTCAACATTTGCAACTCTTTCTTCATATTTTTGTTTTCTGCTTTAAGGGATTTGTTATGCTTATATAAATTTTGAACTTGTTTATGTAATGGGAATCTTCTCCTTAGCATCCCTCTAACATCCATCAAAGATTTTTCATATAGGTCTAGACTTCCATCTACTTCAAACCTATGTTTTATGTATTCTTCTTGCAACTGAACAATCATCAATTGGGCTTGTTTTAACGGTATATTTACCTTCTTCACCTCTGGATCGTCACTCTATGTCTGTTAATATGGTTTTAATTTGGAGACTTTTTTCTTCTTTGTTTGGATAGATTTCTCAAGTGGATTCTATGATGTATCTTCTTCCACATATTTTTTCCATTTCGTTGCTAATCTAGTCCTAGGTCTCTTAACCTCCACCCTTTCTTCAAAAAAGTCCAACTTTATTCCTTTCATTTTATTTTTACTCTTTTAAAATTCAGGTCTCTCCTCTATATCTATAACAACCCTAGGATTTTTCTCCATATGAATCTTACCCTTTCTCTACTCCTCACTTGTGTCTTTTTCTCCATCATGTTCTTTGCTTGAGTAGTTGTTTTTTCTTTTGAGCTTGGAGTACATCTCCTTGCTGAAGGAATACCTAGCACCTCAGGATCATAACCAACAAGGAAAAGAAACATGTTATAATCCCTTCTCATTTTTCTAATCTCTTCAAGCACGACCAATTTTATTAATACAAAATGAAATAAACTAGTGTTCTACCTTCTTAGGTTTCGGCTGCACCTATGTGCCATCTTTCCTAGATTTCTGTACAAATCAAAAGGGATGTCTAAAAATGTTTTTCCAATGAAATGTAACGATAATTTGAAGTGAAATTGATACACTGTGTCAAATATTCCTTCACATGTAAAATAATTCCTTATGGCAAATAAAAGTTTCTCATATTTCTCTGACAGCCAAGCTTTGGGTATCCCATGAATTAACTTAGATCCCTTGTGTTCTTCTTTAGAAAATCATCATAATTTATCAAGTGAAACTTAGCGGAAGTAGTGGAAGTATGACCCTCTAATGAGATCCATAATTTAATTAGATCCAAATACTAATTGCATAATACATATCTATTAAAAAAAACTTTACATGAATAACAACTTTAATTCTAATTATGAAATGTGCTAGTCAAGAAACTACTAGCGCTCATAGCAATAACAATTACATACATGTAACAACAATAAATTAAACAATTTCAAGACTCTTGGTGAGTAACAACAACAGTTTCAACAAGTAACAACAACAATATCAACAAGTAACAACACTAGATTTAGCAAGTAATAACAACATTTTCAGCGAGTAGCAACAACAACATAAATTAGTTTAAAACTGCTAGTGAGTAATAGTAGTAGCAATGATTAGTTCGAAACTAATGCTTAATAAAAATATCCTAATACTATTATGGCAATTTATATAATATAAAATAACATATAATAAAAATAAAATACATATAATATAAAATAATAATAAAAAATATATAATATATAATAATATATAATAAAAATGACAAGTGTATTTGGACATTGTCGCGACTCGTTTTTGTTTTGGACAGTTTAGTTCAATTTGGAGGTTTTTGTGAATTTGGGAGTAGGTCTGGTAGACATGGAAGACAACTCTGTTGACCCATGGCAGCAAGAGCTCAACATCTTATCCTCATCGGAAATTACCGGTATACCGTCCCCAGACACAATGTAGAACACGCTGGAAAATTTGACAACTAGAATTGAGAGCAAGGTTTTGGTTTCTCCGCCAGATGAAGAGCTGCTAGGTGTGTTCGCAGCACGAACATTAAACCTGGCCTTAGTTGGTCTGAGTACAAACACCAGATTTGAACTACTTGCTTTATGGACTCTCCTTTATTGTGCTAAATCCATGGTCCTTCCCACTCTAAACATTCATGGTGACTCCACAGCCATCATTAATTGGTTCAATAGAAGATCATAACTAACTTTACTTGCACTTGATGGTTGGTGTCAACGTATCCATGATATGGAACCTTACTTCATCCAGCTAAAAGTAGTTCACATATTCAGAGAACACAATACTAAGGCTAATAACTTATCCAAAGAAGCATTAACCTTGGCCTCAGGCCATTTTTAGTTTACTGAATTCACTGATGGTGAATGTACTGATCAGGGCACTTTCTAGCTTTTATAGCCCTTAGCACTTGATTATTTTGTGTGATGTTGCTATTGAAATCCTTTGGATGATCCCCTCATATTACTGATCTCTCTTATTTATTGCTTCTTTGGATTAGCTACTTCAATATTAGACTTGAATTCTCAGTCTATTGAAGGTTATTGATGTGGATGTAGTCAAGATTCCTAGATTAGAGGTGTTACCTTTGAATTTTTGTCCAGTATTCCTGTGAAGCTGATCAATTGTATTCCTTAGGGTTTCCTTAGGGTTGAAAATTAGTATGGGAAAACAAGTTAGCATTGCCTTACGGTTGAAAATTAATATGGGAAAACAAGCATCATCAAGACAAGCTAAAAGGAATAAATCAGCAAATATGACATACTGATATAAATGTATTTAACGTGCCAAGTAGCCAGATTTGGAAATGTCCGCTCTTCACCACCTCTGGGAAATATGCCTCTGAAGAGCTGGCTTATGAACTTTAGAGCAGCACAGAGGTTAAAAAATCCACTCTAAAATGAAAATCATCTACGACATCACAAAATCATTCATGGGAAAACTAAAAACCACTTAAAGGAGATATCTTCTTTGAAGGAAATAGTCCATTAAACGAGAACCTTCAGGTTTTGTATAGACATATATTGGCATAAATTGCAGTGTTATATGTGATGCATATGCATAACATATCATCTCAAGCTTGACAACGTCGAAAGGATAAAGTACAATGGCCACAAGCATACATTTGAAGCTTATGAAGCCTACGCAATTCATGTTAGCAAAAGGCAATGCAAGCAATAAGTTAGAATAGAGACTTGTATGTAACCAAAAGAGGGGCATACATTAGAATTTTTAGGGTTGCCAAATGCCCACACCTATTAACCAAAATCATTCTTGACAAGATTTTTCTTTAACAAGTTATTAGCTTACAAGTCTTTCCAAGTTTTATTTCTTATAAGTCTTTTCACATTTTTTTGCTGGTATTTTGCTATGCTTATGCCAAATTTGTTTTTGGCCACGGTGCAGGTAGAAACAAACAGGTATTTGTCAGACTTGTCTTCCTCCAGCGAAGGGAGTTTGGGAAGGCTAGAGGAAAGTGAGACATCCAGTAGGTCTACACTGGCTAGATCAACTAGATGTCAGAAGATCGGAAGAAAATTCGACAAACGCATGAATTTTTTTCTCCAAGGAGGGGGGTCATGTTCCTATGATGATGAAACAATGGGAGACATCAACGTGCCCTTAAGGTACCAACACCTAGTGAAACAATGGGTGCCTAGCGATATTCCTAAAGTAAACATTGATTTTTGTGTGAATGAGAGGATATATAGAATTGCACCGTCCTCATTGCATGGATTGGGCTTGTTTTGCATGGACATCATAAAGGTTGGATACGGTAGATGTACAGAATTGATGGAGTATGTTGGACCCTATTACAACTACAGTGATTGGATGCGCCTGGTCCAATATACATGAAGTATGCATAGATATGGGTTGTCAGCGAATTATATAAAACTGAAAGACAAAACTCAAAATAAAGGAGCAACGATGTACATGGATGGAAGGCCAAAAACAACCGGTAATATTGTGGGGTTTATAAACAGTACACAACCAAGGTCTACATTAAAGCAACCCAACTGCATATTCGATTCATGTGAAGGAAACCGTGTCTTTGTATGTGCAATTAAATCAATAGCTGCTGGCGAAGAACTACTTATTGATTACAATTTGAATCGTGTAGATACAAACAATGTTAGTATCGTTGTGGTACAACAAAGAATTTAACCACCCTTTTATTAATTATTTTAAGGTCTATAGGAATTTTTGTTAGCATATAATTGAAATTATCTACTTTTCATGTTTCCTTATGTAACTTTTAGTATGTTTTTGATGTAGGGTTTTCTCAGGGGCACCTCCATCTCCGTAGATGTTTGTCGACCCGAGTCAAGGCAGCAGGTATACATCGATATTGCCAATGTAATATGAAATTTTAGGATGGACATATAGATACGTTGTTATGTATTTTCATTAGTATATTAGGTTCGTTTATATAATATTATCGATTTTCCATGCAGAGTGTTGATCAGGGCAGCCAACCGGCTATTGATCAGCCGACTACAGCATCAGGGAAACAACCAAACATGAATGTAATTCTCCATTTCAAATACTTTAAAATCATAAGCATGTCTATCGTGACGCATTATGTTTATTTTTTTATGTATTCTTTCATTTTTATGGTTGCGTTCATGATGGTAATGTTGTCTACCTTTTTTGCAGATTGACCAAGGAAACTCCCCAGCTGTTGATCAGGCAACTGGACACTTGAGGCAACCATTTAACCTAAATGTAATTCCACATTCTAAATACTTCAAAAATGTGCACATATAAAACATGTAGCATAGTGTTTATTTTTTTTTTTGTTCTGTATTTGTTAGCTTATACGTATTGCGTTCATTGTGATAATGTTCTCTACTTTTTTTGCAGGTGGCTGATCGACGTAAATCCCCATCTGTTGATCAGACCACGCCCTCGACTAGGCGTCAGGTAATCCTAGATGTAATCCCTAATATAATTATTTGCACACACTATATTTTCAAATACTAAGCAATTTTTTATATATTTCAATTGCAGACAGGGGATTCCATTTATGAAACGACGTCTCCAAACTCTTTACAGAATGAGGTCTCTTGGTTGATGAGAGATAGTGAAATTAGAGAGTCTACAGACCTATTGAGGGTGCTACAAAGGACAAGGGAAAAACAAAATGAGGAACTGGTTCGTCTGACATTGGTAGTTCCACTAATAGAAGGGCTCGAACAAAGGATTCAATTGTTGTTACAACAATGTAAACAAGTGGACATAAGTTATCGAATAAAAATGTAAATTCATTTATAAAAACTTTATAATATGATTTTATATGTTGTTGAACTTATAATACAATGGGTTTAATTTACAGCGTTCTATGGATATTATCAGTGGTGTTCAAGGCAATGTTGGTCCCAGTGAACAAACCACTCCATGTACACCACATACTGCTCCCATATTGTCCACTGAACAATTGGAAACATGCTCTGCGACACCGCCGAGGGCAACGGAGGGTGCAGCCGATGTTGCCCCACCCACAACAGATGCTGCAGAAGAAGGGGTGGATGCGAGGCTAGATAGATATGTGGAAGCATTTTCTGGATCTTCTCGTGTGACTAGCACTGGTTCAATAAAGTGTACATTTTTGGTGAATGAAGAACTACTTCCAATAAAGATAGAGAGGATTCCAGGTCATTATAGATTGTTCAATTTATTTTTTATAATTTGTGTCTAATATACCGATAATATTTTCTAATGTTGACTAATGATGGCAATAATGTTTTGCAGGAAATGATATATTTTATAAACACATGAATTATTTGACCTTGGAGATCTTCAGGCCCACCATCTGCACAATGTGGAACAAGTAGCCAAAAGCTTTAAAGGATGATCTAACTAATCACTTGGTTAGTCTGTTCGGAAAAGATACCTTTGATACATCAAAGGTACTACAGAAGGCTGGAAAACATCTAAAGATTGTTCGAGACCAATATAGGGTTCACCTAGAAAAGAACCCTAGGTATGAGCGCCCTCCAATGATTTCATCTATGGAGTGGAAAGCCCTGGTGGAATATGGAAACGAGAAGGGCTTGAGAAAATGAGGAAAGATACCACCAGGTGGAATAGGGAGGTATGCAATTCATTCCAAAATGTAGTGGTAAGCCTTATTATTACTAGTTTTTATATCAATTTTGGTACATAGACTAATTTATTTAAGAACTTAATTAGGCTATCAGACACATCTAAGGCCACAAAGGCAAGAATTGAAAAAATTGGCCAACACAAGCTTGGGCCTGGTGGTTACTCCAACTTGGCGGCCCGATATGTAAGTATCGCAAAACCCGAATCCGCATCCAAATATCATACAGATTATTATTTTTGTTTTGTTCTGACAAAAGGCTTTAAAATTAATGACATCATGCAAATATGAAGGCCGACCGGTTCAAAGAATTGCCCAGTGTGGATTACATGAAGCTTGGCTTTGAACATGGCTTTGACGCCGTTGTTGAACGCCGAAGAAGCTTGTATGTGAATACTACACGATCTTCTGTTAATCCATCTGGTGCCCAGGTATGTGAAAACTGTATATTTTAATGATAATTTATTAATGCTCATGCAATTTGTTCCTTATAAATAAACTAACGTAAATTATTTATTCCTTTTTGTGCAGGAAAGTAATGATCCCATTCATGTTGAGGATGAAGTACATGACCAACCAAACGAATATCATGCTTCTCATCCTGGTAATGAATTTATTAATGTGCTACTATTTTTTATAGACCATTGCAGATGATGAACATTAATTCTAATTCTACACAATTCAACTATAGAGCATGTAGCTGCAGATCATAACACAGAACAGGTTGGGCTAGTACGAGATAATGTTGAACATGTTGATGTGCACATGGCAGGTAAAAACACACATTCGTAATGTTTTTTTAATGAATTAATCATATTTATCAAAATATAAATATATTAATGAAATATTTTGACATTATTGCAAAAATTCATCGCCCCTCACCTAAAGTTCAACCTTGCGAGTAGACTAGTAGGGATACCGATGATCAGATTCCCGAAGATGTGACTCTAACTAAATATTTAAAGAGAAGAAAAGTAAAAAGGAAGTGACTAAACAAATTTTGAGTAATTGTTATTTATAAAAAAAAAAATTAATGCTTTTTCCTCTGTTTTATGAATGAATGGTTTACTGAATTGTTTACTGATATTTTTTTTTTTCCATTGACTAAATTAATGTTTTAATGAATGAGTTAATGAATGGTTTTTTCAGCTGTTGAATGATTGAATGGTTTAATGAATGTTATAAAGAATGATTTAATGAAATCATTTTTCAACTATTGAGTGAAATAATTTGCATTGTAGATGCATTGTTATTTGCATTGTGAAATAGTGAAATAAATTGTTATTTGCAAGTATAGGCGTTGGGTTTGGGGAGTTGAGAGTGATGTGAGGGGGGGAGGGGCCATAAGAGCTTCCACCTTCACGTGGTTGGTCCTGTTTAGTAGAGAATATTAAATTATTCTCGAAACAGAGAGGAGCTCAATGAATGGTAAGGAAGAATACATTAAAAAGCATCTATTTATATATTTTTACTGTGTAATTTTCACTATTGCTATTTGACTCCTCCATTGGAACTTGTTAAAGATAGCGTTGAGAAACATTTCCATAGTTAAGAGGCAAGAAATGGAGTTTTGATTAGATCGATGGCCTTATATACATAGTATTTTTGGCTATCCATGTTTTATGAGGTGATATATTCTTACTAATTATAATTTTTTGCTTACATAATTTATGTTAGATCATTATATTTTAAATTCCTTGATTATATTAAGCAATTGAGTGTCATTTAATGTTTCTTGAGGATTTTAAAGAACTTAGTTACTATTGCTTGAGGATTTTAAAGAACTTAGTTACTATTGCTTGAGGATTTTAAAGAACTCGGTTACTTGAATTGAATTAGTAAATGATAGATGTTATATAACATGTTTATATAAATGGTTGGGCATGATAGCTTCGGAGATAGATTGTTTGAATACTTGGTCAATTGTAGCAATATGCATTTATTTTCGCAACACACTCATGTCTTCATTTTATGTTTTCAAGATGCTTTTGAAGAAATAATGGCTTGTTTCTACATCATAAGTCCACATTCAATGTTTTCAATATGCTTTTGAACAAAGAATGGCTTGTCTCTACATCATAAGTCCACATTCAACGGCCTTTGCAGCAAGAGTTTTTATATACCAAAAAACTAACATTCATTCTTTACTTGTTTATGGATTTTGCAATCTTGCAGATGCAAGATGTGGACAATGGTACACTGTTAAAGTGGACTCGTCAAAGGTTACCTTGGAAAATAGAGCAGATCTTCTTCAACGAGCTGAAGTTCGTGTGTGTGCTTTTGATATAGAGATGACCAAGCTTCCTTTGCATTTACCTGATGTTCAATATGACATGATAATGATGATTTCACACATGGTGTATGGGCAAGGCTATCTTATGAAAAATAGAGAGGCAAAAACACTTGGCATTGTTTTATGCCCGTTGGTCAGCCTATCCTTTGTTTTGGGATTTTTATTGTTTGCATATTGATGTTGCATTGATTGTTATGAACATCATTTCTCTTCTTTAGTTTTCCAATTCCTTTTTGTTTGTTTCCTGAGTGTGTAGGGGTGGGGCATTGAATACTTGGAGTACACTCCAAAGCCAAAATTTGAAGGAAATTTCAAAGTATCAAATGTGCCAAATGAGGTATATCTACCATTTATTGTTTACCCTAAGACTATAATTCTGAAAGCAAGTATTGATCCCCTGGAAGTTTGCTATGTTTTCCAGACAAAGCTTCTTAGGCGGTGGTTCAATCACATGCAAGAATTGAAGCTTGGGATTTATGTCACGTATAATGGATATTTATTTGATTAACCTTTCGTCGAACAACAGGCTAAGCACCATGGAATGAAAATGAGTGATGTATGTTAATTTTCTTATCTAATATACTGGCATCTTATGCTTGCTGACTGTTGCTGGATTTTCGCTCAATTCTATGTTTAATTGGAAAAGGAGTTTATTATTTAGTGTATTACAATGAATGTATTGATCCACATAGCGGACATCTCAGGGCCCCAATGTATACTTTGTTTTTAAATCCTTTAGAAGTTTTTCTCTACCTCTTAAAATTCCTGCATTGTTTTGCAACCAAGGATAGGTTTTTGACCATCATTATAAATTTTAACCCCTCTATTATCTAGCCACTTCATTTAGCAAGAACAATATGTGCTTACCTTGTTTGTTTGGAATTTTCAAGAGTTAACTTAAATATCTACTGTACATTATTAATAATGATTTAAGGTAACATACGTTGTTGTTTCTTTGTCTCTTTGCTATATGAAGTGGTTATGTATTTGTAGGATTCAATCTTATTCTATATCCCTTCCTTGAGCAAAGCTAGACTATTATAAAAGTATTGAATGCCTCTTGGTCAGCAAGTTTATTTCTGTTTTTTTATCTTAGTTGTTTCCTTTGGTCCCCTCTGTTTAGACACTCTATAGGTTTAGTGTCCTCCATCATCACTTATTAATATTGGGGATGTAAAGCACTCTTTGCATGAGAGCTCTTTCGTATACATGGAGAAACTTATGCAAATACTTATACAATTAGCACAATGCATATGAAGGATAAACACAATTCTTTAGACCCATTTCATCTTAATCATGTTATAAAAAGCCAACCTATAGAACTTTAGTCAGGGACACAGACAGTGTATGGGGACTGCTTCATTCCACTTTCCAACTAATAGTCGCACCCAGAGAAGCACTGTATTGTGTTCAACTAGGAAAACTTGATTGCAAGCAACCTTTCTCCGACTCTCTTGAAATCCAAGTCACATAGGCCATTTCTAAGTGGGTAAGTTGGAACATGCGGGCATGGGATTACGTGACCTTTGTACATGTGGTTCACACTACCTGAGTTACTTGGAGAAGTGTGTAGGCAAAAGTTGTGTTGTAATCACCTACCCTTAGCACATGCAATGTCTCTAGTTAAGGAACATTCTCTTAAAGTGTTCATGGATTGGTTAGATTTTACTTTTTCTTGTTAAGTCGTCCACTTGTAGACCTAGTACAGGGTTTGCTTGTAATTACTCTCTTCCTTATTCCATAAATAGAAAGGAGGTTGCTTCTCTTGAGGATATTTGGTTTTCTATTTTTTGAAAAGTAAAGTTAAGAGCAAATTAGTTGTGATAACTATATGTGCAAGGATAAAATATATACTTGACATAGAATCCTCTAGTTTGCTACCAAGATTCCTATAGTGGTCAAATTCTAGGCTGAAACCATGTGGCTGTAAGTGAAATATTTGGATTTTTTTTTAAAATCCATCAACAGGTGTCACTTTTCTGACGTTCTTTCGACACTTCGGTAAACCCATATGACGACCATGTCATGAGTCCGATGCTTCCGCCCGTCGGACGATCGACAGTTAAAGTGTCAGACTACATCGAAAGGTCGAATATTCTAGCATCGGATTGCATTGGATTTTCGACAGTGTCTGGATTAAAAACCGATGACACCACCATTACTCCAACATGTCTGTCCGTCGAAAGGTCGATGCTGCAAGGGTCGGAGGACGTCGGATTTCCGACGGTTTATACAATTTTGGTTGGCACTTCGGAAGGAAAAACAGTCGAATATGTGACACAATGGTCTATTGGATCTTTGACCCACATTAGTAGACTGTCAAAGATCCAATGTTACGCCACCGGTGCCCAAAAAAAGTGCATGTGTTGAAAATGAGATAGAGAAGTGTCAAATTTCAGACATGCAAGGTGTCAAATTTTGGGTTGAAATTCTATTGTGTCCCCCCCTCAGCGTGTCCATGTTCCCTGCAATGTTTTGTGGCTGTTGAGATCAATATTCTTCTCCTCTTAAATCCCTTGCAATGAGTACACAGACAATAACATTTTCCATCACCCCTTCGTTTCACTGCATCCCATAGTCAAGCAAGCAATTGTCGGTTGTCTTCGTTTGGATCCAAAACATTTGATCTATTTAACATTTTGTCATCAAATTTGTTAATGAATATAACCGATTGTCTTAAAAAATCAAGTTCCACGCATCAAGGTTTTGTCAAATGAAGAGAAGTTGAAGAATAAAAAATTCCCGACAAACTGTCTATCGATGAAAAAAAATTCCCACAATCGCCCGTTGAAGAATAAAACAATTCCTGAAAACGTCCGTCGAGGAACAAATAATTTTCGCAAATCATCCATCACTTCTACAAAAAACATGTTGAAATGGTTAAAACAATTTATATTTATAATGGACATGCGTCGGATATTCGACACCTTGAACATAGTTACCATTGAAAGTATGGGACCATAAAATTTAAAATCATGTAAACCTTAATTTTTTTTTATAAAAAAACCTATACAGCTCGTCAGATATCCGACGCTTAGGGGTCGAAAAACTGACATTTTTGGGTTCATAGACGTTGAATATCCGACACTGAAGGGTCAGATAACTGACGTTACAAGGGTTGGAAATCCGACTCCCTAGTGTCGGAGATTCGATGGTGCTATAAATATTTTGTTATCGGCATTCTTTTGATTGATTGATGTCCGACACATCCGTACGAAATGTTGGGTGACATCGGATTTTGACGTCAAAATTCGGGTTCAAATCCTGTTGTGTACACCTATCAAGGATTGTACTACTGCGACAGTAGCAAAGTTTTTATTTGAAAATTTTGTAACAAGGTTTGGGTGCCCTAAGATGTTGATTAGCAATCAAGGTACGCATTTTGTTAATCAATTGATTGAAGAACTAACTGATGAATTTCAGATACAAGATAGAAGAACAACTCCATATCACCCACAAGCCAATGGAGCAGTTGAAGCATTTAACAAGATTCTGGAAAAAGCACTAACCAAATTCTGCAATACAAGAAGGGATGATTGGGACCAGAAAATTTCTGTAGTACTATGGGAATATGGCACAACATGTAATAATTTAACCGTCCAGACACCATTCAGGTTAGTATATGGACATGAATTTGTCATGCCTATCGAATATATTATACCAATTTTAATGGTGGTGACAATTACAGAAATGACAGATGTTGATGTTGTTGAAGAAATATTACTTTAGTTAATCCATTTGGAAGAAGAACGCTTCATTGCAGGATTCCATCAAAATATAGAAAAACAAATGCAGAAGGTATGGCATGATAGACACATTAAGAACAAGCAATTCTCAATCGTAGGCCTTGTTCTTAATTATGACAACACATTTTTCAAACACCCAAGCAAGTTGAAGACACATTGGTTAGGTCCTTATGTGGTGAAGGAAATCACTGATGGAGGAGGAGTGAAATTGGAAAAATTAGATGGCACGAAAGTCAGAGGGCTCATCAATGGGAGTCATTTAAAGCCTTATTTTGATAACTGCGACTAGGTAAAAACAAATTATGATGTTGATAACGATGACGACCAGGAGAAGAGAATAGTGTGACTTTAACACAAGGCGTAGTGAGGGAAGTGTGGCACTAAAAACAATGGCGCGTTGGCACAATTATGAGGAAGGATTGTTGAGGTGACAAATATCAAGTCCACAGATAATAAGGAAATTCAAGAAGATCGCAAAGAGAATTTGAGGGTCACTTCCACCATTAATATCATGACATCACAACGAACAGGGGTGGTTTAGTTGGCAAATCCACATAAGAAGTAGGACTAATAACCCTCGCGATGGTTCGTGTTGTCATTATGCTACTCGATGATGGCGCGTGTGAGGATTTGACAACCAGATTGCTGGAACGAACCCACTACTGATGGTCGATTCCTAGCTCGTGTCCTTATATTTCCACCATGATAATAGTTGCAAGACATAGAATGAACAAAAACTTGTGGAGAAGTATGGCGAGTAATTGTTTCAGTGCTATGGCCCTGGGCGTCCTGTCGAGGAAATTGTAATGATTGTTCTAAGTAATAGGAATGTTGTTGGATATGTTCCACTAAAGGTTGGGAGCCACTTGGAGATTCACCCAATGTTGGGCCTCCATCCAAAAGCGGCTCCAACCAACTTGGTAAAGATGCCAATGTGAAGACCTTCTGATGCCGGTAAAAGCAATGATGTCTTAAAAGAGCTGAGCATGACTGAAGAAGCAGTGGAAAGAATTCAAAGACCATAGGACATCCCATCGAAGCCTCAGGACATAATTTCCAAGAATTAATTGCCACGATGCATAGTATCCATTACTAGAAACTAGCGGTCTGAACAGATGTTTAGACTAAGAGAAGAAGAAGCAAAGGCCAACGTCATCACCATTATCACTGAAAATTTTTGAATCTATGGGAGGTGATGATGATTCCAAATATTTGATCCATTGGCATACCCTGAGGGAGGGGGGTACTACATATTAAGGATGACACATCTCACCACCACTATAGAAAAGAGAAACACTGACTAGAATATGTTGGACTGAGCGAGTGTCACTAGATTTGAGGCTTACCCAGATGTCGCATACTCATTCACAGGTAACGCCGAGGAATATTCTGAAGGGAGGACGAAGAAACTTGGGATGTGCCAAAAGTTGAAGCTAGAAATGTAGACAAATAACATTAGTGTTACCTATAAGTCCCTCATCCCCTATGTCCTACTCCACTAAGCAGTAAAATAATCCATAAGAAAACAAAAATGACAAGTCTGAAAAGGAGTTAGTTCTGTTGATGAACGAAACTGCCTTATTGATGTCTGGATTTGCAAAAATGATAGTAGTACTATAAGTATAAATCTTGCAGCTAGATGCAAACACATAAGGAACATACGGTCAAACACATAAGGAACATACAGTCAAGCGTAGAGGGAAAATAATTCATCATGTACACCATAAGGTGCATGAGGTAGCGGCATCTATAGAAAGAGTCATGCCAGAACATGTCAGTTCTGACCTAGTGGAACACATGCAGAAAACAGAAGAAGAAGTGCACACAGAAAAAGAGAAGTTGTTGAAAATCATGGAGGATTTTCAGAACAAAATTAGCACAAGTTAGACCATGGAGGAATAGTTCATGTGGCTCGAGACGAGCCACAGGTGAGTGTTGGGGGCCTGTTGGGCCTCAGGACAGTAGGGCTAAATTCTTGTGGAATTCTGCCTAAGTAAGAAGAAGGAGTATAAAAGAGTAAGAGAAAGGAACTACGACAGAGGAAGGAGCATCAAGAAAAAGGGAAGGATTTTGTGACAAAAGAAGGAAAGAGAAGAAGAAGACAAAGAGAAGGCGCGGGATGAGGAAGTTGTGCCAGATGAGTAAACCCCAGTAGAAGGATAGAACAAGATACAAGATGACATGGCAGAATATCCACAGAAGTAGGCATGTAGATAGTGTAACGACCGAAAAATGACAGTAAGGCATAACGCTAAGAAAGAAACAATCCTTAGCGATCGTGGGTACGAGCTCGGCTAGAGCCAACAAAAATCACATGCGTGAAGGCATCATTGTAAGTCAGGATGATAATGCCTTTTGTTATGTATTGCTAGAATAGGAAAGACAGTCTGTTGGATGAAGATAACAAGTCAGCTGGGATAACGATTGAAGAAGAGTCAGTAATGAGTCTGTTAGAGTCTGTATTGAGTATGTAATGGGGCTATAAAAGAAGGAACCCAAGCTATAGTTGGGTTAAACAAATAGCCAGTCAGGTTTTAGATGGTTAGCTGATACAGTATTTTGAGTAACCTCTAGATGCTTGGAAAAGAAGCTCGAGCTAGACTTGAGATAGGTGGTTTGATTAATGACTCTAGATCACTGAGTGCATCAGAGTAGTGATTCTACAATTGAGTGCGCAGACAAGTAGAGAGGTTTGAGTTGATATAGGTTGTGTGTGGATTGCTAGTAGGAGTAGCGTCGAAAGAGAAAGAGAGAAGATCATAGAGCATGAGAGGGAGGAAAAGTCTGTAAAGATAGAAGAGAAGATCTTGAACAGAGTCTACCGCTTTATGCATAGAGAAAAGGTGCATCTATTTCCTCATGCCAAATGAAGAGTACATTGTGGTTTTTTCCTGGATGGGTTTCCATGTTATATGTTGTCTATATGTGTGAATTTTGAGTAGCTTATTTATATGCGTAAATGTTGTGTTGAATGACTGGTTTATTATTGTGTTGAAACTGGATAAATGTATGACTGTTGCATTATATTAATGAGTATTCTTATGATGTATATTCACTGTTAGTTAAATTAAGTTGCATAAATAAGGGTTGGATCATATATTGGTATTGAAATACTATGCATGCAAGTAACCCACCATCACGGTCTTCGTTGGAAACCTTGATGCAGAGCCAAGGTACTAAAACAACCTCACACACAAACTGTGGAAACGTGGTTCTGAAAGTTACCCATAAAACTGAGATATCTCGGGTGAGACGGCAACTGTGTCACAGGTGCTATCGGTTGAGCTCCGCTCCATAGAGCTAATATATTGGGCTTTGTTGTGCTGAGCATAAGGAACTGAACCTAGGTCCAGGGGCAAAGAGAGGGAATAAATCCAACACCATTGGTCTTGTAGGTCCTATGGGTAAAAGGGGTCGTTTCTCCACCTTAAGGGTACACCTCGGTCTTGTGGGTAAGGGGGTTGAATTACCGTCATGTTGTGTCCCATTTGGTTGACTTATGCTCCTTCATCTTCTACTTTGTCTTAGCGCCCATATTGTGTGTGGTACCTTGGACACCTTTTGTATGATGACTTAACCTTATTACTTTTATTGTTTTATTGTTATGTGACCACATGACCTATGGTACCCTATTCTAAGTGCACTCAACTTTATTTTATGCTTTATTATGGTACCATAATCAACTTTGTCTTTTGACATCTTGTCCTTGGAGTGACAATAGCTTATTCAAAATGTTTGAGTATAAGGAAGATCCAAACCAGATCTATCTAGCATTACTATTGTTCATTAGTTAAACTTCATTGCAATTTTTTTATTGTTTATGTTTTGTTCATTGAAATTAATAACTCATCTCAAGGGCCAACTTTAACGTAGTGACCAGTGGAGTGTTAAAGTTAAAAGAGATGAAAATTATGTTTCAAATTATTACAACACCCTTATTATGTGTGGTACCTTGACCACCATTGGTATGATGACTTAACATTATTACTTTTATTGTTTTATTATTATGTGACAACATGACCTATGGTACCCTACTCTAAGTGTACTCAATGCATAGGGTTATCGTTGTTGTAAATTTGAGTGAATTGGGATTGATAACTCATCTTAAGGACTGAATTTAACGCAGTGACCAGTGGAGTGTTAAAGTTGAAAGAGATGAAAATTATGTTTGAATTTATTACAGCAGTACTTTTCTATATCTAGCTTTGTATTAGAGTCATGAATTCTTCTTTAGGTACTAGGTTCCACATCCGTTACCTAACCATTCATGGAAAAAAATAACCATAAACCTCACTATTGCTTCAAGGCACACTTAATGAGAAATATATGGGTGAGATGTAATCTTAACTGATGTTTCCCATGGTGCAGGCAAAACCAAATAGGTAGTTGTCAGATTTGTCCTCCTTGAGAGAGGGGATTTTAGGAAGACAAGAGGAAAGTGAGACATCCATAAGGTCTACAACAGGTATATCAACTAGATGTCAAAAGATCAAAAGAAAATTTCAAAGACGCATGCATTTTCTTATGAAGGGGGGTCATGTTCTTATGAACATGGGGGGGCTCATGTTCTTATGAAGATGATACCTTAGGAAACATCGAGGTGCTCTTAACGTACAAATATATAGTGAAACAATGGGTAACCAAGGATATTCTTCAACTAAACGCATATTTTTGTGTGAATGAGAGGATATATTGAATTGCACCATTATCATTACATGGTTTGGGGTTGTTTGCATGGATGGCATAATGGTCAGTTATGGAAGATGCATTGAATTGATGTAGTATGTTTGACCTTGTTACAACTAAATAGATTGGATGCAACTAGTCAAATATCAAAGAAGTATGCGCAGATACGGATTGTCTGCAAATTATTTACAATTGTAAGACAGGGATCGAAATAAAGGAGCAACATTGTACATTAACGAAAGGCCAAAAGATACAAGGAATATTTCTGGGTTTATAAATAGTACACAACCAAGGTATATAATTAAGCAACTCAGTGACACATTTGAGGGGCGTGAAGGAAACTATGTTCTTTTGTATTCCATTAAATCAATAGTTGCAGGGGAATAGTTGCTTATTAATTACAAATTGAATCGAATAGATACAAACACGGTCACTATTAGGGATGTACATCTAACAATTTAGCCAACCTTAAATTACCGAATATAATATATTATGTATTTTTCCATAGTCTATTGTTCTATTTTCATTAACATTTTATATATTTCAGATGCAGGGTAGAAATCAGGGCATCTCCCCAGTAGCTGATCAGAAAAGTACACCATCCTCGAGGCAGCAAGTATGCATCATTGTAATTGTAAAAATAAATATGAACAAAATGTTTATTTGTTGTGTTTTTTCATGAGTATAATTGTTCCGTTTAGATAATGTTATATATGTTTTTCGTTGCAGGGTGTTGATCGAGGTAGATCCCTACCACCAGTAAATCAAACAGTGCCTGCCTCGAGGCAGCAAGTATACTTCATTGTTATTTTACTACTATAATATGCACAATATGTTTTTTTATTATTTATTTCCATTAGTATATTGGTTTCATTTATATAATGAATTATGTATTTTTCATCACATATAAGTGATCGGGGCATGTCCCCAACAATTCATCATAGGAGTAGAACATCCTCGAGGAAGCAACTAATTATGTGTTTTTCATCATAGGCAAGTGATTTGGTTTTTTTTCGTGAGTACACTAGTTTCGTTTCGATAATGTTTTATACAATTAATTGTTGCAGGGAAGTGATCGGGGCAAGTTCCCAACTGTTGATCAAATTAGTACACGCTCCTTGGGTCAGCAGGTATACGTATTTCTAATTGCACAAATATAATATGACCAATATGTTTTTTATGGTAAGTATTTTTCTTGTGTATATTGCTTTCATTATGATATGTTTTTCTACATTTTTGTTGCAGGGTGATGATCAGGGCAAGGCCGCAGTTGTGGATCAGATGACGACATCCTCGAGGTAGCAGGTATACATAATTGTAATTTTTGAAATCAACATGAGCAATATGTTATTTTATTATTTTGTTTTCCTTGGTATATTGCTTTCATTATAGTAATGTTTTATATATTTTTGTTAGAATATGTAGTGCTGACTTATGTGGTATATTGGTAAAATATCATTTAAAGGCATAAAATAACTCTAATATTATAATATAGAGTTATCCCACATGCATCATTGTAACTATATCCTTTGTAACCATTATTTATAGAAAGATGTGGAAATTCATTTATCCCACATGTGTTATGGGATGTATTGTAATCCAAATCTCTTGGTATATAAGAGAGCTGAAAGAAACCCTTTTGGGTATGTGTTGATTGTAGTTCATCACACATCACATGTTGTGTATGTCATTTGTGCACACATGATTGGGTGATGGAGCTTGATGTGATGCATATGTGAGGATGTCATCTAATATAGGAAATATATTTTCATAATAATGGAAGATGCAACCCTTCCCATGGACGTAGCCCATATTGGGTGAACCACGTATATCGGTGTTCTCTTATTGTTCTCTTTTCTCCAATTTTATTTCATGTGTTATGTTGCTTGGTATATAGAATGATAGAATAGTAATGTTTTCCTTATTTTATATTGTGTTATGATATTATTTAATATGTTCACAATATTCTAGCATGGTATCAGAGCAGGTTGCTATGCTCTACCTTCTTCGGTAATTTGTTTTTATTTTTTATTTTCAAGCAACATATGTTCATGATTTTACTTGGGCTTTTCAGTTTTTTGTGGTTTTATGACCCTATCTATAATACCCATGTGGTATTTTTTTAAATATGGGATTTATTCTACATATTTGAATTTTTTTCTTTCAAACCCTAACCCTTGTGAAGTGTTTAATGTAAAATTGGGCGGCGTCTTTCAGATCTTTTTGAACACTTTTGTGTAGTTTTTTAAGAAATAAGCTCCATATATGAGTTCCTCTCACAAAAATACTCAATTTCAAAAACAAATTGTTTGATTTTGTGTTCGTAAAGCGAAGATATCATTGATTTAAATTTAGTTATTTTTCAGAAATTTTCCATACGAACGAAAATATTGCAGAGAGAATATCTTTTGATTGATTGCCTAGATTTCTGTTCTGGTCACGATAGAGGATGCATAATGGCTTCTCCAGTTCTGAAAACAGGTTATATTAAAAATTCCGAGACGTATTAACCGAGTAATGGTCATTTTAAATTTTTCATTTTTTCTGTTTTTGGTTTTCTGCTACAGAGTAACATATTTGTTTTTTAGTAGTTGTTGGGCTTAGGTTTTGGTGAGAAAATTCAGTTTTTATCCATCTCTTATCTAGAAATTCTTGTCATGATCTTCTTGATCTCTTTGCATTAGGGTTTCTGTTCTTATTCATCATGTTTACAAATGTTGTATTATTCTTGTTTATGTCTATAACCTTCTTTGTGTGGAAGATGTTTTGATATTTTCAGGAGCATGGATCTCTAGTATGGTTATGGTGACATCAAGAAATGAACCTACTCTTAGGACTTATTTGTTTATTGGTTATATTTTCATATCTATAAATGATATCATTGTTTTATTTGATCATTTTTTTTGTTCAATATTCTAACATGGTCTCACTCTTCTCATAATGATAACGATGATTCTATATGTGTTATATTATGATCATTATTTTCTTTATTTATATGTTATTGTTGGCCTTTGTGTAAAAACAATTTCATAGTTTTTATAAGCAATCTCTTTATGAACATTATATGTTATTGCTAGTTAATTTCTTGAGTAAAATCATTTTTTTTTAATCAATGTGATATCATATTTTTTGGCTTTTCATTAGTTCTTTTATTGGGGTATGTTTTTTTCCTTTTCATGTATTGTAGAGACTGTACCTAGTTCCTATGTTGTATGTCTCTAACATCCCTACATGGAAGCATTGACATTTCCAGGGCATTTCATCTCTTGTATGTTAACAAGGAATGAACCCATGATTATGGCTATCAATGACTTGTCATTTTATGATTTATAAGCGATATCATGGGTTGATCATAATTTGTTATATGTTGACCATATTAAACATTTTGATCTATTTTCATATATATCATGTCATGTTTATTTCGATCATCATTTACTCAATGTTTATATGGCTTTGAGCAATCCTATAATCTTGAAATCTTTGTCATGAACACCTTGTTCTTATTGCATTGATATTTCTATTCTTATGATTGTAGAAGTTGTCTTGTTCCTACTTGTCTCTAACATTCCTATATGAAAGCATTGAAATGTGTTTCTTGTCTCTAACATTCTTATATGGAAGCATTGAAAATTTTAGGGAATTCTTCTCTTGCATATTAACATGGTGTTAACAAGAAATGAACCTATTCTTAATATTAGTTGCTTGATGACTATATGTTTTCATATATTTAAGTGATATTGTGGCTCATTATTCTATATTGGTATCTATTATGCTCACTCATGTTTATGCTCCTCTATTTATTATATCACGTCATGTCTTTTTTCTTGATAATCTTTTGCTCAAAATTTATATGGTCTCGCAAAGAAGCAATTCATATTATTTATATGTTCTTGAGCAATGTCATTTTATCATCTTATGATTTTTGGGCTTGTCATGTTTATTATATGCTTTACTCTTGGAAGTTCTTTTGTGCAAATTAGCTATCTATGTTGTGGGATAGTTTGCTTCTTCTATTCATTTCGTGTTTAAGAATATGATGGTTGTGGATCTCTGGTTTTTCAGCATTGTTCACCTTTTCAACTTATCCTTGACTACAACAAAGATGGTTGATGTTAAGGAGGAATGTAATGTTGAATTTTATCATAATATATCATAATATTCTAGTAATGATGTATGATGGACATCCATCTTAAATTGTCCATGCATCTTTCAACTGTGTTGTGAAGACTGTCTGCTTGGTTCATGTTTCGATGGAAATACCATTCGGGTCTTGTATTTGCAATGAAATCTTCAGTAAGCTCTATGAATATTGTTTCGATGTATGGATCCAAGGTTATTTTATTCGTCATACAGTCTATTGTAGAGTTCTTTCAGCTATCAGTTGAGTTACAGTTTCATGAGAAGTGGATGTTGTCTTCATCAAGTCCATGAGGCAAAGTGTGTTTTTTATTCCCGTCGTATGGATAATTCTAGTAGTTGTCATAAAGGGGGATGTTGGTGTGTTTCTACCTTCCTTCCATTTGTATTATTTCTCCCAATCATCATTAAGGGGGAGTGTTAGAATATGTAATGATGACTTATGTGGTATATTGGTAAAATATCATTTAAAGGCATAAAATAACTCTAATATTATAAAATAGAGTTATCCCACACGCATCATTGTAATTATATCCTTTGTAACCATTCTCTAGATAAAAAGATGGAAATTCATGTATCCCACATGTGTTATGGGATGTTGTAATCCAAAACTCTTGGTATATAAGAGAGGTTATGGGATGTATGTGTTGATTGTAGTTCATCACACATCACATATTGTGTATGTCATTTGTAGACACATGATTGTGATATGATTGGGTGATGGAGCTTTATGTGATGCATATATGAGGATGTCATGTAATCTTAGAGATCTATTTTCATAATAATGGAAGATGCAACCCTTCCCATGGACGCAACCCATATTGTGTGAACCACGTATATCGGTGTTCTCTTGTTGTTCTCTTTTCTCCAATTTTATTTCATGTTTTATGTTTCTTGTTAAATAGAAGGATAGACTAGTAATGCTTTCCTTATTTTATATTGTGTTATGATATTATTTCATATGTTCACAATATTCTAACATGGTATCAGAGCAGGTTGCTATGCTCTACCTCCTTCGGTAATTTTTTATTTTTTTATTTTCAAGCAACATATGTTCATGATTTTACTTGGGATTTTCATTTTTTTGTGGTTTTTTGACCCGATCTATAATACCCATGTGGTATATTTTTAGATTTGGCCTTTATTCTACATATTTGAATTTTTTCTTTTAAACCCTAACCCTTGTGGATAAGTGTTTAATGTAAAATTGGGCGGCGACTTTTAGATGTTTTTTTTAACACTTTTATGTAGTTTTTTAAGAAATAAATTTTAGATCTGAGTTCCTCTCGCAAAAATACTCAATTTCAAAAAACAATCGTCTGATTTCGTGTTCGGAAAGCAAAGATATCGCTGATTTAAAATCAGTTTTTTTTCAGAAATTTTTCATACGGATGAAAATATTGCAGAGAAAATATATTTTGATGGAGTTCCCATATTTATATTCGGGTCATGTAAGTGGATGAAGAATTGCTTCTCTAGTTCCGAAAATGGGTTATATTAAACATTCCGGGAAAAATTGACTGAGTTATGATCATTTTAAATTTTTCGTGTTTTCTACTTTCAGTTTTCTGCTGCAGCTGACATATCCATCTTTTAGAAGCTGTTGGGATTCGGTTTTAGTGAAAATATTTTTTTTTTCATTTCTTATCTTGAAATTCTTGTCATGAGCTTCTTGATCTCTTTGCATTATGGTTTCTATTCTTATTCATCATGTTTACAGAGGTTGTCTTATTCTTGTTTATGTCTATAACCTTCTTTGTGTGGAAAATGTTTTGACATTTTCAGGAGCATGGATCTCTAGTATGGTAATGGCGACATCAAGAAATGAACCTATGTTTAGAACTTAGTTGTTTAATTGCTATATTTTCATATATATAAGTGATATAATTGTTTTATTTGATCATTTTTTTTCAATATTTTAACATGGTCTCACTCGTCTCATGATGATAATGATGATTCTATATGTGTTATCTTGTGGTCATTGTTCGCTTTATTTATATGTTATTGTTGGACTTTGTGTAAAATCAATTTCATAGTTTTTATAAGAAAACTCTTTATGATCATTATATGTTATTGCTAATTAAATTCTTGAGTAAAATCAATTTTTTTAATCAATGTGATATCATATTTTTGGCTTGTCATTAGTTCTTTTATTGGGGTATTTTTTTTTCATGTATTGCAGAGACTGTATCTAGTTCATGTGTTGTTTGTCTCTAACATTCCTATATGGAAGCATTGACATTTCCAGGGCATTTCATCTCTTGCATATTAACATGATGTTAACAAGGAATGAACCCATGATTATGGCTATTAGTGACTTGGCATTTTATAATTTATAAGTGATATCATGGGTTGATCATAACTTGTTATATGTTGATCAAGTTAAACATTTCGATCTATTTTCATATATATCATGTCATGTTTATTTTTATCATCATTTACTCAATCTTTATATGGCTTTGAGCAATCTTATAATCTTGAAATCTTTGTCATGAGCACCTTGTTCTTGTAGCATTGATATTTCTATTCTTATGATTGCAGAGGTTTTCTTGTTCCTACTTGTCTCTAACGTTTCTATATGGAAGCATTGACATGTGTTTCTTGTCTCTAACGTTCCTATATGGAAGTATTGACATTTTTAGGGCATTCATCTCTTGCATATTAACATGGTGTTAACAATAAATGAACATGTTATTAATATTAGTTGGTTGATGACTATATGTTTTCATATATTTAAGTGATATATTGGTTCATTATTCTATATTGGTCTTTATTATGCTCACTCATGTTTATGCTCCTCTATTTATTATATCACGACATGTCTTTTTTCTTGATAATCTTTTGATCAAAATTTATATGGTCTTGCATAGAAGCAATTCCTATTATTTATATGTTCTTGAACAACGTCATTTTATCATCTCTTATGATTTTTGGGATTGTCATGTTTATTATATGATTTACTCTTGGAAGTTATTTTGTGTGGATTAGCTATCTATGTTGTGGGATAGTTTCCTTCTGGTATTCCTTTCTTGTTTAAGCATATGATGGTTGTGGATCTATGGTTTTTCAGCATTGTTCATCTTTTCAACTTATCCTTAACTGCAACAAAGATGGTTGATGTTAAGGAGGAATGTAATGTTGAATTTTATCATATTATATCACAATATTCTAGAAATGTTGTACGATGGAAATTCATCTTCTACTATTCATGCATCTTTCAGCTGTGTTGTGAAGATTGTCTGCTTGGCTCATGTTTCGATGGAAAGATCATTCAGGTCTTGTATTCGCAATGTGATCTTCAGTGAGCTCTCTGAAAACTATTTCAATGTATGGATCTAGGGTTCTTGTCTTCGTCATACAATGTATTCCATAGTTCTTTAAGCTATCATTTGAGTTATAGTTTCATGACAATTGGATGTTGTCTTCATCAAGTCCATGAGACAAAGTGTGTTTTTTATCCGCATCGTATGGAGCATTCTAGAAGTTGTCATCAAGGGGGATGTTGGTGTGTTTCCACCTTCCTTCCATTTGTATTCTTTCTCCCAGTCAAAATTAAGGGGGAGTGTTAGAATATGTAATGGTGACTTATGTGGTATATTGGTAAAATATCATTTAAAGGTATAAAATAACTCTAATATTATAAAATAGAGCTATCCCACATGCATCATTGTAATTATATCATTTGTAACCATTCTCTATATAAAAAGGTGGAAATTCATTTATCCCACATGTGATATGGGATGTATTGTAATCCAAATCTCTTGGTATATAAGAGAGGTGAAGGAGACCCTTTTGGGTATGTGTTGATTGTAGTTAATCACACATCACATGTTGTGTATTTCATTTGTACACACATGATTGTGACATGATTGGGTGATGGAGCATGATGTGATGCATATGTGAGGGTTCCATGTAATCTTAGAGATCTATTTTCATAATAATAGAATATTTAACCCTTCCCATGGACGTAGCCCATATTGGGTGAACCACGTATATCGATGTTCTCTTGTTGTTCTCTTTTCTCCAATTTTATTTCATGCTTTATGTTGCTTGGTAGATAGAAGGATAGACTAGTAATGCTTTCCTTATTTTATATTTTGTTATGATATTATTTCATATGTTCACAATATTCTAACAATTTTTGTTGCAGGCTATTGATTCATCGTTTGATTTAGCATCAGATAAATCAATTCATATTTATGTGGATGAGATCATGTGTGATGTTGACATTGGATATTCTCTAGACCCAATTAAAATGATATAGAAGACCTTAAAAAAATTAATGGGGATATCCTTCATCTGTTATTCATTCAACCGCAGACAAACGAGATTAAAGCAAAGGTTGATGTTTTGGTGAAGAGATCTAAGGCCTTGACAGTAAGTTGTAGTATCTTGAATGAGAAGATAAATTCATTTATGATTTTATAATGTGTACTTGTATATATGAGTGAACTAACAATTTGTTTGTAGCTACAGGATTTTTTGTGCCCATGCGCTAGTGGTGAGGGCAATGTTGGTATTAGTGATGCTCGTAGACAGCCACCACATGAGCATACCCCTCCCCCTACATCACATGTGACGTTGTTTTTTACTGAACAGTTGGTGACACAATCAATGACACCCCTCATTCCATATGTGAGTGCAACCGCTACTGGCTGGTGCACGCCAGATGGTACAGAACAAGGGGTCAATGTAGAGATTAGCAATGAGAATTCTTAAGCAGCATTTCCTGGATCTTCTTGTGTCACTATAACGGGTACACTGGAGACAACATATTTTAGGATGGAAATATTATTCCCATAAATATAGAGAAGATCCCAGGTATTTATACATTGTTTAACTTATTGTTTGTAATTTGATTGTAATATTATCAAAAAATATTATTTTACAACTAATGATGACATGATCGTCTTGCAGGAAATGATGTTTTTTTATAAACATATAAATGATCTCTCATTGCAGATCTTTGGGACCACCATCCACACAAGGTGGAATAAACAAACAAAAAATTTAAAATATGAGCTCATTAATCGCTTGGTTGGCATGTTCGACAGCTAGACCTTCAATAGAGCAAAGGTCCTAAAGAAGGCTGGCCAACATATGAAGATTGTGAGGGACCAATTTAGGGTTCATATAGAAAGGAACCCTAGGTATGAGCACCCTCCAATGATTCCAGCAAGAGAGTAGAAATCCCTTGTAGAAGATGGAAAGGAGACAGATTTCAGAAAATAAGGAAAGCTACTACCAGGCACTGGAAGGTATGCAATACTTTCAACAATGTAATTATAAACCTTATTATTATTGATTTTTAGATCAAATTTGAAACATGTAATGTATTTCAACATTTTCATAGGCTATCAGACCCATCAAAGTCCACCAAGTCTAGACAAGAAAAAATTGGACAACACAAGCTTGGGCTTGGTGGTTATTCCAATTTTGCAGCACGAATTGTAAGTGTCAAAAATACAATATTACATCCAAAAAAAATTGCAACTTATTTTTTGTTTTATTGAAATTTAAAGGTAATTTCATGGCATTATGCAAATATGCAAGTCTATTTATTCAATGAAGTGGCCACAGAGTAATACTTGAAGCTTGGCTTGCAACATGGCTTTGGAGTTGTTGCTGAACGCCGAAAATATTGTCTAGGAAAACAAAGTATTATGATGATCCATCTTGCACGTAGGTATATAAAATCAATGAATTTTATTTAAGACTGATTACTTGTGCAGTCTATTTGTTAAAATTAATTGCAATAAAATATTGACTCAATTTTGAGCAGGAAATCAATGATCCACCTAATTCCGAGGATGGAGAACAACCTATCGAAGGTTATGCTTCGAATCTAACTAATGAGTGAATTCATATGATACAATTTAAAAAATTTCATTGCACTATGTTGAATATCAATTGTAATTTTTCATTTTTCAACTGCAGAGAATGTAGAGGCTCATACTATACAAGATGAGCCTATACAGGGACACGAAGTACATGAAGTGGCCACAATAAGTAAAAAACACCTATGTACTATTTATTTTAATGAAAAAATTGTCATTATAAATTCATATGATATCAATTTAACATTTTTACATTATTGTAGCAAATCCTGACCCCTTGCAGCAAGATCCACGTCGCGAGTACTCTACTAGGCAGATATTACACCAAGTTGTAGATGCTACGAGGACTATATGACAAGTTGTAGTAGATGAGTTGATTACTGAATTTCTAAATAGAAAAAAAACTAGGAAGAAGTGACTTAATAAACACTATCTATACTTATTTTCTATAATAAATTAAAGCCACATTTTTGCATATAAATTTAATTTTTTTTCTAGTACATGGATTGGGTATGGGGAATTGAGAGTGATGTCGGGGGGGAGGGGCCATAAAATATTCTTCCTTTATGTGACTGGCCATGTTCAATACGGAATAATTTATTGGAGTCGTTTAATCTTAGAGAAAACCTCCCTCGATCAAACAAATCAACATCAAAGTCAATTTTGACTTTGTTGTTGCTCCAGATCAAGGGAGGTTTTCTCCAATGTTAGACGTATCCAATAAATTATTCTCAAAACCAAGAGGATATTGTTCATTAGTGTTAGTTTTATCTATCAATTTTTTAGTTTGTTCTCATCGAGTAAATCCATGTTTGAATCCAGGATGATGAGGGGCTAGTCCAAAAGGAAGGCTCAGAAGGTGATGTGAAGCATTGCAAATGTATGTTTGAATTCTCATAAAAATGCATCTTAGACTATTAAATAATGGTACAAATATGTCTTGTATTGATTTTGTATATATTTATGGAGGTTGAATGATTTGGCACTACAAGTACTACACAAACTTAACAATGGTTGGGTCGTGATGAGGGGAGGTATGTTGTTTCCAATTTCATTCTAGATTATGTTCATGTTACTCTGAATCTCACAACTCATGTACAATTCCACTCCCATCAAAGTAGAAATGCTTTTAACCAAAATCAAGTATGTAGCATACATAGATTGTTTCAATCTTCTTCCTTATATTGTGATGATAAAAATATATATGGAACACATGTGACAATATACCTTGAGAGAGAAAAGGTTAAAATCCTTGGTCTTATTGTTCCTATGGGTAAAATGGGTTGTTTTTCCACCTTTATGGTACACCTTGGTCTTGTGGGTATGAGGGTTGTATTAACTTCTTTTTGTGACCCCTTTGGATGACTTATGGTCCTGTATCTTTTACTTGGTCCTAGTGTCCTTATTGTGTGTACCTTTGGTATGATGGATTTTATTTTATTTTTATATTGTTATGGACCATATGACCTTTAATACCTTATCCTAAATCAACCTAACATTATTTTATGTTGTTTGGTAACAACCTTAAAATATAGGGGTTAGTGGGTTGACCCTTCTAGAAGGCTTGTTAAGATTATAAATTCAAGTCATGAATTTCATGTTGGAGTGTGTGTTCACAGGAGAATATTGAAGATCCAATCTTACACCTGCTTTAGGGTTTGCTCAAGAACATCATTCCCACTTCATGGGCTCCACACACATATAGGCCGCATCATCTTCAACAAATGACCAAAGAATGGGCCATTTGTTCCGCCTAGTGCTCCAAGGAACATATCATGGCTCCAATGCTCAAACTTCCATGTCCTTATTGCCATGTCATCAACCTTAATTACTTCTTTGCCATTAATGGCTTGTCATCAATGACAACCATTCTCAATGAAATTTATATAAAGTATGTGGTGTTAAATGCCTGGACAGTGTATGTTAAATGCACACAGAACCTAATAAATTCCCACACAGTGTATGTGATGATCATTATAAATGATTGCACAGTGTATGTTAAATGCACATACAACTCAATAGTTAGTGTTAAATGAATGCACAATTCTATATTTGGTGGCAAATTCCCACATATGTTTGTCGGTGGCTTGGACTACCATTCATTGTGAGGATATAGGACTCTAGAATGTTGATTTGTGCATATAACCATATGTTTAGTTTGTCCAAACAGTCTCTAAGGGTGAAGTTATAGGTCTACCAAAATGGGGTTTCAGGAAATTGACAAAGTATTAGAAAATTAATCTAAGTTTCCCTAATAAAATGCCTGCCATATCTCATAGGTTAATGATAAAAATAATCTATGAGTATCAAGATATAGCTTGTGGAAGTGTTTATCTAACCATGGTCTCAGTTTTCCTAAAGAGTGCTTGAAGACAAAGTTATAGGTATTCCAAGATGGGGTTTCAGGTTGTTTTGTTTAGTTCAGTAAAATGCACGCCTAGGTAAGAGGATGTTGAATCTGAAGGTGAAACCAGTTTTGTTGTCCTCAGTAATATGTATTACATCATCTAGTATCATTGCTTCATTATTTTGGTGAAGTAAAAAATCCACCCTGGAGATGGCACAATTTAACTAAGACGTACAATATCTACTGCTAAAACTGGATGGTGATTTATGCATCTAACCATATGATTAGTTTGTCCAAATAGTCTCTAATGGTGATGACTCTAGATCTTATCCTTACACCATAATCTAAGACATAACAACCATCCTTAGTGTGTTAAACCTTATCAATAATGAATTCCTTTTGAGAATGTAGGCTATAGGGTAGTAAAAGGATGTGACTCATTTTGTCGGGAGATTCCAAAACCTATCAGCAGTAGGCAACTACCATTAGTAAAAATGGATACATCATTATCAAGGGTAGGCCCTGCAAAGTGACTGAAGTATCCACTTCAAATACTAGAAAATATGGTCATGCAACTCGATTTCAAGGGAAAATTTGACATTCTTCTAGATTGAACGATGTCAAATAACCCTAGAATTTAGAGGAAGGCATTGTCAAATTTATGATTGCATCTATCCGGGCGAAAATCATTCTAAATTGGAATATTTTTTTAGTAATATTTTTAGGAATATTTTTTAGTAATATAATAGTGATCAACATTATCTCCTGCAGCTCAAAATTGGAATGGTCATAACTGGTCCACCCCTCAACCTCTATACTGAGCTCTATCCACCTCAGTATCTTGTATTGGTTTCTCCTGACTCGGTAGGATAAATTTACATATGTGGACATAAACCCCAAATTTGAACTCCAAATGCAGAGATACATACATTTCTTTTCTACCAAAATGATGAAGGGTTTGAACTTACTGATGTCATTGTGGGTCCAATTTGATGTCAATATTGCATGTTGAATATGCTCCTAAAGCTCCCCTTGCTTCACAAGCTGAATTATTCTATAGACCAGTTGATGTGAGCTTTAGTCCTGAGCTAAAGACCGTAGAGAGCATGAACTCATTAGTACATTAGGTCCAACCCTATAACTGGAATGAGAAATAGTATACTAATTAGGATAGGGAAGAGCCATAGATAGGGGATAGAGCCCTAGGCACTACCATAGGAGACCACAATGGTGAAATCAGAGGAGGGATGGCAATCTATACCAGGGATCTGAACTATGGTCATGGACACTGCCGTAGGATACCACACTAGTAAACTTAGACGCAGGATGATGAGCTATGGTAGGGAGTTGAAAGATGGTCAGGTTGTGGGATGGATAGGGTGCAAGATACGTGTTTGTGAATTTTAGTTTTGTTTTTAATTTGTTGTTTTGATAATTTGTTGCTTTGATTTTACGAGCCGAGTGAATCTATAAACCACATGAACTTTGGTACCCTACTCTAAGGGTAACTATATTTATTTTATGTTTTATTATGATAACCACCCTAAAATTTAGGGTTTCCTAAGTGACCATTCTAGAAGACTTGCCAAGCTTATATATTATATTGATAACTTCACTCTTGGAGTATCTTGGCATGAAATAAGTATATATATGATATTTGTTGGACACAGCATAGGGTTATTGTTGTTGTAAATTTGAGTACACTTAAATTAGGGTACCAAAGGTCATATGGTACCTATTCTAGGGTTGTTAGACTTGTGTTGTGAACCGTGATATCCAACCAGTGAGACTCAGGAAAATGCACGTAACCCTCTCTATTTGAAGGATTAATTTATTCTGAGGATATAGGAATATAAAATGCTGATATGTGCATCTAACCATATGATTATTTTGTCTAAACGGTCTCTAAGGGTGATGTTATTAGTATGCTAAAATGGGGTTCCATAAAATTAACTAAAGTAAAGTAGTGCTTGAGATGTTTGTGACTACTTTAGTGATTAGACCAACATATTTCAAAGAGGAAATATTATCTTAGGCCTTTTGTAAGAGCTTATTCATATGACTTATTACATGCTGTTGTTAGAAAAACCAAACTCATGTGTCTTGTACTTTGAAGGGTGCTTCCTTTCAATTTTTAAATACATAGGACTGTTTATTTTTGCACTATGTTAAGGATAAACTTTAGACTCCTTGCTTGTGAGTCCACCTATGACTATATGAATGTTTTCTTTTATTTCAAACTTTGAAATATAGAATATATTGATTTATTTTTGGAAAAAGAAAATGATGGGGATCCAAAATACATACTAGATTTAGGGAACAACGGTCTAAGTCATATTGATTGCTATTGTGTGTGCCTAACCTTATTCCTAACCCTTTCTCTCTCAAGCTATTTCAATGACAAGATCTAAACCTAAAAGTATCTGAGTATAAGGGTGATTCAAAATAGTCCTACACCAGCATTATTATTGTTCTTTGGTAACTGTTTTCCTAGTATTGTTATTACTGCTTTATGTCATGTACATTGCTATTAGTTTAACTTCATTATAATATTGTTATTGTTTATGTTTTGTACATGGAAATTGGTAAATCATCTCAATGACCAACTTTAATAGAGTGACCATTGGAGTGTTAAAGTTGAAAGAGATGAAAATTATATTTTAAAATTATTACAGCAGTATTGTTTTGAATCTAGCTTTGCTTCAGTTATGTCTCATGCATGAAAGTATATAATTTTTTTATTTTGGGCAAATCAAACCCTAACCTAAACAAAACTTTAACATTTTTTAAAATTGAAGATATTGCATATGGAGTGGCTTGACATAGCTAAATTATGTTCATTTATCTATAGAACTCATCCTATTTCTTCCACGTTTACAAAGTTGTCTTCTGGACAACTACTATTCCTTGAAGGGAAAGAGGTTTTTGGTTTATCCCTTGTAAATATTATGTACATTTCTGGTTTATCCCGGGATTGATGTTAATTGCTCGAACCAACGAAAGGGAAACACAAAACTTCACTCAACTACTAGCATACGTATGAGATTAATTGTATTTGCTTCCATCTATTTTGTATTTAGATTATAATATTCATTTCAATTACAGAAACATAGGTATGTAAGTTTATACAGAAGGAATATTGCTCAGTTGATTTTGGTTCTAACATAGGTCGTCACTTCATCCATGGGGTTCAATACATAACTATACAGTATGCCTGATAAGCCTGAAGAATGTATTTTTATATCCTTTTTTGTCAATTAAAATATGATGTTTACCTTGGAAAAAAAGGGATTGGCTACTTTTAGAGTATGTTATTGTATTTCAATTTATTGTTCATTTACATTAATGTCATTTAATTTGCTGTGCATTTTTTTCACTTTTGAGCTAGCAATATTAGGTGTACATGTTTAGACTTCTCTTGCTCATATTTCAAATATACAACCATACACAATTTCCATAGAAAAAACAATTGTCTAAGATGTTTTTATAGGAATGCATGCATTGCAGAGAGGTTGTCATATCTCCCATGATTTTCAAAACAATATCTCTTTATTAGACCAACCTTAAGGCATACTGGTGGCATCGATATCACAAGCATCTATGGACACACAAGGAATCAAGTTTTTCCCATTTACATTATGTAAGTTTCATTTAATTTATTGTGCATTTTCTTTTATATCTACTTTGGTATCCAATCTATAATAAAGTTCCCAATCCCTGTTACTAAAACTTTTTTGAATTCCATTTCAAATATATCTCCTTTAAGCAATTAGTTCTTTACTCAAAAGTATATTCAAGTTATTTCCATTAGACTCAAGTTTTGAATATTTATGTGAGATGTGATTCATTGAATTCAAGTTCATTTCTTTGAGTTGGTAGTGACAGTCATATGTAGTTAGAACCGTGTTTCTTAATTTTTAAGATGCAATCATACATAACTTCCACAAAAAACATTTTTTTCTATCATGTCCTTTTTGCACACTTTGACTAGAGGCTATCATGTATCCCATCATTTGCAAAAGTATATCTCTTGATTAGTCTAGTGTTTAAGGCCTATTGGTAGCCTAAATTTCACATGAATCTATAAAATTAGTTTCTTTCATGTGACTGCATCATCCCCAACACAGTCATATAACATCAATACAAGTGCCCAAAATTCAACAAGCATTTCTAAATAGCCTGAAAATAACATAGAAACCAAAATAATGAGCCTTGTATTATCCATCCTAACTACACTTGTATGTTAATGTATATACATGTAGATTTATCATTAGATAGATATTTGATAATACAAAAATTGGGTTTTCTTGAGTTTGACGGAGAAATCTAAACTGAAGATTCAGTATACCCAAAAATTATCAGAAGCAAACAATTTCATTCTTGTTTTTAATTAAGGTTTCAACCAATAATGTCTCATAGTTTGATATTCTATGTCACACTTTATGTTTAGAAGAATAATGTTTTGTCTCACCCAATTCTTGAGTTCTATCTCATTTCTCGACATACTTGGCATGGAGTTTTTTTTTTGCTAGGGGAATCGACAACTAGAGATTGGGATGGTACTCATGTGACACGGGGTATAGGGATCCAATCCCGCTACCACTATACCCCTAGGTGCCCCACACACCCCGCAAGCATGGGACACAGATAAAGCCAGGTGTGATTTGAACTCATGACCTCCAATTTACAACATGTGACTTCATATCAAGTGAACCGCCAATGAGCCACACCCATGCAGGCTTGACATGGAGTTTATTAATAATATAAACTATAATCATTTATATATATGAGTTTAAACAAGGCCATGTGGTTTAGAATCCAAACACGAAAACTTCTAGCAAATTCTACCATTATGTTGGAGTAGAGCCCCGCAGCTACAGGAAAAGCTTCCATTTTGGCGGATAGACAGTTTGGCGAAGATGAAGAGATAAGGTAAACATATGACGCCGTAGCATGTTTCTAGCTGCAGAGCAGAGCCGAAAACTATGACTACCGGGGTAGAGAATTCAAAGAAGACGACAGTACCTGAGCGGTCGAGATGAGAGAGCTCACCCACTGCATTGAAGGCAGCGGCGGAAGACAGGAGGGCTCAGCTACCCTCATAAAGGAAAAGGAGCAACGAGGCCAAGGTATTGAAGACGAAGGACAGAAAGGGAAGCGGTGCACGGTACTCATGGTTAGCGCCAGGAAGCATGGAAGACTGTAGAGAGCAGTGGTGTGACAGAAAACAGCTTTATATTAATATTGGGAAGCGGTGCACAGTACCCATGGTCAGCACTAGGAAGCATGGAAGACAACAGAGAGCAGTGGTGTGACGAAAAGCAGCTACCCCAAGTACAGATATGCCGACTGTCACTAGTTAGGGTTTTTGGGGTTACTGTTGGGACAGGCCCACAGTGTTGTAATGGCAAGACCTTCAGGCCGTCTATAAAGGGATGTATTTTGTATTGTAAAAGGGTTGGGTAGTTAGACAAGTAGACACTTAGACAGTTGTATTATAGAAGCTGAGCTCTGGTTCTGTATTCAGTCTGTAGTATCTTACTGTAACCAGTAGCTAGCTCAGTGAGTATGTATGTAACAATTCGCAGGGATTGACAGAGAGAGAGAGAGAATATTGTAAGAAGGAAATATAGAGATAGAAAATAGATCTAAGAGAGAAAGGCTCTAGGCTGAGTGCAGAGTTACCCAGAAGATATCTAGCTACATATGCGGTGCAGCAGAACTGTGTACTCTCTCAAGATATAATAAAACACAGTTATATGGACGTAGCTTCTACCCTGGAAGTGAACCACGTAAAATCAGAGTGTTATGTGATTGATTCATGTGATTATGCTTACTTGTTGTATCTGTCACTCATTACGTGAACTTTGCTTATAGTTAAATGTATGTATGTGTTATTCAGTTCACAGCATTATAGAAGGATAAATGCAAGTTGAAGTATTTAAGTATTCTGTATAAGAGTTTGTCTATGTTTCATTCAAGAAAGTTAAGAGTCGTAGTGTAAAGCATCCTTGTATGTTGAGTCTTGTAAGTCGAACACAAGTAATGCTAGGTACGCTGAGTCGCAGCGGTAGGATATCGCAAGGAGACGATATCGCACCATCAGAGGAGTTGTGGTGCGCGGTACCGCAGGTTAAGGATCGAGCGTAGGAGATAGTTACGTGTTGCCCAGGACGAGGCGATGTGATAAGGTCTAGAGTCATCGCAAGTAATAGGAAACTGCGCATCACGGAGAGAGACCTCGCTGGTTAAGAAGAGCTGCGAGGTGCACATAGGATGCTACAGAACCTGGTCGAAGACACTTGAGTCTTTGGCCAACCCATTAGAGCACTTCGGGTGAGACTTCAGGTCGCTCCGTGGTCTATCGCCGAAAGGGCCAGTGAGCTAGGGGTGTTGTTGGTACATTACAGTAAACCCGGGTCTGCCCATAGCGACCAACAAATGGTTCCATTGCCGGTTTTGAACAAACTGAGCACTAATGTTTTGTTGGCATCCTACTAGAGACGAACTCAACCAGTGGGTTGGGTATAAGGAGAAAGAGTTTTCCGAACATGAGAACAAGAGTCCTAGACTGAGTACAGAGGACTGGTTACAAAAACATATCTTTACAGACCTGCATACGATATTTTTTGCGACCTATGGAAACGAGCTTTGCGACTGGTTATCAAATTTGACTGATAAGAACATATTCAAGAAGAAAAGAAACATTGTCTGGACACTGGAGCTGATTCATACCATGAAGAACCTTGATAATCCCATTACGAGGACAGTAGAATTCTGGCTTGTGAGTGTGCTAGAAGGCTTCGTCATAGAGTTTGCAGTTGAACAGAGAAAAAGCTTCAGCGAGGCTGAGCGGTACTTCTTCAAAGGATATCACGGTAAGTACCTAAAATCTTTAAACTTGTCCATTAAGATGTTATTACATGAAAAAGGAGTAATGGATATGGTTTCAGATCAATAATTTAACAAACTGTAATGTCACAAAAGTTTGAGAGTGATTTCGATGACATTGGACGTACACGTAGTGAAAAGAAATACAAAGTAGATTTCAGATCTCCCATATTTGAAGACAGTTCAGATAGTACTAGACAACAGATTCATAGCCATACAGACAGAATAGAAGGGGGTATCTCTTACCACCCTTATACCCCACAGAAACGGATTGGGACTCAGAACAATCCCGTAGGAACTCCATCTAGTAGCTCTCAGACAGTACATACTACCGCTACATCACCTACACCTACACCGCCGAGTGGTAGTAACATAGCAAATCAACATCCACCATGTAGAAATAGAATGGGGGATGATATGAAGCTACCTATCTTTAAGGGTACAGGGGAAGAGGACCCAGAGCAGCATTGGTTTCTATGTGAAGCCGTGTGGACCATTAAAGCAATCCATGATGATAATATTAAACTTGTACAGTTGGTCACCACACTAAGAGAATGAGCCTTAACATGGTATATGAAGTATGCCACAGTGGTACCCAGAACACTTTTCCAGGTCAGGACAGCCATGATTAAAGAGTTTAAGAAACCTATGTCTGAGTCACAGTGCATTACAGAGCTCAAAGACATCAAACAGTTACCTATAGAGTCAGTGTGGGACTTCGATCAGAAATTCAAAGCCCTTATAGACCAAGTCAGCTTTGAGTTTGCGCCAGAGCAACATAAGGAATGGTTTATTGCAGCCCTACTCCCTCACATCAGACTGCCATTAATGCAGCAGAAACTCCAGACGCAGGATGACGCGTTGGAGATGGCGATGAAACTAGAGGCTTCACCTCTAGCTGAAACCAGCACAGGTATGACAAAACTGCAAAACCAATTGGCTAATCTCACGTTACAGTTGCATGAGCTTAAGAAAGGGAAAGAGGTTGCGCAAGACATATGGTGCGTAAAGTGTAAAGCACAAGGCCATACTAAAGACAACTGTCCAGTCTTTGTAGAATATCTAGTAACTAGGGCTCCTAACCCCTTACCACAGACCCACGGGCCATGGTGTGAAATATGCAAAACAAGAGGACACCCACCTCAGCAATGCCCTCTACTTCAGAAGTACATACAGACACCTAAGAACATATACTATGTCTTCTGCAAGTCCGTTGGCCATGATGAACACGATTGCCGAGCCTATGATCTCATGGTTGGGAGCAAGCAAGACTTGTACAGTCCAATCAGAAACACAGGGTCCAGCAGAAAGACCACAGCATGATCCAGCTCATGTTGGCCATGGAGGAGGATTCAGAGGACGAAGACGTGGAGGAGGCTTTGGCCATGGAGAAGGCTTTGGTTGTGGTCGCGGACCGGTTACTTGTTACAACTGTGGAGTTGTAGGACATTATGCTAGGGACTGTCAAAGCCCCACCACCACATGTAACTATTGCAAATCTTACGATCACGCTATAGAAGAATGTCCTACCTTGATAGATAAGATCAGAGAACCTAAGCCAGCAGTACACCAGAACATCCAGCTTATTGTTGCTGAGCAGGAAGAACCAGAACCGAGAGTCAACATTGTGACTCGCAGCGGTGCTTCCACCAATGGGACATCGCAGGATAGTGAAAAGAAAACAGGACCGGAGTGGGTGCGCAAAGCTACTAATAAATCAACACCACTCGACCTGCAGAAGAATAAAGAAATATTTCAGGAAGCTAAAACTTTCCTTGATGAGCCTATACAATTAGGATCACATGTATCGTCGTCTAGGGGCGTACCGCAGCAAGCACCTTGTGGCATTAGCCCTGTACAGATATCACAGGCTACCACATCGGGCGCTTGCGACGAGGACGAGTTGGCAGGAAGTGTACAATCCTTCCTGCGGAGTTGTTTAAAACTCATGAGAAATGAGCAAGCTATCAGAGAACTTCAATGCATTATACATCAGTGTCAGCCATCTTCTTCTGTGAGCAGTGCACATTGTGCTGTTCATAATATTATGGGACATACAAGAACAGGAAGAAAGATGCGACTCACAGCACATGTTGGAGAATTTGAAATGGATGAGGTGATCCTAGATCTAGGATCAAAGGTAAATGTTCTGAATAAGCAGACATGGGAACAGATGGGTAGCCCTAAGTTGGTCAGGTCGCCTATCCATCTGAGATTAGCTAATCAGCAGCAGGTATCACCCCTGGGTCGATTACCGCAGGTGCCAGTTGACATTGATAGAGTTCGCAGCTCTGCGGAATTTGAAGTTATAGAAATTATTGGCGATAGCAGACCATATGCAACATTACTAGGAATTGATTGGGCGATCGGTAACATGGCCGTTATCGACTTAAAGAGAAGACAAATGACCTTTGAGGATGCACAAATCTGGGTCATCGCACTGTTAGATCCTCTTCAGGGTCCTAGATACATCGAACCTATCTGAGCAGAGGAAGAGGCACGTAACATGGAGAGTCTCTATCAGATTACTGCGAACCAGAGTGACTACATCAATTCAACCGCAGAAGGGAACATTAGTTGGCGATGCAATAGCTCATGCGCATCGGATTCGGATGTTGGTCTAGAGAACTGGCAGAACAAACTTTACGAATTCTCAGTGCACAAATGTGCGTACATGACTAAGTCACTACGATGGATTGGCACAAAGGTCAATGAGATTCCATCATTTCATGGTCTAACAGATATCCAAGACTTTCTCACGCAGTTTGAACAAAAAATTCCTCATGAGAAGAGGATCGCAACTATGGACCTTGCAGTACGAGCCACACCTGCAAGATGGTGGTATGCACATAAAGAGAATATTGTGATTGATGGCGATCAGATTCTCTACCGATAGAGAGTATGTCCAGCAGAGATACACAGGAGAAAGTGACCCCAGGTCACATATTCAGACATGTGAACGGAATTGGTCGGACATTCCCAAGGATGAATGGGTTCACTGATTCATTCACACTTTGGACACAGTTCCAAGGAACTGGTACACAGAGACTGAATTGCGCAAGGGAATGACTACATGGCCACTTATGATAGACAACTTTCTACTCACCTTCACTTTTGAATCTGAGTATCCAAGCATTAATCAGGCCCTAGATGTAATAAAGATTAAGATATTTGAGGATTGTACCCTATCAATGTCAGCTCAACCTAAGTGGGCCATCTAGTTAGAAGAGGCGCTAGAGTGTTATAACTTTGTATCGGAACCAGAGAAGGAGGATGAGGATCCTCGCAACATCAACATTCCGGAGTTAGAAGGGACTCGCGATGTTGATGGACCGAAGCTAGAAACTCCAGCTATCATGGAGCCTATCAGGATTAAATAGATCAATATTGGCACAGACACAGAACCAAAGTTTGCATCCATTGGAGACTATTGGAACGATGAAACAGTCAGACAAATTGCAGACTTGCTACATGACTATCAGGACCTATTCCCCACCAAGTTCACAGAGAAGAAGGGAATAGTCGGAGACCTGGGAGTAATGAGGATACCATTGAAGGAGGATGCTAGACCAGTTAAGCAGCGTCCATATAGATTAAATCCGCGCTATAAATAAAAAGTTAAGGATGAGATCGATAAGATGCTAGTGGCAAGCATCATCAAGCCAGTGGAAGAAAGCGAATGGGTTAGTCCCATGGTCGTGCAGGAGAAGAAAACCAAAGGAGACATCAAGATCTGTGTCGACTTGCGTAAACTCAACAATGCATCACTTCATGATCTATTTCCAACACCTTTCACTGATGAAGTATTAGACAATGTGGGAGGACAGGAGGTCTACTCCTTCACCGATGGCTTTTCAGGCTATCACCAGATCAGAATCCATCCAGAAGATCGATCTAAGACCACTTTTGCAATAGAATGGGGCTCATTCCAGTATACGGTAATGCCCTTTGGTCTTAAGAATGCACCAGCTATCTTTTCTAGAGTAGTAGTTGTTGTATTTAAAGAATACATCCATAAATTCTTAGAAGTTTATTTTGATGATTGGACTGTATTTGGATTAATTGACAAGCACATAGGAGATTTAAGACTGATGTTAGAGAAATGTAGGCAGTACCAGATTTCTCTAAACTTGAAAAAATGTATATTCTATGCGCCATTCAGTATTTTGTTGGGTCACATTGTTTGCAGGCAAGGCTTGATGGTAGATCCCGCAAAGATTGCCATCTTTGTAAATCTTCCAGCACCCAACTCAGTCAAACAATTGAGGACAGTACTTGGTCATACCGGGTACTACAGAAAATTCATCAAGGGATACGTAAAGATTACAGCACTGATGGAAAAACTGTTAAAGAAAGATGTAAAATTCCTATGGAAAGAGGAATGTCAGCAGAGTCTAGACACACTTAAAGAGAAGATGGTTACAGCACCCATCTTAGTATTTCCAAACTGGACTAAGCCATTTCATGTACATGTGGATGCATCTATCATCGCACTAGGGATTGTTTTAACGCAACCAAGAGAAGGAGGTATCGATCACCCTATCGCACACTCAAGCAGAAAACTATCCACTGCAGAAAAAAACTACACCACTACGGAAAGAGAAGGCTTAGCTATGGTGTATGCGCTATAGAAGTTCAGGCACTACCTGTTGGGTGCCTCGTTCAAGATGTTTACTAACCATTCCGCATTGAAGTATCTGGTCAATAAGCCAGTGTTAGGGGAAGAATCTGCAGATGGTTACTCCTCTTTCAGGAGTATGATTTTGAAATCATCGTGAAACCAGGAAGATTGAACGCTGGACCTGATCATCTATCGCGGATAGACTCAGGAGAAGAGCCAAGTAATCTAGAGGACAATTTTCCAGATGCGCAGTTGTTTTCTATTCAGATCGCAGATGAGTACTATGCTGATATTATTCACTTTCTCACTACAGGATGGGCACCTGATGAGTTTACCAAGCATCAAAAGAGGCAGTTGGTTGTTAAAGCAGCAGACTTCACCTTGATCGCAGGACAGTTATACAAGTTAGTTTAAAAATGAAGTCATGCGTAGATGTGTGATGCCGCATGAAAAAGAGTCCATTATCAGAGAAGCACATTCCGGTACCGCAGGAGGTCATTTCGCAGGAAAGCTGATTGCGTAGAAAATCCTAATCGCAGGATTATGGTGGCCTACTTTACATAAGGATACTAAGGAATTTTGCAGATGCTGCGATATCTACCAGAGCGTAGGAAAACCTTCGCGGAGAGATGAAATGCCATTGCGACCGCATATTACGTTGCGCGCATTTGACAAGTGGGCTATAGACTTTGTGGGTCCTATCAACCCACCAAGAAAATGAACTGGTGCAAGATACATCATCACAGGAATAGAATACCTCACCAGATGGGTGGAGGCTAAAGCAGTAAGGAATTGTGATGCTGCTACAGCTGCACAGTTCCTCTTTGAGAACATTATCAGCAGATTTGGATGCCCAGTAATTTTGATGAGCGATCAAGGCACCCATTTCTTGAACCACACCATTGAGGCCTTGACGAAGGAATTCCAGATACAGCACCATAATAGCACTCCCTACCACCCACAAGCTAATGGTACGGTGGAGGCCTTTAACAAGATTCCAGAAAACGCTCTTACTAAAGCCTGCAACAGCCAAAGAAACGATTGGGACCTCAGGATTAATGTTGTCTTATGGGTGTATAGGACTACATGTAAGAAACTTACAGGACATACACCTTTCAGCTTGGTGTATGGACAAGAGGCTATTATGCCTATGGAGTATATTCTTCCCAGTTTAAGAATTGCTCAGATCACCGGGATGGATGATACAGACACGGTGCATGAAAGGCTATCGTAGCTGCTTGCCTTAGAGGAAGACAGATTTATCATAGGATTCCATCAGAAAGTGCAGAAGGCACGAGAGAAAGCTTGGCATGATAGGCATGTCAAGAACAAGATTTTTGAGATAGGAGACCTAGTCCTCCTCTATGACAGTAAGTTTGTGAAGTTTCTAGGGAAGCTCAAGATGCATTGGTTGGGGCCATACCAGATTCACCAAGTTACAGACGGATGAGCCGTTCAGCTTAGCAAATTGAACGGGGAGCTTCTTCCCACTTTCATTAATGGCAGTAGGCTTAAGCTTTACAGTGCTAGCCACTCCATACCCCAGCCTTAACTCAGACAGTTATGAGGGTGCAGATTTCCAGTGTAGTTGAAAGGAGGCATCGCACCGGGAATTAGTACACACCGGCAGGTATTCTAAGTATAAGGAATCGCATAAGGACGGTTCATTTTGTGCAAGACATTAAGCGGCTTGCGAAAAAAAAAACTGTTTAAAGTTTGTTTTGAGCAGGTGAGGCGGTGTGGCATCGCAGCAACACAATGTTTCTTCGTGCCACGTATCCAGTTTTGAAAAATGACAGAGGGTCAGTCAAGTCACCTTCTGACAGGCAGTTAATGAAGAAATGATCGGTATACCTTACCCTAGATTTGGCAACAACATATTAAATTTTCTATATTTAGTAAATCTTTGACGAGACCGACGCATGCACACAGGGTTCGAGGGAAATTTGATCGGATTTTAGCATTTAATGAGGATTGAAATTATGGGTGTGGTCTCGTCCATGCATTAATACCACCGACGGGTTTAGCCTAGATGACCGTTTCATCTGGAATCATAGCCTTCAGCATAAAAGCAGATATCATTTATTCAAGACGGTTACTTTTGCAAGAGCCAAGAGCTATAGAGTAACTTGTTAAGTTTTCCCTGTGCAGAGCTAATTTCGTTACAGAGTGCTGTGATTTCCCTATTTCGCAGCCATTGCCAGGCCATAGTATTCCACTGAGTGGATTCTGTCCGAGGAGGAACCTATAGAAGACATTTTGGAAAGGTTCGAGCGTGGTGGCCTTATAGATGCCATGGTGACACCAACCAAGAGTATGAGACTAGGTTCATCATAGGCCAGATAGCTACCAAGGATGAGGAGTCAAGCTCAGACAGTAGACAAGTCCAGCCTCGAACAACGAAAAAGGAAAAGGAGGAAAGTAAAAGTGAGAAACAGAAAGAGAAGACCAACTCGCATAGCTGTGTGCGTGGAGTTTCCCAGAAGATCTCACGACAAGAAAAAAAGGACCAAGAAACAGGCATCTGAGACGTAGAAAAACAAAAGGAAAAAGGAAAGGAACGGAGGTTCTCTGAATGGAATTCAAGGCCTGTATAGTTGGTATGAAAGGATCCAGACTGAATGAAATATTTGAGAAGGCTGGAAGATACAGATTTTCCTTGTGATAAAAGTTCTAACCCAGATAAAGAGGAAAGGATATCTGTGGAAGGCTTCTCAAAATCTTAAGATCCTTCAGGTCTCGCAAGCGATGAGAGCGAGAGCATGACAATGAGGGAAGGAAAGATAAGAGAGCCCAACGAACTAAGTTACAGAACCTATGGAGAACGAAGTCGCAGGACTTCGGCAGAAACTTACAAAGACTTCACAGGAAGCCAAGGAGAAGCTACAGCAGGAGAAGTCCACTGGTAGTGGCTCGAGGATGAGGCACAAGTAGGTGTTAGGGGACTGTTGGAGTAGAGCCCCGCAGCTACAGGAAAATATGCCATTTTGGCGGATAGACAGTTTGGCGAAGATGAAGAGATAAGGTAAATATATGACGCTGTAGCATGTTTCTGGCTGCAGAGCAGAGCCGGAAACTATGACTATTGGGGCAGAGAAGTCAACGAAGATGACAGTACCTGAGCGACCGAGAAGAGAGAGCTCACCCACTGCATTGAAGGCAGCGGCGAAAGACAGGAGGGCTCAGCTACCCTCATAAAGGAAAAGGAGCAACAAGGCCAAGGTATTAAAGATGAAGGACAGAAAGGGAAGCGGTGCATAGTACCCATGGTCAGCGTTGGGAAGCATGGAAGATTGCAGAGAGCAGTGGTGTGATGGAAAGCGGCTTTATATTAATATTTGGAAGTGGTGCATAGTACCCATGGTCAGCGCCGGGAAGCATGGAAGACTGCAGAGAGCAGTGGTGTGACGGAAAGTGGCTACCCCAAGTACAGATATGCCGACTGTCACTAGTTAGGGTTTTTGGGGTTACTGTTGGGACATGCCCATAATGTTGTAATGGTGAGACCTTCAAGCTGCCTATAAAGGGATGTAGTTTGTATTGTAAAAGGGTTGGGTAGTTAGACAAGTAGACACTTAGACAGTTGTATTATAGAAGCTGAGCTCTGGTTCTGTATTAATTCTGTAGTATCTTACTGTAACCAGTAGCTAGCTCAGTGAGTATGTATGTAAAAATCCACAGGGATTGACAGAGAGAGAGAGAGAGAGAGAATATTGTAAGAAGGCAATATAGAGATAGAAAAGAGATCTAAGAGAGAAGGGCTCTAGGCTGAGTGTGGAGTTACCCAAAAGATCTCTAGCTGCATATGCGGTGCAGCAGAACTGTGTACTCTCTCAAGATATAATAAAACACAGTTCTGTGGACGTAGCTTCTACCCTGGAAGTGAGCCACGTAAAATCAGAGTGTTATGTGATTGATTCATGTGATTGTGCTTACTTGTTGTATCTATCACTCATTACGTGAACTTTGCTTACAGTTAAATGTATGTATGTGTTATTCAGTTCACAGCATTATAGAAGGATAAATTCAAGTTGAAGTATTTAAGCATTCTGTATAAGAGTTTGTCTATGTTTCATTCAAGACAGTTAAGAGTCGCAGTGTAAAGCAGCCTTGTATGTTGAGTCCTGTAAGTCGAACACAAGTAATGCTAGGTACGCTGAGTCGCAGCGGTAGGATATCGCAGGGAGGCGATATCGCACCATTAGAGGAGTTGTGGTGCGCGGTACCGCAGGTTAAGGATCGAGCGTAGGATATATTTACGTGTTGCCCAGGACGCGGCAATGCGATAAGGGCTAGAGTCATCGCGAGTAAGAGGAAATTGCATATCGCGGAGAGAGACCTCGCGGGTTAAGAAGAGCTGCGAGGTGCACACAGGATGCTACAGAACCTGGTCGAAGACACTTGAGTCTTTGGCCAACCCATTAGAGCACTTCGGGTGAGACTTCAGGCCGCTCCGCGGTCTGTCGCCGAAAGGGCCAGTGAGCTAGGGGTGTTGTTGGTACATTACAGTAAACCCGGGTCTGCCCATAGCAACCAACACATTGATATTGTTAATCACCAAGAAATATATCCACATTGTCTTTATACCTTCAAGGTATTCCAAACATCGTCATAGTATTTATTGGTAGATCAAAAGCCACTTCTATCATTTTTAGTTTTCATACTTGAAATCGTTAAGATAATGACCAATAGTTTATCATTTTTTATACCATACATTGCCACATATTTTTCACATTCTATAATTATATCTCTCAAAGTATTTTAGTCTCAAATATTGACACCTCAAATTATTATATATACTAAATAAGATTGCATGCAAGTAGTGATCATTGTACTTATGGTTAATATAATTTCAAAATCATTGTTTACCTCATTAAATATTCATGGCAAAGATTAAATCATTGGGTGCAAGTCTCTCTGTCCATAGAAAGAATATGTGTGTGAGTGTTGAATTACAATGTATGTTTGGATATGTTCTCGCGGTGTACAATATCTGTGGATGTGTGATATTATATGCATTTTTTACCATAATGCTAGGGAAATGAATATTGTTCATTGTGAGAACATGTCGCCGCATACATATCACCACATATTAGAGATGGAAAGGATGATGTTATACACCAAAGGTATCAAAGAAGTTTGAACACTAAATAATAAGTTTTTTGGTAAATGAATGGTGATTGCTATAATGTACATTTGGTTGAGGTATAATGCTTCATACTTTTTCAGTAAATCATCACATGTATCGTTAATTATGAATAATATTATTATTTATGTACAATTATTGCCTTCATATCCTATCTAAGTATGTTTCATGTCATCCCTTTTTTAGATACAGTCTTTGAAACATAGATGGACTTATCTTTCCTTTTACTATTAGGATAATGTCATTTTTTTTACATTACTTAAAACAAGAAACTAACCAAAATAAACGAAAAATTGTAAATTCTTGTGGGCAGATAATTTTTCATAGGAAATATTTTTGGTAGTGGCAATTAAAGGTATGACATGGTGTCTACCAAATGCTCCATTTGCACTATAATTTCCCAAAAGTTTCCTGGAAGTCAAGAGACCAATTAACCAAAGTGATTGGTAATTGATAGAAAATATGAGTTCAAATATAGGATAGTGTGTCCAAAATGAAGATTCTTAACATGAAGTTATTTTCAGTCCTTTATTCTAGGAGTAAACAATACAGATAAATCCAGGCAATCAAATTGCTCTCATAGTAACTAATTGAAAAATAATCCTAGCAAGAAACCTTACCCCAAGGTCATTATTTATCTTTGAAAAATAATTGAAACGTGTGTACAAGGAACTTAAAACAAATAATTATCCATCATCTTAGAAGATGTTGTGGGGCACCAATGAACTACTTTGGCTAATCCTGGATGGTAATATAATTTCAAATCATGATGTGAAATACTCCTTTGATTATTTTGGAAGAAAAAATCACTTAGATACTCATGCCAAATAGTCATTCTCCCTTCGGAGAAAATGCAAAGCTTTACAATAACTCAAGGCTTTCACTTTTGAAGAAACTATGCATCCCATTAATATACTACTACTCTTGATTGTTTTGTTATTTTATCCTCATACAAAAATAGTGTTACACTTACTTATGAACTATAATTAGTTAATTAATATTTGTAATTAAAAACAGTTCAACATTATCATGACCTTAGTTTGGTTTCCTGTTGATGCTACCAGCATATAACATATAGTTTGGTTTCTTGTTGGGGTTACCAGCATTTAATAAATGCAACAAATTTAGGATCTAGAAATATCTCTTACCTATAGAATGATACACTAAGTTGGTCAGGGATCCCTACCCATCAACTAATTGTTTTTAAACTACTCAAACTCGTCACATTTCCAACGAAATTACTTCTCTATTCGACAAGGTTGTCATACAATTGATGGTAACTTCATCATATTTTGTGTTTTTTATGTCGTTAAGTCATCAGAAATTCGATGAAAATTTGTTGGTTAACCGACCACTTGGGTGGAGTACGGTGTCGATTAAGCGATAGTTAATCTGTTTCATTTTCGACAACATAACTTCTATATTTGACAAGTCTGTGGTACAAATGATGGGAACTTCTCTGTGTTTTTATGTCACTAAGTCATCAGATTTCTAACGACTCTTGGTCAGTTAACCAACCACAAGGGTGGAGAATGAAGTCGATTAACTAACACTTACATTGTCTTATTTTCGATGATCGTCCTGGAAATGTACATTGTTTAATCGACATCATATTTGTCAGAGAATTGACGAGTTATCATACGATTGAATAGTAGGTCATGCGACTAATTATTGTCGTATTTACGATGTGATTTTGAGATTGTCGGATCTACGACACAATTATATAGACGTTTAAAAATATTCCACCTTGTCAGATGTTCGACAGAGTCCTATCGAAATTCAGACAAATATGTCAACGAATTTTGGGTTCAGATTTACTTGTGTTACTTCATGCTTAGGGATGATGGATACTAATGTGAGAAAATATATGAAGAAAAAGCACCTATGTCGAGTTTAGTAGATGGATGAATGCACAGTTTTAAGATGCCTAAAGAACATCTTGAGTATCTCCTAAACTATTGTGCACTGAAATGTGAATTATGGAAGACCGTATCTTTTCAATCATATTGCAGTTTTGCAATAGGAAGCTTGTTCTTGACCCCCTGGGAGAGGTATAGTAAAGAAAATATTTCACAAATGGTGAATGAAGTGTGCAAGAAGGTGGGGACTATATTTTTTCCACCCAGAGCTAATATTGATGAGGAGGGTATATATGTGCACCCTCGTCCTTCCGAATTCGAAGAGAGCAGTCATGAGCCACCTAGTTCTTCAAGTGGTCAATTATAATAATGTTTCCATTAAGAGGTTCGAAATTCACCCCAAGGTGACTCTGAAAGAAGCAAGAACATAATCATTACTAACGGGGATTGTGCAAATAAATAAAATGAAGTTACACCACCTATATTGAATATGAACATCATTCAAAAGAGATTGTCCACACTTTGGACATGGATCAAAGAGGATCTATTGATGGAAGATTAAATTGTGAAGGAGTACCTACTAATGGGTTCTCACAACTCTATGTTGGTGACATAGATATCAATTTTGAAAATTTTGTTACAAGTCCCAACTCCATTGAGCATGAACAATAATACCTTGTTGCAAAAAAATATGAACCAATATCAACTTCCCAGTCACCACTTGAGGTTCATGTGAAGTTGATCCCAAGAAAGAAGAAGAGGAGGAGGCTCAGTCTTATGAACCATCCTTCACTGGAGGGTCTTTGAAGATGAGTGAAAATAATATATTTGAGGGCCTTAAGATACTCCATGACTCTCAAACATTGGTGTCAAATAATTGTTGGAGATTTTCTTCATTAGAGGAGCCATCTTTCCTAGAAGACATGGAGAAGATTCAAAGCAACATCGAAGGTAAATTCATGTCTTTGATTTTTTATAGAAACAATTTGGTTGATATTAGTGAATGGTTAAATGAAGAATACTTGATGAATAATGACGATATTCATAAGCTCAAAATTCAAAATAAGCAACTTCTTGAGAGGTTGCAAGATACTTGTTCTTCCTCCTATGTTTCATATTGTCATATGGTAGATTGCTTGGAGGATTCTCATGACAAGATGGATCATGAGAAACATGGAAAATTACATGTGCTTGATGTGTTTGAATATGAGATTGATGATATCCAAGAAATTTTTGTGGTGGACGAGGAACTTGAGTTGCCTCTTGATAATGGTTACACACTTTTTGAATAAGTGCATGATTCCACTACCTTGGAACCAACCTATGAGGAAAGTTTCGGACTTTTGAGGGAGGTGCATGATCCTACTCATCTGGATATTTCAAATGATGAAAATTTTGGACTTTATGATCATTTGGGTGAGTCTCTTCATTCTCCTACATCCTACACTTCCATATTTTGCAGCATTCATCCTAATGAAGTATGGGTGAAAGGTTTGTTTTTTATGGTGCTACATGACTCAAGTATGAAACTCCTATCTATCCTTTTGATGATGACATGACTTGAGCACCTTATTCTTTACATTTGTAGTATATTACTTTGTTACCTTATAATGATACACATCTACATGGATTCACCTATGAAGTTCACTTGATTCACTTGAAGACTCGTGATTTTCCTTGCTCATTTCTTAGTTCATTTGATGTTGGAGGAACTTCATCTAATGCTTGGGTGAAGAGATAAATGATTGAAGAACATTCTTACTAGAAGCAACATCCTTTTTTATTTCTTGATGATACACATCTTCATGGGTATATTGATGATACTTCTTTGAGCCACTTGAACTCTCCCTATTTTCTTTGCTCCTTACTTGGTTCATATTTTGGTGGAGGTTCTTTATTCACTTCTTGGATGAAAGAACACATGGTTGATTATGTTTGTGCATATTACATTCTTTTGGACCATAATTATAGGACATGGGATATTGACCTATGTCATTGGAGTATATTTGATATAATATTTTATGCTTGTGTGTATGGGGCACATGATGCTCTACTTGGATGTACAAGAACTTTCATGATTCTTTGATGAGGTACCTTCTTGATGTACATTTGTATGATGTTGGTTTGTACTTTTATTATCTATAATTTGTACTCATGATGTTTGGAAGGATGCAATACAAGAAATTGGATCTTGGTATTGCTTGGTTTCATCTCACTTGGAGCAGCAGTTCGATTGTTGGTTTGAGAGAGAAAACCATCCTTCAGTTGTTTACGGTTCATCTTTACAAAGTAGTGTTTCATTTTCCTATGTGGGATACCTTTTGAGAGATGGATTTAATTTCCACATGCTTGGTGTTCATGGAATTTCATAGTAGACATTTCACACCATGCATGTATCATGATAGTTTGGGACCTTGGGATCATTTTTGGTCTCATTGGTTTCAATTTTTGGGCTCAGCAAGCAATATGGGAGATTGAGTCACCACTTGAGAAGGTGACTGTAATTAGAGTAGTGTAGCAGCAAGCATGGTGGTTCCTCTCTGAACTTTTCTTGGAATATTTAAAACTCAAACACTAGTACAAAATGAGAGATGAGTCACCAAAAGAATGACTAAAATATGCATATAAATGATTACTTTTGATTTGGCGATCACTAGTGGCTAATTTTCGGTCTGTTAACACGCGACCAAAAATATGGTCATATTTAGTTTAGTCATTTATAGCTTGTCTTGTGGTCATTAATTTGGTCATGTATTTGGTCATTAATTGTCAAAATTAATGACCAAATAAACAACCAAAAATTACCATAAGAGAATCTATATATGACCAAATTAAATACGACCACATTTTTTGGCGCGTGATAAGAGACCAAAAATTAGCTACCAAAACTGCCATTTGGTCGTTTATATGCGAATTTTGGTCATTTTTTGGTCGCTTATATCTCATTTTTATCTGTCATTTTTGGTTACTAATTTAGTCAATTTGTACTCATTTCGTTTGGTCACTTATCTCTCATTGTTTGGTCACTTATCTCTCATTTTTTGGTCACTAATTTAGTCGTTTTTAACCGATATTTCAATATCATTAGGGCACGGAGGAATAAAACCACCAACATCTTGCTTCTAAGGTAGGCTCTCTTTCATTGAGCTAGCACCCTTTAATAATTTGGGAACCTAACTTACAAAGTCATCTATAATGGTAAAAAATATCAATACATGCATTTAAGTATCGAATGGGTGGAAAAGGATGATAGATTGTATAAGTTCATAAGATATGATTTAGCAAGTTATGAAATCCATAAACCTTTTTGAGGATTTTTGAAAAAAACTCAAGAAATTGGCTCAACGAGATTAGAAAAATCACTATTCTCTAGCAACCATACGTTTACCATTGTACAAGACCTATGAACAAAAAACATCTTAGTGTGGATGCCAAGGCTAGAGTATATAAGCATGATCATCCTTGAGCCATGTATAAGTGGAACAAAAAGGAGAATCAGAAGAGGATGACCAACCCAATAGTTGGTGCTTCACATGGATCCTATCCACCATGGGATGAGCAAAGTTTCTTCTTCCATCAAGATAATGACTATCCACAAGGACAAATGGTTAGGATATATTGTGATGCCAATTCAGAATCTAGTGTAAGGACACAATGAAAATAGCATGATGCAATGTGAAGATGCCCTTTCCATAAATATAAAATTATTAACTGCTAGAGATTCACCAATATTATTTCGAGTGAATAAAGTATCTCTAACCAATTTGGAAAATATTCAAATATCATAGTGGACATATTGAAGACCTTTAAAGCTAGAAAAATTCTAGCCCATTAGAAGTTAGAATTATAATATTTTACAAGCACTAGAACACATAAATCCAAGACAATATGAAATGAAATATATAACATGGGTCCATCCCATGACACCCACCATATCCTCTGCGAAGGAGGATTCTTACAGCTAAAATTCTTCAACACATGGTAATAGTCCTAGGTGGATTTCTTACCTACCTACTTAGAAAAATAGAAAACTGAAATATCTATCAAAAATGCAATTTGATTTATAATAGGAACTAAAACACATCAAGATGAAGAAAGTAGCAACAAGCACACAGATCCGAAACTCAAATCACATCACTGTTTATTAAGCTTGTAAATAGGAATTACACTAAAAGCTTCAAACTCTACCCTTCACACATTGCTTCCTAATTTCAAAACTGAAATAATAAACCTATGCCTTTGTCTTGGCTTTTATACATTGAGAAGAAGAGAAGATACAATAAATATAGACACATGCATAATAGTACCTCAATTAGATATAATTTGAGGGATGCATATTTCTTGAGGTATATACCTCAACTACTAGGCTGCACTAAATTGAGCTAGGATGCATGTTCCTTACCTAATTTAGTAATTCATAAATGCAAACTTAATATAAATACATGCAAATCTAAATAAATCAAAACCATAAACAAAATTCAACTACCAAATGTGAAAGACATATAAACTAGAACTAGGAAATGTATGGCGCATGTAAGCACCCTCTATCTCTCTCTCCATAAACACGCATGCACCCTCATTAGTGTTGCACATAATTCCTAAATGGGGAGGGTCATTTTGTTGTGGTATAGACCTGCACATCTGTCACACATGCTTTCTTTGTGTGCATCTAGGTCTTCTCTATTTGTTGTGGACATTAATGGAATTCTACCACACACTTTCAGAGGAAACTTACTCTCCCTCCTCCATCAAGGGGGTTGTTCCTCCTCTAAAATATGAATGTCCATCCATGCCAATAGTTTATGTTGCATTGCATTCATTGGCTTCAAGTCCCTCGATTTAAATCCAAAATGGAGAAAAGGTTTTTATATCCCTCATCCCCTCCTTTACAGATATTATTGTTGGAGATTCGTGGTCCCTCGAGGTACATGGTGGTCTCTTTGTGGAAAAGTACTAGAATGAGACTTTTGTTAAGATTAACCCTTTGGTATTTAATGACAAAGAAACTTATTTCAGCTCCCATGGATTGATTTGTCAATTCAACAACATTTGGCCAAAACTCTTTGATATTCATTCTTGGATTTCGAACTTCTTGAGCCTTTCTATAGGGGAGTTCTCTTATTCGCCATTGTGCAAAGAAATGTGTAGTAGTCGACGATACAAAAGAGGTTCTCTACAAAGGTCCCTATTTTTAGGGTAGCATTGGGTTATTCATGATCCTTGGCACCAAACATTTGATGTTTTTTCAAAATTCTAGTCATCTTTACCAATTTAGGTAAGGAATCTAAAACTCCCTTAGCATTTTTGGAATGAGGATTCCCTTCAAGCAATTAGGCATTGCCTCATAATATTTATCTCAATCCCCCAAAAGTATATTCCCACCATTTTTCCACATTTAGAAGAATTTATGAGAAGGTGGTTTATGGACTTGGTCTCCCAGAGTAAATCCTTTAAATAATCATGGAGTAATATAGAACTAGCAACCAAATTATAAACAATTTCTTTCAGGGGTAGATCTTGTTTGACACTATTGCCCTTACTATATCTTTCCTGAAGTAGGTTTTTTAGGACATCCCTTCAAGCGAAATGATTAAGAAGAATTACAAATGCAAACTAACTTTATGGGATGGTACAGAACTACACCATCATATAGTTGGTTGAATGTCCTTAGACAATGAAAATGGGATGGTGCAAAAACCTCCCTCACTAAAGGATAATCCCAGGTAGACCAAACAAATTCAACTCTACCAACATAAGAGCATTAAACTAACTCAAAGATTGATAAAACTGTGAATGGGGAGTCCCTGTCACAAGGGAAAGAGGTTGAACTGAAGAACAGAATGGAAAATACCCTTCAATTCTAGAACATTTTACCATTTGTGATCCAATGTATTTTTCTCATATGGTGGAACCAACTTATTTATCAAAAGGAAAATCATTAGGCGAAACCAAGAAGGTTAGTTCCTAGTAATCAAGAAATTATCATATTTTAAAATTGTGGAGATCAACAAGTCATATTAAGTCTGTATGTAGACAAACTTAATAATTGTTGTAAGTTTATTTCAACCATCAAGAATAGTTAGGGTGTTCTTCTTTTAAGTCTGTGGAAATATTTTCTAGGTGTTGGTTTTCAATAATGTGAATATATTGGCCGCTTCCAAAACTTGTACAGTCCAACTAAGATGTTTGTAAACCCTATGAGAAATTCAATCTCTCGACTTTGTATACCTATTTGTAATCTTTTCAACAGTTAGAAACTTATATGAATTTCTTTTTGTTGAGAAAAATGAAAGAGTTAAAATATTAGATAAGTATGATTTAATGTGATTCAAAGGTCCGGTTTCAATTGAGAATCTATAGTGGGATGATGAACTTAGAGCACCACAAATCCAAAATTACCATGAGGGATGAAATATGTGTTTTAATATTGAATCCAACTAAACAATGATACATGAGGAACCAATCTAATACCAACTAGTAGATCATATGTGTACCTAATGATAGATTCCCCTCTCAAAAGTTGGAATTACAATATTGACACATTCAAACTTGGAATGCTTGACTATCTAATAAATGCTCACTACTAAAGTGGGATAGTTTAAGAACCTTGCATCTTATACACCAACTATCATACTAAGATGCTAAACCACTAGTGTGAGTTTTTATTATTATTGTACATAGGTTCCTCGACACACGGGTTATATCACTGACAATGACTCGGGTCTCCGACACCATAATGACCAGGTTGAATTTGGTGGCCTCATAAAATGAAGTTAAATTATGTGTTGTGAGCATGGAAGATCTTGGTAAACTGAACAATACCAGACCTAAGGCTTGTACATAAAGAGATTGCAATACACCTTCCTTCATGTCTACTGGCAGCTTCCTCCTTTGAAAGAAAAGATGTATCAGAAACATTAAAAGAAAACATGTATCGAAATCATATATAAAATAAATAAATAGGTACATTACTACAGATAAAAGCACAAAAGGCACATTGTACAATCAAAATATATTTGTTCTTCACGGAAACATATAACAAGGTTAACTTTACAAAGTCCATCCATTATATGAAGCAAACATACAATGTTAAAAAGTCAAAATGAAACTGAACAGATTCAAGAAACAGAGGATATGAGACATTCAACAAGTGACATACTTGATTCCTCTCGTATTTGAGGCAAGAAAAATCTAACTGAACGGTCTAAATATCTTGTTTCCTTAAGAAATATGTTGATTGTTGCTTTCATGTTATCTTGTAATTGGAATAAACAAATTCAAAATATAAAAAATGCTAATAAAAAAGACAAATATTGAATAAATTGAAGACATAAACGGAATGAAAATGCATGAATAAAGACAAACACACACAAAGTTGCCTACATAAAGAAAAATCACTCTACATGAAAATAAATACAAGAGGAATTGGAAAAATCATTTTAGTTATAATTGATATGTGGCAAACCAACCTTCTGTCACCTTTGGCTATTCCACCAACATAAGCTTTTGGGATCAGCAAAGAATTTTCTTATGATAAATCCAGCATAGCCAACATGTGTAGAAGATATAACTCCTCATACCATGCACTTGATACTACTATTTCTTGGAAAGAAACAATTCCATGACCTGTGACTTTCAATGAGAACCATCTCAATCCTCGATAAATAATACTAAGAAATTTTGAGGTCTGAAATGGGCCTCCTAAGAGATATAATAAAATTTTATGAGATTGTCATTTTCTAGGAAAGGTATATTAACAACTTACCTTTTACACTACAATCTATGTAAACCATAGTTAAATTAAATTGAAAAATAATATTAAAAAATTTAATAAAAAACTCTTCACTAATATAACTAAAAATAAAAAATGTAAGTAAAAATAAAATTGAACTTCTCAAAAAAAAAGATTTTGTACTCCAACAATTAATATTTTAAAATTAATTATATATATATAGACATACTTTAAAAATATTTCAAAAGTAATTAGTTTAGAGTGAGATAATATATTAAATAACGACTCACGCAATATTTCCACGATTTTTTTTTCAAAAGAAAAAAGCCTGACCTTGATATTCATTAAGAATCAAAGGAGATCTAACATGTCATCCCAGTATCTGGGTTACAATACAAAACATTGTAGCTGTGGATAAAATATCAGTGGCATTCTGCAAGAGTTACAACACAGCAGAGCAAGAGGGGGCTAGAAACAGAAGCTGCATACATGTCCCATCAGTAAAAATATATTGTCCATATAGCCATATCCACCGTGAACCAAAAAGGGATGCTCAGCCATCTAAAAGAGTCTGCTCCATCACTATCACCAAGGTGCATAAAAGTGGATCCAGCACCAGGCTCAAAAGAGCATAAAACTGTCTTGAGAGGTCAAATGACCATCAAAAAATTCAAAGTAAAATCCTGATCCCGGAAGCAAAGAAAGGGATTTTTTAGATAGGCGGTCAGCAGTCTGATTGTGTTCATGGTAGACATGGCAAAAGGACAGCTCAAGGAAGCAAGAACAGTTCTTCCTAATGTCCCTACACCAATGGATAAGCTTAGGTGGTGTAAGGGAAGCAGTACCCTTTGCCCAATTGATGATGACTGTAGAGTCGCCAAAAATCTTGAGCTTGGGTAACCCCATCATTTGGGATGTATGCAATAGGTCCCATAGCCCAATTAATTTTTCCCTAGTGTTGGTGCTAGGACTAGCCCCCAATGCAAACTCGAAGGAGTGTAACTCATTCAGGTGCAAACAAAAGCCAATCCCGCCATTATAATTTACTAATGCTCCATCAAAAAAACCACAGGGGTAAATAAGAGTAGGTCCCAGACCCTTTACTCTAGGATTTTTGACTCTATTGACAGGTGGGAAGTAGAACTGCAAGGAGTAAGAAATCTAATGGAGCAAACTGATAACAGGTACAGATTTCCCTTCAAAGATGGATACATTCCTTGCCTTCTAGATAGTCCACATGGAAAGGAAAGGGAGATAGCATAATCCAGAATGCTTAGTGAAGGAGACAGTCCACATATCCAGGAAGGAGCATAAACTAATAGACTAGAGAGGAGGGGACAAGTGATGTTGTTCCATCAGTACTGAAAGTAAATTTTTCCAGATGAGACAGTAATAAAATAGGTGTTCAATACTTTCAGCATCCCTTTTGCAGAGTACACAAATATCGGGCCCCGTCCATTCTCATTTTTGCAGGTTGTCCCAAGTAAGTAATTTATTCTTCAAAGCCAGCCATATAAAATAGCAAATTTTTCGAGGCAGAACGTTGTTCCAAATAAGAGAAAGAAGTATGCTACCAGCTAGTGGGGAGGATGCATTAATAATGCATTCATATATCAATTTGGTTGACATAGTACCATTGGATCTACTGCATGACCAAGTCAAAGCATCCAATTGATCAATAAGATGTAGGCCACAAGTTTCCAGACCCCATCATGAATGAAAGCCAAGCATCCTTCCATACACTGCCAACACCGAGTTCATCAGCAATAAACCAGTAATTATGAGCATCCAGGAGGGTATTACGTGCCTATGCAAGTGACACAATATCCAAATCTTCCAGATACTCGTGAAGCCCCTGAGGAATCATGAGAGAGTCAGATACCCCAACTATTGGATCAATGCTAAGAAGTACATTCTTACCATTACCAACCTGCCAAGAAAGATGCCTACCAAGCCACGGGAGGGAAAGCAAGAACCCTTTCCAGATAGTAGAAACATCACGTGATAGGAATTTCTTGTCTCTAAGCCATGCCTCAACTGAGCCCATCTTCAAGTATTTATGAGTTATAACACGGTGCCATAATCCTTCATTCTGGAGAACAAACCATAGATTCTTCAATATAAGAGAAATACTGAACCAGTTTAATTACTTGATACCCCATCCCCCATATTCTTTAGGCCAAGAGAGCTTTCTCCAATTGGTCAAGTGATACCGGCGCTTATGATCCGTGGAACCCCAGAGAAAAGCAAAGGCTAGACTCCTGAGCTTATTTAAGATAGAAATAGGAATGGGAGCAAGTCCCATCTAGTAGATAGGAATACTGGTTAAAACAGCTTGCACAAGTGTCAGACGACCATCGAGGGATAGAAGCTTGTGAGCCCAATGGGATATGCGGTGATCAAATTTCTTAATCATCCAGTGCCGGTCACGAACCCTATAACCTAGAGGCTTGAGAAAATAGCCGAGATATGTAAATCCTGTAGTGATAGGCTCCATCTTGTAGGGTAGGGCTTTTGAAATCTCAGACCAAATATCAATATCAACATTGTTGTATAGAAAATAGGATTTGTCTATACTAATACACATCCTTGAAGCCTTGCAGAATTTGTTGAGAATGACATCAAAGGCCATCCATTCTGATAAGGAGCCAAAACCCAAAAGGATCACATCATCAACAAATAGGAGATGAGTAAATACAAATGTTGAAGAGATCTTAATACCTTTGATGAGACCGTGATCTTTAGCATCCGCAATCATAAGACTAAGCCCTTCTATCACAAGTATAAAGAGCAAAGGCAAGAGGGGACAGCTCTGTCTGATACCTCTGGAGGCTGAAAAAAACTTAGAGGGGATGCCATTGATAAGCATAGCAAAATTTGCTGATGAAATACAACCCATGATCCAGTTAATAGCAAGGAGAGGAATCCCAATCTGAATCAGTACAATCCTGATGAAGGTCCAATTGACCCGATCAAAGGCCTTCACCAAATCCAGTTTAAGGATAAGAGCACAAGAGTTTTTAGTCTTGACAGAGTGAAGTGCCTCTTGAACAATACCAATGGGTTCAACAATCTGGCGGCTCTTCAAAAAACCAAATTGTTCAATAGAAATATGAGAATCCAGGAATGGCTTAAGTCTCATAGCTATGACCTTAGATATCAATTTATAGAGCAGATTAAACAAGGATATAGGCCTGAAATCAACAAAGGTAGAGGGATTTTCCTTTTTGGGGATAAGTGTCAGAATGGTGGAGTTAAGTGAGGGGGGAATACAACCCGATACCCAGGTAAAGTCCACAGCAGAGAGAAGTTCTTCACCCAACAAATCAAAGAAGTAGAGATAGAATTCGATAGGACAACCATCAGGTCTAGGGCTCCTGTCTTTTTTGAAAGAGTGAAGAGAAAATTTGACTTTAGTAAGTGTGACTGGTTTTGTGAGACAAGAAGCATCAGCAGTGGAGATCATTACAAGGTAATGTGAAATAAAATTGAGCTGTTCCAGGAGACAGGTCTTAAAATCATCACTGAAGATATGAGAGAAGTGTTGCTGACCCAATACCAATAATTCAGATTCATCCTCAATACATCGACCCCCATCATCCATAAGGGACCAAATGGAGTTTTGGTTTCTCCTTCCAGAAGCGATAGTATGAAATTATTTGGTGTTAGAGTCACCTTCAAGAGCCCATTTGGTATGGATTTGAGCTTCCAGGTTAATAGGTGATGCTCCAAAATCTTCTTCTTTTCAGTCCTGAGTTGGGATAGGGATGATTTCTCCTCCTGAGAGAGGATACCAAAGGAGGAATTTGAGATTAAGACATCGATCTCCAAATCCATTCTCTTCGATTCAGCATCCATGTGAGAACAATTGTCCTTTATCCAGACCTTAACATCCTTTTTGAGAGAGCGGAGTTTATTGGAGAGGAGATCTATCGTCGATCCAGGAAAAGTGGGAGATAGCTTGGGCCATCTATCTGAGAGCCAAGTAGAGAAATCCTAATCCATGAGCCAAGATCTATTGAACTTGAAGGGGTAGTTACAAGAGCCACAGGATTTATTCCATTCAAAACAGACAGGATAATGGTCAGAAATATCAGAGTGGTGAGTCCACACCCTATGGACTAGGAGGGAAGGGATCAGTGAGGAGGAAATTAAGAATCGTTCAAGTCTTTTACTGATTCCATGATCCCCCACCCTACCGTTCCTCCAAGTGGGTCCAACAACTGAAGGGGCTATATCGATCAGTCCCACGAAATCAAAAAGGTGCTTAAAGAAGGAAGAAAGGGGATCAAGTACAGTCTTAGCTCCCTAGATTTCCAAAGCATTCATGGTTAAGTTAAGGTCTCCACCCAGGATCAGGGGAGGATAATTAAGAAGTCCACCGTTGTGAACCCTTTCCCAAAAGTTGTCCCTATCCTTATAGGGGCCATAGCAGTTAATGATATCAAGGATAGCAGCCATGCCACGTAATTTTTCCTTGGCAAGAATATCGACAAGGGTTTCATATGCCCGACATCTAACCTTCCTAGGGTTCCAAGCAGTGAGAAGACCCCCAGAGAGGTTGGAGGCACTAGTGGCGCAAAATTCCCAATTTGGTTAGAGCTTAGAGAAAGCATGCATAGCCGGGTAGGCACTGCATGTTGTACAGGATTATGCACCTTATAACATAAGGTCTGGGGTTACCAACATACTCAATTAACTTGCAAACAATTGACTCTAAAGTGCAGTAAAGGAAATAGGAGGATGGGAAAGACTCACCCGATGCAAGACGGTTGATCCTAGCTTGTCCTCTTCCGCTCTGCTTCTCCTATAAAGTCTTCAGGGATGCTTTCTCCTTCACCTGTCAAGATTCAGTCTTCCAGATACAAGATGATTCATATATATATAAACAGGTTAGATAAATCATATATAAAATGCATAAACATAAACATTTATCAAACCAAGATACATGAAACACATATGGAAGAAGGATTCTCTTTATTATCAACAATGAAAGAGTTCAGATTACAACCCAACGCCTGAGACAAGGACTCCTCTGCAACCAAAGGATTCTGAGTTTCACTGCTCCAAAGATTCTATATAAAATCCACCAGCATAACTTTGCTCTCCAAGTGCATATATCTCAAACACCCTCCCTAAGGCCTGTATTTATATGGATGAAATAAGGCAATTTCGAAGGTTGAGGAGGTTGAGACAGTTAAGAATATTAAGGTAAATGGCTTAACTAATCTCAAGTAATCGCGTGTTTTATTTTTAAATGTCAAATATAGGCATCCGTAGGTATCAAGAAGGAAAACTCATGTATGATCCGTGACTTTCCATAAGAGCAACCCGCGGATACATCCATCCGCGACTTGCAAACACCGACACTCGCGGATGATCCGCGAGTTACATATGGATAGGGTCGCGGATATGTCTTGACATATCTAAAAAGGCAAAGTAAACCACTCGATGGATAATGAATGTCATTTACAAGAAGCTCATCTATAGTGTTTTGGGTAAACCTCAATCCATAGATGTCCTTTTGTGTTCCAACATGAGGGATGTCAGCACTCGAACAGACAGGTGCCATTCAGGTGGATAACAGATGCCCCCTAATGTGTGAGGTCAGAGGGAAGCGATGGCCGAAATACATTATAATCATCATCTTTGGAGAACTCAGAAATCCAATGGAGCAGAGAGAGTACCTGAAACAAATACATATTAATGTCATATACAAAGTTACATCTGAGGATGCTATGTTCAATTTACTGAAACAATAGCTCCTTTACAATATTTGAGTACATCATATGATATGGGTATAAACCACGTATATGACAAAGGTGGATCGAAGCCACAATATACAATAATGATGAGTCTTCAAAGTTCTGGAAACTGTGTAAAAGAATGGAACATAATCTTGCGCAACTTAGTCCATAGGTAAGGAACTAAGATCTTCATAAAGAATCCCAAAGAACCAGTACAATCCAAGCCATGTGAATAAGGGTAAGCTGAAGTCGAACATGGAAAGGATTCAACAATTTGTCAATCAATAGATGATAATCAACAACTGAAGCAAAGGAATTCACCAATGATGAAAGTGAATCCTGAGGTACTATCGTCAAAACTCTAGGTCTTCGTCATCAGGAAGTGCTGAAACGGAACCATGTTGTGATACGGAAGGCAATAGATCCTCCAACGGATCACAAGAGTGACTAGGAACTGGGAAAAAGAAGGGAGACACAAATAGATAACAGATATAACAATGATGGGATCAGGCTATAGATCAGACACTGGGAAGAGTCCTTGAATAGTGAGCACAACATAGAGATGACCCAAGGCAGCGTATAACTTATAGATAGAACAACTAGACTTATCTGCCATGTATGAGACATGATCAGATTCCCCAGGTATAACAGACAAGAGGAGGAGTAAGAAACTCAAAGTGATAGCTGAACAAAAATGGACACTGAAACATGGATATCGAAAAACAAAGAGTGCTATGTGCAAGGATAGCATGCTGCCATTACTGAAAACAAGAGAAAACTTCTTCCTTACCTTCCCTATTAAATTTTAACGAGTCTAGGAAAGTCAACTCGATTCCCTCTTCATTGTTTAACAAGGTTGAAGAGATGGGAAAATAATGCTTGATAGTGTCACAAATTCGTGGATTTAACGAGCCTGAACTAGTACATGCTCGACGGTGTTTTCATAGTTTAGAGAGTCTGAAAACTCCAAAGAAGACTCCAGGGGGGTCCTTTTTTCGTACAATTCAGTCTCCTAAGGCCGAAAAAGTATAAAACATACCAAAGAATAACTCTCTTAACTTCCGAAGAAGAAAAGGCGCACCTTTTTCGTACTTAGTCAGGAAGGTTTGAAAAAGGTTAAATTACCACCTACCCAACGCTCCTTCAAAAGCAGCATATAGCCTAAGTTTTACGAGTGTGAAGGAAGGCAAGATCACTCGGAAAGATCCATTTGATTACGAGAAATGGGGCTTACAAAAATAAACTCGATGCTTTGTTCTTTAGGGTTTAACGAGCATGACAAAGACAAAGTACACTCGAAATCTTTTTCATGTTTTGGTCCATAGCACGAAAAAGAGAAAACTAAGCTCATACCGGGGGTTCCTTTTCGGTAAGTTTAGTCCCTCAGATCCGGAAAAGAGATAAACCTATGCCTGAGAATACTCTTCTCAATTCAAAAGAAAAGAGAGGGATCCTTTCTCGTATTATTCCACATGGTCCGAGAAAGAGATAACCTACCACCAATGTGGATGCCCATTCACATATTCTTAACGAGCCTGAATGGACAAGTTTACTCGGCAGTCAAGTCTATTTTAAGGAGTCAGACTTGGGCCTAAAGAAACTCAAATTCTTTCCTGTGAAGTTTTAACGAGTCCAGAAAATTCAACTCGTGGCCTCCTTACTATTTTTAACGAGCTCAAAGGAGAGCAGAAAGAATGCTCTAAATGCAAGGAGATGAGTGTCATAAACAGGCGAAACTAGTTCCAAGCGCAAGGAACAAACCTATGCATAATGCAGGGAAAGCTAGCAAGATAAGGACACTCAGAGAACGTCTCCTCAAGGTAAAGGGTGTCAAGTTGCAAAGGCAAAATGATACAAGGCGTAGCGATAATGAGAACAAAGATGAGGGCTTATATAATGAGCTAAAAGTGTGGAAGCCGGCATCAGGCTCATAAGCGCGAGCAGGGCACATGCAAATGCAATTACAGCTTGAACAACAAGGCGAGGCCAGTAAACAGTTGTGAATCCAACTAAGAATCCTATCTCCAAGAAACAACAACATCAGAATCATATTCAAAATAAACGATCCGATGCGGGTCACTTTGGTAGAAACACGTGTGACTTTGCTATCTTCTACAAAAGGTAAAGTCAAGGCAGAATCAACCAAAGAAGATTCTATAGAACCAAGGTTCGAGGGTTTATAAACAGTAAGATCAACCTCAGAAGGAGAGCAAAAATCAACCAGAGAGATAAAGTCTCTAAGAATAAACTCAATATCACAGGAGTTGAAAAATTCATAAGAAAAAACAAACTCGTCAGGATCACTGACTTGCTTTTCGAAGGGAGAGTCCAAAAACTCAACCAAACCAACATAAGAAGACTGATCCATGGGAAAATCAGGCTTACTAAGCAAATCAGGGTTAGGCTTAGTCACAACTGAACCAACATCCAAAAGAAGGTCAGACTGTATCAAAGACTCTAGGAAGACTTCATCCGAAGGAAGGAGATCATCCAAGATAGGACACAGAGTCTAAACTTTCAAATGGATCAACAGAGTGGAGATTAGGCCCCACAATATGTATAGGATGACTCACCCGGTCAACTGCTGGGACCAATTCTCGAGAAGGTAAGCATGAAAACAGAGGCTGCTTCTCAGTAGCAATTGAACACAAAGGATATGAGGCCACATAGTTCACTTGTGGCGGGATAGTGTCTATAGAAATACTGGGAATCAATAAAGGAAATACTTGGTCTCTAGTTGGGCCAGGAGATGGGTCAAGAAAATCCAACTAATCGATAGTGACAATTTCTTAGCCATGATTAAAGTACATCACACGAAATAATGTTGACACCATAGCTTGCATGGCATAGACATAATCACATCTGAGGAGCATATTAAAGTCCAAGGGGTCTTCTATCACCATGAATTCAACTAAGACGGTCTTCCCACCCAAAGTAATAGGTGTTTGAGCAAGAATTCCAAAGGCTATACAAGTTCTTCTATCAAATGCCAGTAACTAACTAGCAGTCGACATAAGGCTGGGAGATCCCATGCCTCGCCAAGCACGAGCAGAAAAAATACTAACTGAGGCTCCTTCATTAACAATACAATGAGTAATTGTGTAAGGTTCAACTTTGACCTTTATCTGGAAAGGTGCATTAGAAGGAAGGCGCGGCTCAACTAGGTTATCCCAATCAAAGGAAGCAATCTGAGAGCTTGGTGGGGGTTGATCCGAAGCGAGTTCAGTGCCCCCTTGTTCAGTAATTTCTGAACTGGCAGTGAAGAAAATGTGACTAGTAGACACTTCACTCTCCAAAGGAAGAGTGGGATTTATCGATAATGGAATCTATTCAACCGCTTCATGAAAGTCACTCTCCGAAGGGAGAGTGGGATTGACCAAAGATGACATTGGTTCAATCACATTAGGATCACTCTCCGAAAGAAGAGTGGGATCGACCAAATCTGAGATTGGTTCGACCACTTGATCAACCAAAGGTTGAATAGGTTGTTGAGAAACTATAGGTTGTTCAGGAGAAGGAAAATATTGAGTCTTGGACCACACTCTTCGCACCTCCGCGATAGCAGGGCACAGGTGAGTAAGATGATCTCCCTCGCATAGCATACAAGGGAACTTAAGTTTTCACTTCGAACGACCAGTTTTCTCAACAGTGTCAACATGACTAGCAGTGGATGACTGTTTGCTCTTAGCATGACCTGCAGAAGCTAAGATTTTGCCCCCAGCATGAACTACAGAGGCTGGGTGACTGGGTCCAACCTGACTAAGAGAGGCTGGTTGTTGAGAGACTTCAGAATGTTCAAAAATGGGATGACCATGAAACCAAACTCTTCGCACCTCCGGGATAGAAGGGCATTTATAAGTAAGGTGGTCTCCCTCACAAAGCTTACAAGGAAACTTGTGCTTGTGTTTTGAACAGATATTCTTTTCAACAGTGTCAACATGACTCGCAGTGGCTGATGAATTTTCTTCAGCATGAACCACAGAGGCTAAAAGACTGCCCCCAGCATGACTTGCAGAGGCTGAGATACTGGGTCCCACATGACTTACAGAGGTCGGATGGGTACCACCAACATGAACAACAGAGGCTGGGTGGATGGATCCAACATGAATAACAGAGGTTGGATGGGGAGGTTCAACTTGAACAACAGAGGTTGAACGGGTGCCTTTAGCATGAGCTACAGAGGCCGAGTGACTGGATCCGACATGACCTGGAAAGGTTGGAAGGATCCCACCAGCATGTACACCAGAGGCTGGATGGATGGATCCAACATGAATAACAAAGGTTGGATGGGGAGGTTCAACTTGAACAACAGAGGTTGAACGGGTGCCCTTAGCATGAACTACAGAGGCTGAATGACTGGATCCAACGTGACCTAGAAAGGTTGGAAGGATCCCACCAGCACGATCAACAGAGGCTGGATGGTGAAGATCAACTTGACTTGCAGAGGTTGAGTGCTTAGATCCAACATGACCTACAGAGGTTGGATGGGTTCCCCCAGCATGGACTACAGAGGCTGTGTGGTGAGGTTCAACTTGACTTGCAGAGGTTGAATGGGTGCCCCCTTGCTTATGTGTCGTCTTCCTATTCCTCCTTCTTTTACTCCTTTTAGACTGTCGGTTACTAGTATCAGTACTTTCACCGCATGAGGTAAAAGGAGGAGGAGAATCAACTACAGGTGAAGGGGAAGCAGTGTTTTGATGCCCTTGATATAAGGAGCTTACTTGAGAATCATCAGGATCATTCAGGACATTTGGAGTGGAAAACAACCACACTGGTAGCCCTAGGGTGAATCCAGGTAGATTCAGGGTGGCCATCAAGGGAACACCAACATTCCCCATGAGAGGAATATTACAAGGAGTTCCCATCATGGGGATCTCTTGGTTGGTGTTCAAAGGGGTGTTAGCCATAGTTTCAAACCAGGAGACAAAGTCTGAGGTTGATAGGCAACCAAAATTACAAATCACACACCTAAAGGCACACTAAGTACAGACAAACCACAAAGCACTCACTAAAAATTCCTAAAGCCAAACAGACAAACAGGTATAAGATATACTTTCCAGAAGAAAGTTGATAGACAGTTACTTGGCATCCATGTAGATGTTCTTAGGCACAAGCGGAGGAATCACCCATCGCCCTCCCACACTTTTTACCAGGGTTACCTTCCAAGTCCATCCAAGGTCAACCAGAAATAACCTTCTGGTGTACCTATGTATGAACCTTAGATGTCAAGAGACTAAAGGCTACCTTAACTATACCAATAGTCTAGGGGGACAGTCACAAGTCGGACTCATACGCATGGGAAAGGTAGCTGAGCCCGAAAATCTGTCTAGGACAGATTCCCCAGATGCATAAAAGTCATGAGTTACGCTTTGACAAGGATTCGGGGAGTTATCTCCTCTGTCCAAGCCTCCATGCGGCCTCGTGCTTAACTCCCGTTTGAGAGGAGCTTCCCAGATACAGTCGATAAAGTCAAGGATTTACCTAGTGATTGGCCAACTACGTCTGAGATTTAACACTTGTGGGGATTTTAAACTCCCTATCCCACAAGTCTAGCCTAAGCTAGTTGGTGTATGACCTTATAAAATAAAACTTACTAGTAATTTTTAAATTATATCGTTTATTTTAAGGGTTGTTTTTAGTCAGAGGGTAAATGGCGTGAAACTTATGTGGTGTTTTGATTCAAAGTTGAAACAAAATGACTAAGCAAAGAGATATGAAATGCAAAAAGCAAAAACTATTCTCTTTATTTTTCAAAATAGAAACTTGAAAACCACAAAAGAACAAATTCTTTTTATTTTTATTTTTTCAAAAACAATGATATGCCATGCAATCTAGACTAAAAACCTAATCTACATGCATATAAAGCAAACGTGTGTTTTTGTCTTTTTCTTTTATAAATGCAAAAGAAAAATCAGCCTATCAACTAATGCAAGCAATTAATGTAAGCAAAGCAAATAGACAACTACTCTACACCCCACAAACAAACCCTGGGTTTCCCTAAAGTTAGATATCAACCTCTCTTAAAAGGAAGGCTCACAAAGGTAAACAAGCCAACAACTTTGGAATGAAGAGACTGAGCAAAAAATACTGACATAAACAAAGGTCAAGAAGTCCAAGTATCAATATAAACCTACAAACAAAGGCTGCTCAGTACCTTGTCCAACAAGGTCAAACCAAAAAAGGAGGTGGGGGGGCAAGCGGCACAAACAAGTATAGGTTCTTTTTAATTTTCTTTTATAAATGCAAAAGAAAAACTACCTACAAAGAAAAGTATGCAGATAAGAAGAACAAAGCAAAAGGAACTTTGCTATACAACCACCAAACAAACTCTAGACTGAACTAAAGTCAGCATAAACCCTACTTGGAAGGAAGGCTTGCATAAAAGACAAGTCAACTACATTGGCATGGTGAAGTTAACCAACAAAAAGAAGAAGGAAACCAACACCAACAAGCTTCTGAAATCAAACAAAGATCACTAACAGAGGCTGATCAGAAACATAAGCCAACAATCATGCCAAGAAAAGGAGGTGGGGGAAAGAGCAAAGAGCAAACCCTAATGCTATAAAAACTTACCACAAAGATAAAGAACAAGAAACAAGGATGATACTAACTCCCTAGAGTCATGCACCTACTATGCACTGTACTTGAGCAAACTTGAATCAAATAAATTGTCTAAAAGCAACAAACTAAAGAAAACAGGCTGACAGAACCAAAACACAACCAACAAAGGAAGGCTAGGAACCCTATCTTGGGTGTACACAATGACAAAAATCATTGTAGACTTATAAAGGCCAATGAAAACCAGCCACTGTTGAAAGACAGACTAGAAAAATAGAGCCTAAGACCCTGATCACAGATCTGGACAAAGACACCTTAACCCACAAACACACCACAACCCAAACAGGCCAACCACTTCAGCATGCAAACAGAAAATAATCCAAGTAAAAGAGACTCAAGGGCTTTCGAAAAAGCACAAAGTGTGATCAACAGAGGCACTCAAACAAGCTACACATCATTCATAAAGAAAATCAACTCACCAACAGGGATTACAGAAAGAAAGGAACAAGCAAACCTTAACTTAAAAATCCCTACTTCCGGGCATATCCGCGACTGTATAGAAGGGCAACCCACGGATGATCCGTGACTATTCAATACAGCAACCCGCGGATGCAGGTTTGTATCCGCGACTGTGCAGAAGAGAAACTCGCGGATAGGTATAAGATGTTTCTCAAAAAACAAGAAAAATTCCCAAGACTTTCAAATACTGAGGCAAGTACGAACCAGTATGTAAAATCACACACAGACTTCAAGCAAAGACTGGTCAAGGGTGACAGAAACAAACTACAGCAGTCTAGGTGTCCCCAGCGGAGTCGCCATTTCTGTTGTACAGGATTGTGCACCTTATAACCTAAGGTCTGGGGTTACCAACATACTCAATTAACTTGCAGACAATTGACTCTAAAGTGCAGTAGAGGAAATAGGAGGATGGGAAAGACTCACCCGATGCAAGACGGTTGATCCTAGCTTGTCCTCTTCTGCTCTGCTTCTCCTCTAACGTCTTCAGGGATGCTTTCTCCTTCACCTGTCAAGATTCAGTCTTCCAGATACAAGATGATTCATATATATATAAACAGGTTAGATAAATCATATATAAAATGCATAAACATAAACATTTATCAAACCAAGATACATGAAACACATATGGAAGAAGGATTCTCTTTATTATCAACAATGAAAGAGTTCAGATTACAACCCAACGCCTGAGACAAGGACTCCTCTGCAACCAAAGGATTCTGAGTGTCACTGCTCCAAAGATTCTGTATAAAATCCACTAGCATAACTTTGCTCTCCAAGTGCATATATCTCAAACACCCTCCCCAAGGCCTGTATTTATATGGATGAAATAAGGCAGTTTTGAAGGTTGAGGAGGTTGAGACAGTTAAGAAGATTAAGGTAAATGTCTTAACTAATCTCAAGTAATCGCGTGTTTTAGTTTTAAATGTCAAAGATAGGCATCCGCGGGTATCAAGAAGGACAACTCGCATATGATCCGTGGCTTTCCATAAGAGCCACCGGCGGATACATCCATTCGCGACTTGCAAACACCGACACTCGCGGATGATCCACGAGTTACATATGGAGAGGGTCGCGGATATGTCTTGACATATCTAAAAAGGAAAAGTAAACCACTGGATGGATAATGATTGTCATTTACAAGAAGCTCATCTATAGTGTTTTGGGTAAACCTCAATCCATAGATGTCCTTTTGTGTGCCAACATGAGGGATGTCGGTACTCGGACAGAGAGGTGCCATTCAGGTGGATAACACTGCACATAGTCTCTTGGAGGAGGATCATATCCAGGCGAATAGTCTGAAAGAGAGAGCGGAGGCTGCACTGTTTGGTCTTTCCCCCCAAACCCCTGACATTAAGAGAAAGGATCGGCATTAAGGAACAAAGGGGTGGGGAGGAGATTCTCTAAGTCCCCGTGAGTTTTGACCTCTAGCAACATCCTTAATGTAGACAGAGAGAGGGATATAAGGAGGTGAGTCAGAGGAGAGGTTAATAGAAATGCCTGTTTTTTCCTTCTTCTTCTTCCTAATGGTCACATTCTCGAATCAAATCGATTTGAGGTGGAGGGTATTGGGGGAAGACAGGGTTACAGCAGAAAAAAATTGGCAACGTTTTATGAAGGGCAGGATCCGAGAAGGAAGGGGATGAGATAGGACTACAGGGAGATGGAGGTATATGGGGTGAGGTGGAGGCTATTGGAAGTGGAGGAAAATCCACTAAAGAGGTGAGCACAGGGACCATAGGAGACAGTGAAGTAATCGGTGGAGAAGCATGATAAAAATAAAAAAGGTCGTCAGAGACAGGTGCCACTACCAACGTCAAGGGAGAGGGCTCGTCCCATGTCCTATCGACATGGTCAGCAGAGGGAGAAAAGGGATAAAATGGTGAAGTATGTAGGGGCTCACTAGTACCAACATCCGGGGGATCAATAGGAGAGACCGCAAAGTAGGGTCCATCCATAATATGATCGGACTCGCAACCAAAAATAGGTGCTCCCACTAAAACATCAATATCATCAATCATAGCCTCTGAAACATCCTCAAAGAGGGAGAGGGACTGTGAGTACTTACCATTTTTAGCATCCTTTGACAGTGAGGATTTGTTAGTAGGGAAAAACGGCAGGACATCAGTCAGACCCGAGTCAGGAGGAGGTTTCCTGAGAGATGGGCAGCTTCTTTGGAGGTGGCTCGTATCTCTGCAATAACTGCATCGAAATGGGACATGTAAATAGTCCAGCTTATGAATGAGGAGGCGGTCCATACAGAGAATTTCAACTTCTGTGGGAAGACCCAAGGAGACATCCATCTCAACAAGTACCCGAGCCACCCTTTTGTCGAAATCCAGGTGAAATTCATCGTCCATAGCAACAAATCTACTGATAGTGTTTGCGATACCCACCAGGATATGCAAACTCCAGAGAGGGAAGGGTAAGTGTGGCAGTAATACCCAGAGGTGGCGTTTCGTCACCCTTTCACGAATAGGATTGAAGTGAGGGTGCCAACGACCCAGGACAAGGGACCCCGAACTGATACGCCAAGTCTGCTCCAATATGAGGGAGGCATGTTCAGCCTCTAAGAAGATGAAAACGATCCAGCCATTGGATAGGAGGCTAATGGTCGGAGTGTATGTCAGAAGTGGCTTTCAAAAATCCATAGCCCAGTCAATCCATGCACGCTTGCCCAGTTTGCAATATTCCAGTCGACCGATAAGCACCCGAGAGCACAGAGATGAGACTTTGTCCATAAAGATATCGTGTCCTGGGATGAAGCAGAAATTGCCCGCGTGTGTCTTGATGTTATTTGCATGTCTTCTACGGCGGGCCTAAGACAAATATCCCGCATTATCCATGGTGGGTCAACGCCCAAGAGACAGCTTGCAAAAGTTGTGATAGTCAGCAAACCCCAGCCACCGGAAAAGGGTTAGAAAGGAAACTGAAAAGCCTAACCCAAATCCGAACGGTATCAACCCAGTGGAGAAACTGGAACCAGCACAGCCCAATGACTGGAGAACAACTCGGAGAGATGACCGTCATAGAAAACAGCCACAAAAAGATAAGAGAGAGCAGAAGCCATGGATATTCCACTCGTGGAACAATCAGGATAATTCACAGTGCTGCCACAAAAAAAGACCACTAAAGCAAACCATAAAAAAAATCCTGGCAAGTCGTGGGTAAACAGGAAACCAGGAGTCACGAGCCCATAATCGAAAAAAAAACTAGAAACCACAAAGAAAACCAGGACATTCTAATTAACCCGGCCTGAGGAGAAACCCGTGTTAAGAGCCAACTCCACCAGTCAGTTCAAGGGATGTGCTAGGGTTACTGATAACTCGAACAGAAACCCAATAGAGACCGTGGTAAAAAACAGAATAAATCGGGCACACGGGTCAGCACCGACAGATACCATAGAAAACTGGAGGAAATCATGGAGCTCCAGAAGTCAAACCCCACCCATGCTAAAAACAACAAAAACAAGAAAACCCATGCAGGGTGATGGCCGGAGTACACCAAAAAAACCAAAAACCAGACTAGAATGTCGAAATATTGAGGCGGTTGAACAAGGCGAGTTCCTTCCCACTTTTTTGAATTGGTTGGTACTAGTCCACCTGGTAAGTGGAGGGACTCCAATAAGCCACCATCAGCAGGTCGACAGGAGCGAAGAGAAACCCTAATACACCCAGAGCATAGAAACAAGGGAACGAAAATACCGACAATCACAGGGCCCGAGTCATGGGTTTCAGGTCGATAGGAGCAAAGAGAAACCCTAATACATCTAGAGCACAGAAACAAGGGAACAAAGATACCGACAATTGCAAGGCCGGAGTCATGGGTTTCAGTGGGGGTAGCGAAAATAGGATTACAGCCAGCCAGAAGGATTACTACCTCCAACGCCATGACAGCCTGAGATCCAGACCAGTAGAGAACCCTCCATCGCTCCCCTCAGCTGACGAATCAGGTGCGGTTATCTTTCCACGATTTTACACACACATGACTCACATGATCCTTTATGTAATATATTAAATTTGTAATAGTTAAGTTGATATTTTTGTAATATAACTTTAGATTTATAAGAATAAAAATATATGAAATCTTAAATATTTGAATTCCACTTTGATTATTATCCATAACTTTTTACTTTTATTTTTTTTAAATTACATGAATTTTAGATATGTATTTTTTATATTTAATTATTTTTCAAATATCTTAAAATTATGAGAGTTTTTTAAGTGTAAATATTTTATAATGTATTAAAAGTATAAATAATTAAAATATCTATTTTCAAATTTATATACTACAAAGGTATATGGATATTTTTCTAGATATATATATTGTTTTTTTTCCAAAAATTATGAAAGGACAATTATATTATTGTATTGAAAAAGTTTGAATTAAGTACTTTATTTTATGATTTAAAAAGTACTTATAAAACTATCATGGTTAACTATAGGTTTTTATCTACCATTCAAAATGTGACAAATAACATTTTAACTTAAGCAATGCTACCTTTACCATGGGGATGATGCCATCCTCTAAAATGTGATTGGTTGATTTTTATAGTACATTTTCTTTGTTTTGAGGCCCATTTGTTACCTCAAAATTTCTTTAATGATTTCTCAATGAAACTTCAATGCTAGGGAATGAAGACAACATTCTTGTATAGAACAAGCACCTATTCATCATCTTCCTCATTGATCCAAACAAATTCCACTAAATCTTGTAGTTTACTTCCTGCATAGAAAATAAAGCAATAAAATACTAATCAAGTTGTTCTTGTTTTCAAATGCATCTTCATTCTCACAAAGCCAATGTCTTCCCTAATCTTTAATGTTGATGGGTGTTGTTTATGAAATCATTCATTGGAAATATAAATATTATTTCTTGTTATAAAAAGGAAAATGTTGCAATTTTAAATTTCACACTATGCCTTGAAACCATTTTCAATTTTCAAGGATTTAAAATTCTTAATGCAACCCCAAACAAGGCATATTTGGGAATCATGACTTTGGCTTAACATACTATGGAATGGGACTTGAATCAAAGTGCACCATATCAAAGAAAGGGAAAATAGTTTTGAGGTGAGATTGCAAAAGTATGTTATGGGACACTTATGTGATACTGTTAATTTGCAGATGATTATAGAAAAACAAAATTCATGTAAAGGTCCAAATTATGCATTTCTAGGAAAAGATACAGCCTTGTGGTTTTGAAGGAAGAAATGATATTATAAAGTTACAAGTCAACAAACTATAGACCAATTAGAAACTAGCAGCCTAATTTAACACAATTACTATGTTTAAAAATTTAAAACCTTTAACATATGTATATTTGATTAATTTCCAAGCTCATTACAAAAATTTAGCTTAGAAGGCCTCCCTGGATTTTTCTTTTCTTGGATAATATTCAAGTGATAAATACCTCATTCGCATTGACCTTTTAACCATAGTAGCATAATTGGTCGTATTGGCCTTTTGTGTACAAAAATTTCCAACAAATTCGAATTCGCTGAATATTAGATCTATGTGTAATACTAGTACGAGCTAGTTTTGAAAATTAATTTTAAAAAACCAAATTTTAATTATTAAAAAACTATAAAATAAATACTTTTCAATTTCAATTTCGTACTTAGTAATTCAATTTAATAGGAATGAAAATATGCCAAAGAAAATAAATATGCAATTATTATAGCAACACTAGATTTATTGGTTACCAAAATCATGTGCCCAAAACCACTTACATCCTTGCTCATTCGGGAGTTAAAGTTGACCCTAACACAATTTAAATATTAATTAATTAATTTCAATGTAAATAGTGGTCAATATTATTTACTTTCTTCTTAAAATAATTAATAACTATTAATAACTAAGACTTTTCTTTCTTATATTAGGGCATTATCTTTTTTTTTAAGAGTAATTTTGGTTATAAAAATGTTTAAAAGAATATCTTTTAAGTTTAAATTTAAATAGTTGATAATCAATATTTTATTAAAATATTGTATATGTTTAACTATATATAAATGTTATATATATAATTGTATATTTAATTAAAAATATTATATATATTGTTGTATATTTAATTAAAAATATTATATATAAGAAGTCTACTTTCGTATTTTATTCTTAGATACAAAAAGATTCCAACAAATGTTATCACTCTAACGAAGTGTGCAGAATACTAAAATTATGTATGCCATGCTAGAATTGAAGTGAAGAGAGAAATGTATTCATGAGTGAGATAGCAAAAGCCCTAAAGAAAAATTCGAAAGAATAACACGAATTTAAGCATACCTCTTTGGTTTTCAAAATTCAAGTATGGAGATAATTTTCACCAACCTAATACTCTACTCTGAATCCCCAATCCACAACGTGCAGATTTCGTCATTTAAATATTGTGACTATTGCTAATACTATTGTTGGGTTTTCTGCTACATGTTGTTATTGATCCTTGGCAGGATAATCGGTATGAACGCAACACAACTCTCATAAGTTTACCCCAAAATATTGAAATTGAAAGAAATTTAAGCTTCATATATTCACGATAATCACGAAAGCTTTGTGTTGGAATAATGGGAGAGATCTGAATCGATAAGGCCGAAAAATATTGAGGCAGAACAATTTAATTACTCGCGAGTATAGAGTTTTGGGGTTTTGTACGGAGGGAGGAATGGTTATGAAATTTAAACTAATTTCAAATTTTCATGAGGTTGGTATTTCCCACTTATGAATTTAGTATAGTGGGAATATTAAAAACGCAAAGGAGGGAAACAAACAAAATTGTGTAAGAATAAATGAACGATTGATAGCTATCATTATAAAATAGCTAACCCACACAAACATATCATTCTAGATATTTTGGGTAACATGAGGATAAACATGGTCAAGTTCTCCAATATAAGGGGATCCTTTTTATGTCTAATATGCCCCACATATGGTCACTTGGTTTTATATTTCATGATAAGATATGTTTACATATAGCCACTTGGTTTCATATTTCATGATAAAATATGTTTAAGAAAACATGGTGGAAGAAGGATGCAACTAATCCACTAGAGGTTTTATTTATCAATAATTATTTCAGTGGGAAATTAAATATGATTGAAGGTAGTGTGGGGAATTCCTCCTTATATCCAACATAATAGGGGAAACTAGATTTAATGTTGGTGTTAGAAGAATCCTTTGCCATATATTTAGATACTCGAGTGTGCTAAATAATGGAAAGTAGAAGCAATTGGACCTCCAGTGAAAGATAGTGACATCCTCTTAGGTGAAACGTGGAGACATCATATCAAGTGTTATATATCTCGATATGGGTTAGAAATTCTATTCCGGCTCTTTTAATTCCTAAAGGAACAACTAAAAATCTTACTAGTAAAATAAGGATAGAGTTGTTAATAATATTTTTTATTTAGAGGGTGACTTCTCCATGTAATTTATGGGGATTATAAAGGACACAATATATATGGATTAAAAATCCCAAGGGAATAAAAAAAATGTAGATAATACAACAAAACTTATAGATCATTGATCCATGAAGAGAAGTGTTCCAGTCCTCAAGCTTATAGTTATTATTAAGACCTAGGAAACCTAGTATAAAAATGGTTGAATATGATATTAAAGTGTGCATTGTCTAGAGCTATTTATAAGAAACTTCATAATGGGATTGATTCGGAATTCCATATAAAACTATATCAAAGAATAGAAATGAAGGAAGACCATTAAGACAGAGAAAAAACTCTAAAAAACATTATTAGAGACCATGTCTTAAGAGGAGGTTTATAATAATCATCATGCCATTCCAAGTGAGAGGGTTGGGTAGTCCCTCAAAGAAATCCAATTTTTGTATACTTCTTGAAGTGAAAAAACCATATGTTATTATGTTGCAAGAGATGGTGGAGGATAAGGACAAAGTAACTAAGGACCTCTCCAAATTTAGGAAAGAATCAAATTTCCTCTATATCAATTACGTAAGTAGGCTTGCAAAATTGGTTTCAAGATGCCAATAACTCTCAATGAATCTTACCAACACTATGTTTTTTTACTCAAGAATAAGTTGAACTTACTTCTTTAGAGCTTGAGAAGTCTTGTTTATAGTGAAGATATATGATCCTTATGAAAACACAGTGGCCTAACAAGAAGATTTTCTTTCAAATGATTATCTAAGAAAATATAATCTTAAAGGGGATTTGAATTGTACTTTGAGTAGTAATAAAATATTTTGATGATTTTAGGACTATCCCTTTGTGTAATTGTATTTTTAAGGTACAATATAAGATACTTTCCAACAAGGTGAAAGGTTTAGATATAAGAATCAATATGTAGGGAATGGTTTGGATGTTTAAATTGTGGGTATGTTCAAAGTGTTGTTGGTGTCACTCAAGAAAGAAGGCGCACCATATAAAACAAAAAGCATTTCATCCATTTTCCTCGAGATGTATTTATTCAAAGCTTGACATTAATCCAATTTATTATGATTAAAACTTATGTTGTTTCATATTTGGTGTGAAGTGCACTTTGTAAACATTATTGAATGCATTGCTTGGCATTAGTGTCCTTTGTTGTTCACTAAATAATGGCTCAACCTCCAAACTATTTAGTGCATCTTGAGGGTTCCGACATGGATTCCCACTATTGTGTTTCTTGTTTTATATTACCACGAAGGGTCTACTATGGTTTTCCTATATAAGGAAATAGGGCATGGAGCATTAAAATATATAAAACTAGAAAGAATTTAGTATTTAACTCACTTACTAAGTATATTTGATGTTCTATTATTTTGTGATGGATTCAAGAAAGGTGCTAGAAAATTTGATGAAATCCTATATGTGTTTTGTTCTTCTACTGCTATAATGGTCAATATGAAAAGATATTCTATATCATCTTATGGGGATTCAAATCATTTAATTAGTGAATTTGGTAAGATTTTTTTTTATCATCAGCTTAACCTTTAAGTTAGGTTTGAGTATATGGATTTTTTAATAAAACATAATGACTATGGAATCAAGGACTAGAGGTATGCAACTAGCATACCTTTAGTGGGGAACGATAGAGAACATTGAAAGTTATTGCATCGAGAAGAGCGGGGTGTTATGCAACCCAATATGGGGGAGATGGTGTCACATAAGGTAATGTAATGTAACATTACATTACCAAAAATAAAAAAGTAATTAAAAAAATTCATGTCGGCTCATAAAATAAAAAATTATGAAAAGGAATTAAAAGAGTTATGCTCACATGGGTGCTTAGTTTAGCAATCAAATTAAATAACCATGGAGAAAGAATCCTATGAAACACAAACAATTATAATTTTTAGGCCACAAACCATAGTGCACTCATACATAAATCAACAATCCAAACAAAAAATATTATCCTCAATGATTAAGTATAGAACATTGCAAAACATATCCAATCCTGACACCTCCAAATGTAATTTATAGTAGAGATAGCATTCTGTTATGAACAATAATAGAAAAGGAGCATCTAAGTGTATGACCAACGATCTTGTACCCATATATTCTATATCTTCCTTACACCTTCCAAGCATTGTAGACTTCAATCTTCTTCTAGTTGTATACAAACAATCAATAAATAGTAAAGCAATCTTCCCAGCGGTGAAATACATGGTTAAATGAAAATGCATGCACCAACAAAATTATAGCATGGTCTATTTGTGCCACTCCTTGGTACAAATGGTTGTTATCTGTCCTTGTTTTTTTTAGCATAATAGATAGTGGGAAATGGAAATAGCCATGTAAAAGTCCCAAGGGGATGAAGCGAAACTGAAGGATTATTGGTGATAATAAGTAACATATGCCTTAAACTAGATTCCTAAAATCGAATTTGAAGTTAAGCCTTAAACTGAAGCCAATATTTCTCATGGAATATGCCCTAACGTCCATAAATCGATGCCATATATTGTGGAAATGCAATCAAAAGTTGAGAATGGCCTCATACCCCCATTTCTCATTGTAGGCGCTTATCAACATAATTACTATCACATATTAAATGTAATATATATAATAACTACATTATATATCTATGTTATTGGTAATTTATTTAGAGATTAGAATAGAAGAGGACTTTCACAAGTTGCTCATGTTATTAAGAAATCTATGGAAATTGAAATTGTCAATTTTTATTCATGGACATACCAATATTTTCAATAAAGTATCCACAATTATTAACAGTAACTTATTTAGACAAACTTGACACAACTAAGATTTTGATTAAAACGGAACTTGTAACCTTTTACCTATGGACATGCTTCCTTAATTAAACATCAAGATTGAGGTTTTGACAAGGTACCAATGTCATTGATAACTTATTCCAACCAATAATCTAGCACCACATTGTCACAAATCTAACTATGGGATATGACATCATACCAGTGAGACTTTCAATTACTATGGATATCACATAGAGAATAACTATATGCTAAAGAGTTTCCAAGTTATCACCCAAGATGGAAGGATTGTGTGTTTTGGTGTTATAATTATATCATCCACTCCCAAATGATAATTGAAAGGTTTTGCAAGCCAAGGGTATGGATACCAGTGTAAGGGAATATTTATTTTCAATGGAATCACCTTATTATTAGTTTAAGGTTAAACAAACTATCCCAATATGGTGCAATCACATTGTATTCGGTATATATATAGATAACAATGGTATGCATCCTAGTGCACATTGAAAAAAAATTGATATGCTTTTGCTATAGGTAAATTGAATGGATCAGCATGTTTCCAATAACCAAAAACCAAGCTATCTCTAGGTTTTTTTCTTTACAAGTTGAATCTATGCATATATATATATTAGTATTCTCCTGATCCAAAGCAATGAAATCACAATAGTTTTTTGCTTTCGACCCCAAAGGTTACAAGGTAGTTGTGGCGAGATATGAATTCCATGTTAAGTAGTATTTAAAGCTTCACTTAATCCACAATATGAGATATGAGTGCCATCCTAAGTGGTATCATATGGTCAACGATGTATAGATTGTCATCTAACACATCCAATGACCGAGATTCCTCCATAGGCTTAAAAAAACATAGCACTCTTCAATAAGAAAATGAATTATGGTGTAAAAATATCATTTTGATTATATACTTTTAATTTAAAGACTATTCTCCAAAATTGTGTATTAGATGAAAGAATCATCTTTATCCTTGTATGATATAAAATTAAAAAATTTAAAGAAATGTCCTTTTGAATATATACATTTATTTTAAAAATTGTTCTCCAAATTTCCGTATTAGATAAAAGAATCATCTTTAAAACCCTTGTATGACATAAAATTTAAAAATTAAAAGAAGAGATATTAATGAGTCTAATATTAGTCAACATCATCAAGGTCATGATTCATCGTCATATTTATAAGCTAATATGGTGTCAATTGTTGATTTGTGACACATGAGGGGGTATTTGAATCCATCTACAGTGTTAACATTTAGTAAATTGTACAAATTTTTTGTCAAAATTGTAATTTTCCATTGTCTGAGTGACAACTAAAAATCACCAAATAAATGACCAATTGTTATGTGGTCATTTTTAGTTCAGTTATGTGGTACTTGTAGTATCTCATATTGGGATGGTTTTTATTAATGCTTGTACCACATATGTATTAAAAATTAATTATGATACATTGGGAAGGATGTAAAGCTTGTAATCAAATTGTATCTTCTCCAAGAATGGAAGACTACGTATAAGGTCGTTGATCTAAGTGGTGCAAAAATGCTTCATGCATTAATGTTGAGTTGTGACACATGAGGGGGTGTACAATTCACTAAATTCAAACATTGTAGATAAATTCAGAGACCCCATTGAAAGAGGTCTATGAATCCATCTGCAGTGTTAGAATTTAGTAAATTGTACAAATTCATTGTCAAAATTGTAATTTCCCATTGTCAGGGTGACACAACTGAAAATGACCAAATAAATGACCAATTGTTTTCTAGTCATTTTTAGTTTAGTTATTGTCCCGTGACCAAATTGGTCATTTATCTTGGTCATGTCTTATCCTGTGACCAAATTGATCATTTATCTAGGTCATTTTTAGTTGGCTCACTTAAAAATTCTCAATTTTGGTCATTTATCCCTTGAAAAAATTGTGGCGACCAAATTTTTTGGTTTCTCGATAACTTATCTCACCTTTTGTACTAGTGAAAGTTTGGCAACTCAGTAGCAACTTCAAAGAATTATATAGTGAGCAAAGGGGTTGAAAGTTCAGAAAAGGTATCCAAAATATGAAGGAGGTAAGGATTAATTATGCAAATTTTGTTTTGATGGATTTAGTTAATCTTTTGGTGTTTAGAGGTGATGTCACGGGATATATCAATATGAATTTACCCACATCTCTTTATTTTTGAAAATACACAATTGCAGTACATGAGTGACACTGCTCAAATTCCAGCAGAGAAAAATTGGTTGTTCTATAAATTCAAACTCTATGTTGCAAGGAAGTGTTCCATGAAAGTTCAATCATGGATTGATGGTAGGAGTTATGTCGGAATTGCCAATGAAAGTATGAAGGTTCAACTAATTTTTGGAACATGTTGGAATCAAAGTTTTGGGACGAAAGAAGGTTCTTCAACATCGATGTTTGAAATTGCTCAAGGACAAGCAATCTTGGGTGGGGAGGACTATAACGTCCCCAATCAAATAATTTTCAGATAAACAATTAAGTTGGCCTATCAAATTCCTAAGGGTTATGTGGGAAAATAAAAAATATTTATATTTAACCCCAAGGCCTATAGTTTCTCGTTGAAGTTCAAAATTTTAAATCGATGGTGGAAAATAAGCCAATAAATTATGGAAAAATCATTAATTGCTCCAAAATGAACTGGCATGGGGTCCTAGTTAGACTTAGGGGCACATAAGTGGATATGTGGGGTCCACATGAGGGAATATTCCTCATTTTCACATGGAACCATTCTCAAATTCGAATTTGGAGGGATAAGTAACTCCCATGGGGAAGGTGAAGACTCATAGGGATATTTTTAGTCAGTTACAGATTCTATGACAACCCTATGACACTTTATGACACTTATGACAAGTTCTCTTACCACTATTATGAAATTTATGACAAGTAAGAGATAAAAATAGACCAAAATAGGTTGCATGAGGTGTTGGTAGCCCAAGGAAGCTTCATGAAGTATTTCAAGTCGAAATTCATGAAGGAGATCAAACAAAATCAAGACAAGTGTCACTTGGGTTAATGTAACAATCAATATTAACATTAATTCAAGTTAATCAACTAAGAGGAGAAAAATTCGAGTTTCTTGGAGGGAAATCAGTCCAAGGAGGTTATTAAAAGAGGATAAATTTTGTGTAAGATTTTTTTCATTTGTCATTTCCATGTTTTCAATTTGGGAGAGCTTTAGCTTGTCCTTGCATAGGAGGTGTTTACCTTCCCTACCATTGACCCAATTTCGAAGGAGAAATATCCATGTCCAAGTTGATTGGAGGAGAGGTCATTCAGACCTCTTATCATATATTAATGAAGGTGATTTGTTTCAGGTTTGAGTCCCTTTACGGTTCGAGTTCATCTCTTATGAATTTCTCCACTATCTCTTCTCACATTCTCTCTCAATCTCCATGTTCTAGTGTTGATGGCACACTCATAGTTCTATAAAACTTATCGAGGATGGTATTGTGAATACATTGTTATTATATATGATGTATAGCACTGTAATGATCTGTGCATTGAATCCATAGCTCTAAATACCATTTTTTTCATGTAATATTTCCAAGCCCCCTCTATCTTGACATTGATTTTTTGGAGTGATTTTGTATCTATTTTACATCAGACTTTTCATGAATTTTTTATGATGTTTTGATACTAATAATATGTAATATTGATGACAAAAATATTATGTGCATTTCCTTTTAGTTTAATTAAATATTATGCAACAAATATCATGTCCATTATGCAACAAATCTCATGTCCATCATGCAACAAATCTCATGTCCATTGTCAACAATTTTCTCACAATTTCTATGTCTCACAACATGTTGATTTTTGGGAGTTATAGAATACCTTAAAACCTGAGTTAATGCTGAATTTTGGTTGTAAATGAGGTCCTTAATCCATTCCAAGTAGTTTTTCATAAATTAGTGAAGTTCGTACAGTGTTTGGGAAGCCAAAAAGGTCCAATACTAGTGGGGGTTTTAACATCGAGTTCCCTAGTATTTTCCCCTTTCATTCCTCCTTGATAAATGAAAGCCATGAATGCATAAAATAAGTGGCTAAGTGTCTAATGGATGCTGTAGGATGTTCTAATACACATAAATTCCTTCCATACATAATTAAAAATCATTTGGGATCATTTGGGGGTCACTAGTCCGAGGTTCGAAAATTGGTCAAAATGGAGTAATTTTTCAAATTAGGGATATTACATCCTCCTTTGAAAGGAATGAAATTTATGACCATGGTTTTTGGATTCATTACCCATGTGTAGTGGGGATTTCTCCCCAGATACGTGCAAAATCACCAACCTTAGCTCGTCCAGAGCCTAAGGAATATTTCAATGATAATAAAAAGAAATAAGACAACAACAACAATATTTTTAGGCTTTTTTCATATATATACTACTAACTAATGCAAGAAATAACAATGAAAAAACCTTTATTTTGAAGTTGGGACACCGTAGCCGTCCTAGAAAATGGTCCCACAGCTCCACCGTTTTGGTCTCCAGTCTCTTCCACGACTAGTTGTTGGATGGGGGAATGGATCCAAATGGGTACAGAGCAAGCTCAACATACACAATGGGAAATGGAGTGGAAAAATAATGGCATAAAAGTCTATTGTGTGACTGAGAGAAAATGGAAAAAAGTGTTTGGGAGGATTCCTTCACAATGTATTTATAATATGGTCATAGGGTTTTTAACCCGTGGTAATGACCCATGGTATTTTATTGTCCATGGTATTTATCTATGTTTTTTTTACCCATTCTCATAAGTTAGTGTTTTTTACCCTTTTTGGGAGAGAGTGGGGATAAATCACAATAAATGCTCATCAGCCCTTCACTTATGGGAAGGAATAATGATTTTTTGGCATTTTTAGTGGAAATACAATTATGAAGGTCAAAAATGGAGGAAATAATGGTGGGAATATGATGTATAAGTATGGTTTAGACCATAGAGAGCTAGGTGAACATTTTTGTGTGTTAACGAATTTCCCCCTTATGTGTGAAGGAAGGAGCTCATCGTATGGCCAATAGACATCATAGGATCATGGGAAAATGGTGACAATAGTGGAGAGACTGGAGAGGAATGCAGAGGAGTGGAGTCTCCTTGTTTGAACTAGGGTGTCTTTTGGTTTTTTATTACTTCTAAAAAATGGATGAGATACATATAGTGTCTGACATGTATATGGATGAGGTGGGAATACCCATGCTCATAACAATGTCTCAAAAAATAAATAATGGGGATCAAGGCTCAAAATATGGGATCCGATCAATACATATAGAACTAGTGATGCATAATGGTGTACAATGTTGATATGAAGAACTGATACATAGGAACAATGGAATTCTCATGGAATGCAATATCATCACAACATATGCTCTATTGGATATGGAGGTGTACATAACTGGATGGACTCAATCACTAAGAGTCGGAATCTCTGTGGTACAATATGCAGTATCAAGTACTGGATATACACAGAAGCATAACACTAGGGTCTTCTGAGCACTGTCACCAACACAGCTTGAAAATCACAAGGGACATGAAACTGTATGGGTCCCATAGTAGACTCACCAATGTGCTAGAGTCCGGTGAAAAATGGGGTCTTCGACCAAATAATGAATGGGGAAATACCCTGTACAAATATTAATGGTGTGATGAGGGAGCTAAAGTCGAGCAAGTGAGACACAACCAACCTGAAAGGAACTAATGATTCCTTTCAAGTGTTCCAAGGAAATCATCAATGAGGTGGATGAAACCATGATACAGGGACCTATGGGTCTATCCTCTGGAATAGATGTGTTGACATCGACAGAGGGATACCTGCAACTAACAAGGCCATGATGTTTCCTTGATTAGAAGCACAAGGGGGATAAAAAAATATGTGGAGCAATCAGGGGTCTGACACAATGAATGTGGGAATAGGGGTAGAGGAGTACGGGGGACTCAAACTTCCTTTTTTCAGAGTATGATGGCAGACTAACCTGGAAGCAAATGAAACCGACTCATGGGAAAGGGATCATAGTTGTAAGACCAATAATATAACTTCAATGGTAAATACTGGGGGAGTAAATGGAATAATGATATCCAGGGGATCCAAGGGCGACTCATTGCAAAGTACTCTGAGCAAAGGAAACCCAATGGGGGAAAGCTGTCATAATGTGAGATCATATGTGATGGCACCTACAGACACGGTTTGGGCCTTCTTCATAGTTTAAGGAGAACAAATACTGGGAAAGGGATCATAGTTGTAAGACCAATAATATAACTTCAATGGTAAATACTGGGGGAGTAAATGGAATAATGATATCCAGGGGATCCAAGGGCGACTCATTGCAAAGTACTCTGAGCAAAGGAAACCCAATGGGGGAAAGCTGTCATAATGTGAGATCATATGTGATGGCACCTAGAGACACGGTTTGGGCCTTCTTCATAGTTTAAGGAGCACAAATAAGGGTTAAAACTATGCTCAATATGATACTATCTCGTTGATTTTAATCGAGCCCGAGAAGGTAAATGCTCGATGGTGTTTTCATGCTTTAGAGAGTCTAAAAACATGAAGAAGAATACAGTGTGGTTTCTTTTTCGTAAATAGTCTCCTAAGGCTGAAAAAAGATAAAATTATACAAAGGAGAGCTCTCCCAACCTTTGGGGGAAAAGATACTTCTTTACCGTAGGTAGTCTAACCAGGTCGAAAAAGGTTAAACCTATACTGACTGGACGATTGTTCAAATAATTTTACGAGCATGAAGGAAACCAAGTTTTCTCGACGATCTTTTCATGATGAGAGGGCTATAAAGGAGATTAAAGACAAACCATAATGATATTTTTCGTAAGTTACGGTCCCAATGTCTGACAAAGCATAAAAGGATACAAAGGGAAACGTTCCTAGCATGAAGGTGCTAGGGTGGTCCTTTTATTTTGATAGTCTACATAGTACAAAAAAAGATATAAACAAGGCCACATAGACACCCTTTCAAATACTTTAATGAGCGTGAAAGGATGCGAGCATGATTGACAATATTTTCATTCTTTCAGGAGTCTCAAAAGAGCTTAACAAAAACTCCATAATGGTTAGTTAAGCAAGGAGGAATTGTTCGATGTATTGAAAGAGGTTATGTTGTCAACATGGCTGATAGGAATAACTGAGGAACATTGATGGGGCCTCCTTGTCTGACAATGGATGGCGGTAGATTAAGGCCAACTGTGTAGTATGGATGGAGTGGATGGCCTGTGAACATGCCAGTATGTGCATGGAGAGATTCACGTGATGGCACGCAAATTGAGGTGTCTTCTAGGAAATGGCCTTAAAAATCATAAGGAGAACACGAGATGTGGGTCTCTTTAAAATACAGAGGGCGGAAAACTAAACCCGATGGTGTGAACGGCATGAAAACCGAACGTCGTATGTCTCTGTGGTGCAGGGAAGAAAAACTAGACCAAATCAAGGCCTATAAATATGGGGGCACATGACATGTGTCATTTTCACTGGTTAGTGCCGATTTGGAGTGGTGGAACCCAGGACAAAACTACTAATTTCTTCTGATTGGACCGAAGGTTTTTCCTATCTGTGACTTTTTGATAAGATCTCTCATCAAACCTGTCTTTTTCAGTGGATCACTTTTTTGTTTTGCTCACTCTGGGGGCCTTGGATGAGCCCGAAGGGTTATCAGGGTCGGGTCACACCTTTTGAGGGAAAAGGACCGACCCAAGTCACTCTTGTCAGGGAGGCAAGCACGACCCGGTTGCACCTGTCTGGGAGATAGGAGCGACCCAGGTCGCACCTATTCATAGGAAAGCGCAACCCAGTCACACTTATTCAATATTTTTGAGTGACTTGGATCGCACAAAAGGGGAAAACATGAGAGAATTAACCCAAAATGAGTTTTTTGTGCATGAATAGACCTAACAGGGACTGTGTGTTTATGTAGGATACCTCAGGTAGCGTGGTGGGAGTGATACATTGGGGACCTCCGAGGGGAGGTGCATGATGATCCAGCTGTGCAGGATTTTCTCTCTCAATCTGGTCTATGGAATTTTTTCCAGATCCCACTTATGCGTTCAACAAAGTTGTTGTTGGACAAGCTCTTGAGATTTTGGGATTGGGAGGCGGAGTTCTTTATTATCCAAGGTTCGTAGATAGAGATCACACTCCTTGATGTGTACTTTTTGAATGGAATCCCAGTGTTGGAAGTGATTGATGACACTACATTGACACTCACACATGGGGTGTCATTGGATGACCTCGGCGATAGGAATTGCTATGCCTCAGCATCTATGCACGTGTCGTACATACTAGTGTACGACATCGAGAGTCTTCAAACTTGAGTGATCGATGGTGTTGCACATACTGAGATTGCCGAGACCGCACAAGATATCAAGTGGTCAGCTCGAGATGGTGGAGTGTGTGTTGATGGTCACCTACGTTGGGTGGACCCAGATGTACTTGAATGTGGTTCGGTGTGGGCTGAACCATGATAGCTCGGTGGGAGGGGATTTTTGTCTCCCCTCATTCTTGTGCTCATTCTTCTTTGAGTGACTACCTACACTACAAATGCATCTGGCAGTGCGTAAGGGGGGGCCTCGCAAGCCTTGCATGAGGAGGTGGTGCGAGATGATGATCGGAGAGGGAGGTAGCTTGGTGGGTCGTTTCTTCACCCGGGAACTCTTCGCACAGTGGTGGTAGTTGCCATTCCTTATAGAGGACTATATGTATGCTTGTATGGATTACCAGGGAGATCCTGAGATGCCTCGGCCTCCAGGGAAGGTCTGGGGACTTGATGGTATGTATATGTGATGATTTTTGTGGTTGCTTTCATATATAGTATATTAGCTTAGTGGTAGCTAGTTTATGTGTGTGAGAGATACTGATGACATACTGTGTTCATGTGTAGACGTGGGACCACGTGCCCCAATGGGATATCAGAGACGTAGGGGCAAGGTGTAGGGTTTAGATCCACCCGCTCACAAACAGCAGAGACATCAGAGTGCTACACTAGACTCACTATGACTTGATGTGGAGTGCTTACAGATGGAAGTACCTTGACAATGACTTGATCACTGCATGCTACAGGGCTCCTCCAGAGTGGATCTCCCTTATGAGGAGGATCGCAGTCGTTGCTGAGTATGTTAGAGCAGCGAAACAGAGTGATGTGCCTCTAGAGGAGGAGGAGGACTTTGAAGAGGAGGACTGGTGCAGGTGGGATCAACCATAGCCAACCCAACTAGCACCTTCAAGATCTAGTGGCTCCTACACTTAGCAGGATTACCAAATTTATCCCTTGGCCAAATTCTGCTCTAAAAATTACCTCCCCGCAATTCTTCTTCCGCAACAGGATTTCCTGCAACTCTATTTCCACAACATGCTTTCTGCATGCGGGTTGCAGGATGTGGGATGTGGGATTCCCGACCAACTTTCCAAAGTTGCTCCATTGTAACTTTCCTTCCTCAACTTTTCCAACCGTCAGATCTTTGTGGCCTTCTCCACGACTCTCGATCTACTCTTTGGTGTAGATCTCATAGATCTTTGTAGATCTGTTATTGTCGTCGCAACTTCTATTGCGGATCTCTCCTGTACTGTCAGATCTTTGTTTACAGACTCAATCCCCACCGTTCATTCTCTGCAAAACTTGTTAAGGGTATAAAATATGCGTCCTGCGTTGATTGATCAGAGAATCGATCAATCTAGCCTACAATCTTCAAGATTCATTAGCCTAGCACTTCTATGCATGCATCTACAACCTATTTCAACTATTCAATCAATAATTTCATGTGTGAATCAACAAATTCACAGAAATACATAGATGTTTAGAAAACCACCGAAGTCGACTTTTCACAGACACATCATTCAAACAGTAAATGCATCTAGACTAATAACACTACAAACATACAGCTAGTCCTTCTATTAAGAAACAAAAAAAACACACAACTCGGCTCTCCTTCTTCAATCTTCTAAATACATTTACAAGTGGAAACCATACACAGGTCTGATCTTCCCTTCTGCAAATTTGAATTCTAACCCTGAAGAATAGAAGCCCCTCTACTTCTCTAATTTGTGTATTTAAGATAAACTGCTACTCCCACCCTAAGTGGTCTTGTGACTGAAAACAAACAACTACAAAGCATGATGAAAATGTCCCTATCACAATAAACAACTTGTGGCTTGATCTCCACCCAAGGAGTCATGATCTGCCATCATTCTTATCACCGCTAACAAACTATGATTCATCAAACAACCAAAAATATGCCATAGCATGTGACCAAATCATCACATTGCTGGAATGCCATGATGCTCTTGCATCACATTAGTTACATGATTCATCCTTTACTGAAACCCATTAGATTAGATCTTTTATCCTATCTAGCCTTGCTAGGAAAATAAAATACTTTACATGAAAGTTTACAATGTCTCTACAACTGAACCCTCCTTAGGAAAATGTCTAGAGGTTAAGGTCCAATCAGAAATTTAGTAGTTGGTCTTGAGATCTGATGTTGTTGCATCAAACTCCCAAAGTAGAAAGAATACATGATCTCCTGATTATGCATCTTTAGCCCACATCTTCCTGGATCCCAAAATTGTGTTTGTTGCTGTCCATAAGCTCTACTATCTTCATTTTTCTTTGGTTGTAACCTTCCAGGATTCCAAAACTTATGTTGTAGTACTCCATTGTATTTACCTTCATCATTATTCACTCTCCATTCAACTTTATAGTGGTATTCCTTCTTTACCCTGCTATAGCTTTTCTTAGGAATTTTCATCAATTTCCACAATTCATCTATGACATCCCTCAATTTAGTTTTCTGCTGAAAACAAATCTTGTTTTGATTACTCTCCCATTGCACTTTACTACATTCTATACATTCATTTTCAAACTGTTGGTTACCTTCTTCAACCTTCCTTGATTTAATTTCTGCTACAACTCTTGATATTGTTGTAGATGTTGTCCCAGACATTGCTGCCACCCAAAATTCTTGAATACCTTTGAAGATATCTCCCTCTGCAATATCCTTCTCATACTCTCTGCCTACAAATTCTCTTTCAAAAAGTAATTTATCTCTCAGTTTTATGTTTGCAGTCATATACTAAATCACTCCTCTTTGTATACTAGTAAACATATCATAGAACTGTGAACTGGTATCTTCTCTCGTCTCTTTTATAACAAGAAACATGTCTTCCTCATTGACTACAATTTCTTCCTCTTACTTAAATACTTTCAGCCAGTATTTCAAGCATTCATTGATTACGAGATTCCCTTCAAGCACCTATGTCTTGACAATCTTCAGTGATTGCCCTTCAATTGTTTAACCATTTCTATTAGTCAATTCAGTCTTCCTTAGTCCCAAGACTATTTCATCTCCAATTTGAGACACAGTAGCCTCACTTTCTTCCTTATGGATTTCTTCTTTCTGGTCACTAACCAAAGTTTTATGTGGCACTATCTCATCCCTCTCTGTCAGAATAGAATTCTGATTATCTATTCTTGTGGCAGTCCCAAAGGTCTGTCCATCATTCTCACCTTGGCTCTCTAAGTAAACCAAATCTTCTTTGTCCTCAACAAGAACAAATTACCTCTCATAAGACATGACTGTCTCTTCCCCAATAAGATTGTTTCCTACGTTAATCAAGGACATTGTAGACTCCTTCCCTTGCAATAACTCATCTTTTCCTTTGTCAATGCTTGACAACAATTTCATCTATCCATCTAGACTGACTAAATATTTCACACCTTCATCTTTGCCTATGCACCCCTCCAAGTACTTCATCTCTTCATCAAAAATATTAAAACATATCTTGTTTACCTGAGGTTTCCATTCACTATTAGATTCAGATTTCTCTAACAGCTTCTCTAGCAATAACATCTCCCTGTCATCTTCTTCAAGCACTGTGTATTTATGCTTAACATCTTCCTCATTATGCCTTACCAGATAACTTCCAGCTTCACTTAATATAATTCCATAAGATGGTTTGTCTTCTACAATACCTGCAAATACATTCAATTTGTCAACTTTAAACCCACAAGACTTAATGGTCTTACTTGATGACTCAATCATCAAATCTTCCTGTTGTCCCAAGTCTGCTACAAGACTCAGAAAATCCTCAATAACCTTCTTTTCAGTTTCCCCAAGCATAACATCTGAATGCTTGATTTCCTCCCTTGCTCGATCCTGCTCTTGGTTATCATCATAAACCAAATATTTTCTACTTTCAGCTTTTGTTGCATGCTGAAAATAAACACTTTCTCTTGACTGTTCATATGTATTTGCATGAGACCCGGCTGTCTCATCTTCTTCCAAAAAAGAATTAAGATTATGCTTGACTTCCTCATTTTGGATGATAATATCAGCAAATTGTCCTTCTTCATTCATTTTACCTGTATACATACACAAAATATCAGTTTCAAAACATTGAGACCTCTTGGTCTCACTTGAAACTTCAGTCTTCAATACTTCCCTCAGACACTCTCTTGCCTTGAGTTATCTCTTCTGCATACTGAGCATTCATTAGTTTCTCTCTTCTCCTTTGTAGCTTATTCCACTTCAACTTTATTTTCACAAGAAAACCACATCTCTGGTCTTCCTCCTTCTTCTATAATAGCTTCATCATTACTTCCAGATGGACTTTTATCTCAACCTTCTCTCTCTCATACTCTTTGTCACTCAATTACCTCCATATGTCATTTATGCTTGGAATTTTATTTCCTCCCTTTGTGGATGCCTCCTGAACCTCTGCTATGAATCTTAATACTCATATTCTTAAGTTTCTTTCACTCTCTATGAGTTGCACTAGCCTCTACAGTAACATTTCTCCCTACTACACACACCTCACCAAATCTCCTCTATGTTTGGTCTTTCGGCAAGTACTGATCCTCTTTCTAGAACCCTCCTGAGCACTTCTCTATGCTCCTTCTAGGATTTCTCCCACAACTCATTTGCATGAGAACATAGCTGTCCTCTTTTACTTCAATCCTTAGTTGAAATACTAGGTCCTTGGCCACACTTCACTTTCTCAGAGAAACCCTCACTAGTTTCCTTCATCACTGTCTTCAAAGATTATGAATTCTTTGTTGAGATGTCTTCACTCCTTCTGCTATACCTTGCATGCATACACTCCTCCCAAAGTAGATATCTATGCCTATAACTTACTGCTCAGGCTACAATCCTCTTCTCCACTTGCATGCAAATTCTTCTTCTTTTCAGACTGTTGTTGGTCTGTCTTCTCACCTTCATGGAACACTTTCTTGTTCTCATGTTCTTTCTCTCTTCACTAGAGTAAACTTACTCTCTTCCGACTCTAATACCAAAATTGGTGCAGGTGGGATCAACCACATCCAACCCAACCAGCACCTCTAGGGTCTGGTGGCTCCTACACTTAGCAGGATTACCAAATTTAGCCCTCGGCCAAATTCTGCTCTAAAATTACCTCCCCACAATTCTGCTTCCGCAACAGCTTTTCCACAACTCTTTTTCCACAACAAGATTTCCACATGTGAGTTGCGGGATGCAGGATTCCCGACCAACTTTCCAAAGTTTCTCCCCCACAACTTTCCTTCCACAACTTTTCCAACCATCATATCTTTGCAGCCTTCTCCACGACCGTCGATCTACTCTTTGATGCAGATCTCACAGATATTTGTAGATCCGTTAATTCCCTCGTAACTTTCATTGCGGATCTCTCCTGGACTGTCAAATCTTCATTTGCAGACTCAATACCCGCCGTTCATTCTTTGTAAAACTTGTTAAGGGTAGAAAATTTACGTCCTATGTTGATTGATCAGAGAATCGATCAATCCATCTTGCAATCTTCAAGATTCATTAGCCTAGCACTTCTATGCATGCATCTACGACCTATTTCAACTATTCAAGCAATGATTCCATGCGTGAACCAACAAATTCACAGAAATACATAGATGTTCAGAAAATGGCCGAAGTCGGCTCTTCATGGACACACCATTCAAACAGGAAATGCATCTAGACTAATAACATTGCAAACACACAGCTAATCCTTCTATTAAGAAACAAAAAAAACACACAACTCGACTCTCCTTATTCAGTATTCTCAAAATATTTACAAGTGGAAACCAGACGCAGGTCTGATCTTCCCTTCTACAAATTGGAATTCTAACCCTGAAGAACAGAACCCCCTCTACTTCTCTAATCAGCCTATTTAAGCTAAATTGTTACTCCCACCCCAAGTGGTCCTGTAACTGAAAACAAACAACTACAAAGCATGATGAAAACGTCCCTATCACAATAAAAAACCTATGGCTTTATCTCCACGTAGGGAGTCATGATCCTCCATCATTCTTATCGCCACTAACAAACTATGACTCTTCAAACAACAAAAAATATGCCATAGCATGTGACCAACCCATCACATTGTTGGCATGCCACGATGCTCCTACATCATGTTAGTTACATGACTCATCCTTTACTGACACCTATCATATTAGATCTTTTATCATATCTAGCCTTGCTAGGAAAATAAAATATTTTACATGAAAGTTTACAATGTCTCTACAACTGACCCCTCCTTGGGAAAATGTCTAAAGCTTAAGGTCAGATCAAAAATTTAGTAGTTCGTCTTGAGAGCTAATGCTCCTACATCAAGGAGGAGGATACTGAGGAGGATGCAGAATCCGAGGAAAATGAATATATAACTAGCAGATAGTGATGCTGCCCCAGATATAGTGGTGCATGGGGATTTTTGTATTATATGTATGATCAGCCGAGAAAGCTTGTGGAGCTTCTCATTTTGTATTGAACACTATGACATGATATATATATGCACGTGTATGCACTTTTTTATGCATTTTTATGGGTTTTTATGAGTCTCTTTTTATGATTATGGTAATTCCTATATGATGTATATGACTTATGTATGCATTATTATATGATGATGTATGTTGCAGTTTATTTTCTATATGTGATGATTGATGTGCCACTCTAGAACGTCATTATCCATTTGGTCTGCTACATTATTGATACTTCTGGGAACATGCATGAATTAAATGGATTCAAAATGTCTACCGAAGTGTCTAGTGTGCAAGAAATTTCTAAAGAGACAAGGATAATGTACTCGGTAGCGGTTATTCAACTAGGAGACAAGCAGTTGGCAGTCTAAGAAGACATCAAGGAAACGAATAACCAAGTGGAGGGAAGCGACCAGGAGACCAAAAACACCATCATAATCAGCCTAGTTGTTGGTAGCAACACCAACACACATTCTGTCGATATGGATCAACTCATGTGACGAGGAATAAATGGCCCATGCAACTGTGGCGAGATTAAGAGACCATCTACTTGCTCCGTCAGTGAAACTAACGTAGCATGGCGAGGTAGGATCCATCTGGAACAACCAAGGCAACAAACTATGAGACTCGTATCAAGAATGATGCAAAACAAAAAAGAAAAACTATGACACAAGTGTACTGCATGGTGAGCGACTTCAGGCATAGAACCTCTTGAGGTAGATCCCATTGCAGGGATTCTTCAAGAGGTGGTTGTCATATTCAGCAAGGATGTATTCCCCCTTGTCGAGACATCGATGGATGGCATATGGTTAATATCACATGGAATCAAACTTCCCTTTCCCTAGATTATCATTGGCTTGGTTGTAGACGAGGACTAGGTCCCCCTCGCTAAAGGTGCATGGATGTCATGGGAGTCAAAATGGGACTTTGAGCGAGTCTTGGCCACTTCGATCATATAGAGAGTAGCACAACGGTCCTCATTGGTTAGTTCAATCATAAGTAGGTGTTGGTCTAATAGTGAATTATCAGGTAGAAGTTCGACAGCAAGGTGGAGCGACAGAATATGGATTTCAATGGGAAGAATTGATTCCACATTATGGACTAAGGGAAATTGGGTAAAACTGGTGGTGGTCTCAATGATCTCTCTGTCATCATGAAAGTGGTTCCAGGATAGATCAGGGGGATCTTCCACAGTCAAGGACAGGAAAGGGATGCTGGAAGTAGAGATCATGTAAATGGTGTTAGTGGTATCCGAGGAAGAATCCGGAGGGTGTATCTCCTCAAGGACTATACTGTCAGACTCGCTGGAGTGCTTGGGAAGGTTGCTAAGGAGCGACTAGTACTTGGGAAAGTTTGGGAAATGGTGTGAACAATGACCATATTGGCCACAAATTTCACATGGGTAGTTGGTTCACAGCGACTTGTTCTTAACCGTGGGTAAAGATGGAACATTGACAACTAGGATTTTGTTAGTCTCATCTACAATGTGCATATGGTTGTAAAGGAGAGGTAAATCAGGACAATTCTATGTCCATGGCCTTGGACATCACATAAACAACATGTAGGAGAAGGACGAGGTTAAGTCATTGCTTTGGTCACCTCTCCCCCATCCTTATTCTTCAAAGGAGGGGCAGAAGTAGTCTTTGGTGTTCTAGGAAGTGGGTGTGACATCGTCTCAATAGGTTGGATGGGAGTCAACACAACTTGTGGATTTGACAGTGGGTTAGGTGGATCGAGGTACCACATAGGAATACCCAAGGTGAAACCAAACAGGTTGATAGTATCCATGACGAGATTAATCATGATGTCGGATGGTGGAAAGAGGAATGAAATCGTGGGATAGGGAGTGAACCCCAATAATTCCCCAAGGACTATGGTTGGGGTTGCGACTGAGGTAGTGAGGAGGTCGGAACACTACCAGATGTGATAGTGAAAAAATATGATGTAACAGTCGGCAAAGGCGTAGGTGGTAAGGACAAAAAGGTATCCATCATAGGATCATTGGCAAACAAGCTCGAGCCAACGACAGACAGAGATGGTATGGACAAGTTTTCGATGGTAGTGTCAATAGTGGGAAGGATGTGTTTCGGTGTGGCTAGCCCCTTTGGATCATAGTATGTCACCTGGTCAATGGTCACGATCTTCCCATCATGAGGCAACATCAAGATTTGAAAGACAATAGAGGCAACAACCCGCATTGCATACATATAACTGCGTCCAAGGAGGAGGTTGTAATCAAGTTAGGCTTTGACAACCTCAATGTCAATCAACACTATTTTTCTGGCTCACTCAACACGGACATTCGTGAGAACGCCTTGGGGTTGAGCAGAGCGGCCATCATAGGTACGAAGAGTGATGGTGGAAGGTTGAAGGGTGGGAGATCCAAGTTTCTTCCAAACAAAGGTTGACATAACACAAATGGATGCCCCCTAATCAAAAAATGCATAGATGAATAACCAAATTTCGAATTGTGACCAGAAATTGGAAGGAAACAGATGAAGGAATCTTAGGTTCTCCTTGATCCAAGTCGAAGGTGATCAACCTAGAATCAAAGGGATCGATGGCATCTAGCGAAGATAACAACACTTTACGTTGCAAAGGATAGGTTTTGAGCACTTCCAAAGTGGAAACGCTTGTGGGATACTGGGTCAAGTCGCCAACAATATTGTATTTAAGCTCAGCTCTGGAAGTGACATTGTTTGCGACGCGACACAAAGGAAACCGCAAGAATTTGGAAGTCTCATCCATAGGGTGTCTTGGAAAATGAAAATACATATCTGGAGTGGAGTAGGTAGATGTTGTAAATGGGTCGATAGTTTCTGTGGTGGTACCATACTGGTTTCTTCGAGTCTGGAGGTTGACATCATACAATAATGTCATGAGGTGATGGACACCAAGATCAGTGGGTTGAGCCACAGCAGTGGTGGTGGGAGTTTATGGTGCCAAGGGATGGGTTACAACCATTCCTTGGTGTGGTAGGGGGTTTTGGAGCACCATAGGTGGAGGAACCGATGGTGTTGGGTTTGGATAAGATGGAGTAGTCGCATTGGGATCACGTTGACTATCGTTTTGGAGTAAATGGGGGACGTGAGTCAAGTGAGGACACTAACGGGTGTAATGGTCATAGGTGTTATAGATGGAACATGGATGGTTAGTTCGTAACTATGGTTTCTTCCCAGTTTTAGTGGAATGCTGGGGATTTTGTGCAGGGGGTTCGACTCTGTTATTGTTCGGAGGGTTGGCTTGTTGGCCACCTCCTTGAGGTTGGTCGTTTCCCTGATTCCTACCTCTCTTGTTCCTTCCCTGCCCTTGTTGATTATTGGGGGCGGGTTGGTTAGAGAGGTTATGTTTTGCATAGACCTGTCTTGGAAGAGAAGGAAGAGTCGGGGCCATAGTCGGAGTAGGTTGCACTGGGGGTGGGTAATAAGCAGGAGCAGCTGGTGGGGTTGCAAAGCCATCTGTTTGGACAGTACACGAGTGTGCCAAATAGGTCGGTCTGTGAACATGAGGGACTTGTGCAGGAGGCGCATAGGAAGGTGTGGCTCCAGACTGAGTCGTTATGCATGAAAGATCAAAGGCGTAACCTGGACGAGCATATGAGGTAGTAGCTCCAGACTAAGTCATTAAGAATGAAAGGTTAAGGGAATCACCTGGTTGGGAAACACTATGGGTGTTATATTTGAGATAGGGTGGCATCATGGGAGAGGCTAGATAAAAATGAGGAGGCTGGGTAATAGAGTTTATTACTCCATCAACAACATGATATTCCCCCGGCGTATGTCAACGTGAGGTGCCGACATAGGGATCATTGGGTATAATGGTGTATAAGTAACTCGATTGGGCATATATTAGATCAAACTGTTGATCCTTCAAGATGGACTCCTCTTCATATTTTGGGAGCTCAGATGAAACTTCCTTGGTGATAGGGGGGAGTAAGGTCTTGAGGAAACAATATAGGAATATTGTATCATCTAACTAGATCTTACACAAGCTATGGCGATGTCGCCATTCATGGATATGATCCATGATATGGGTAGCTGTGTTTTATCTATAGGATAATAGAATTTCCACACCCTCATCATACCAAACGGGTATCTAGAAGTATTTCAGAAAAATCAAAGCTAATGAGGAGAAGTCTAGGTGAGTGGCATGTGGTATTGCAATGTACCACTTGGTTGTAGCACTAGTGAGTGTGTGTTGGAACAACTACAATCGGATAGAGTCATCCACTATGCTATTAGGTGAACACCATAAGTGGAATGACATGATGTGGTTTTGGCGGTCCTCTCCTGCCTTACCCTCAAACTTAGGGATGTCTGAGGGAAGTTTGGGTTGCATAGGAGGCCATTGTGGGTTATGACGAATGGGGTCATTGGTCAAATGTTCCAAGTCGGGAAGGTTGAGACTATCCCTAAAAGGTAGACTAGAACCGAAAATGTATCGGGAAGGGCCATCAATGGAGTCGACGATCGTAGGAGTGTAGTTCCCATGTGTAAATGGGGGTGGTTAAGGTTGACTTCCGATAGTAGGAATAGTCACTGGTATGGTAGGAATATCCGGAACAGACGTGGAAGGGCCACCACCCCCAGGTATAAATTATGGAATGGTAGGAAGCACGGTGGCTGGAGTGGGGCCACCACTAGTGGGTAGCATACCACTGGCACTGTGTGCAGTGGAAAATGGCCAACTAGGACCAGAACCTGTTGGTCTAGTAGAAGGGATACCCATAATGATGGGAAATATGGACATAATTCCACTACCAACCGTCCCCCCTTGGAAGGGGTCAGGATGTGCACCATCCATGGGGCTAGATGGGGCAATGAACAAGGTAGTTGAAAAACAACAACCAAGTGTGTAGAAGGAGAGCATATAAATGGTGGCTTACAGGCCAACAACAATCTCTAAAACCGAACTACAACAACAGGTTGCAGCAAGGTGATTCTACAACAAAGTAGTCAGAAATCCAACAAGCAACACTACCTATCAAATAAAATGATGCATTGATATATGAGATAAAAGTGCAAGCAAACTCCAAACTCCAAGATGTAATCCCCTCACAAATAGTATCCTCAATAGGGTGATGAAATCCTAATCAAACAATACAAAATGGAAGAACAATATAGGCTAAGAGAGTCCCACTACCGATAAGGACCTCTGGGTAAAAGAGCCCTAGAAGAATGGAAACTAGGCTACCTCATTCATGACATGTCCAGTTGGTTTACTGATGCTTAATACCTTTGGCCCTCAACCCCCAGCAAGGTGATACAGGGAGTACTGTGAAGGTTTAGCTTTCGGTGCAAGATGGAGTGTGGTATTCCACCCTGACCTCCAGAACCCATTCTTTGTGGCTTACTCCTGCTGAGCACTGAGCAGGGGGGGTCGATAGACTGGACTAGACCATGTCAACAAGTACAAGAGTATTTTGGTCCCCTAATGGACAAAAATTATGTCTCAATATGTAAGTGACAAAGGGGTGTTGTTTGGATGCCTATCCACAAAGTCCTAACTTAGCTACAATATTGTTTTGTCCTCAAATGACGTTATAATGTTGCTTGTATTAAGTTAATTTTAAGGATGGATTGGGGTCATGAACCAAAAATTTTGATATTTAGGGTGTGATATGTGTGCAAATGTTATGTACAAACCCCAACAATCCTACAACGAAGATGTTCCAATCTCACTGCCATGATGCAAATAAAAGTAGTAAATGACAGTAAATATGCTGCAAAATAACTTGTTCGTTTAGAAATAAAATATACTTGAAATAAATGAGCAGTAAAAGGAACTAATAAAATGTAGGAAACATACATGGGGTTTCAACCAAAAATCTCAACTAGAAAGGCTCACAACCAAGTAAGTGGGATCACAAAACATATCAAGGGGCTGCAAAGGATCAGATCTGGACAAAAACAGGTTGGAAAGGGGTTTAACACAGACAGGGGGTCTGAAACAAGGATCTCACACACCAAAATAGATTGAAAAAAATGCAGGTCACACCTGTCAGTGGAACAGGCGCGATTGAGGTCTCACAAAATAGGAAAACATCGCGATCTGGGAATAAAAATAGTCGACAGAACCAGGTCGAGCAAAACAGAGGATTAAGCGCAACAATTTGCTCAAAACTGAGTCGCGATAGCGACTAGATTCGCTTCGGAAGCTGGGACAAGTACAATATGGATTTCTGAAGCAGGTCGCAGGTATTGGAGTAAAAGGCACGGCCTGGGTCATGCTTATCGAGAAAAAAGGTGCAAATGGGTCAGATATTTTGGGTGGATAGGTGTGACTCGGCCCGAAAAGGAATTTTTTTTAAAATGGATGTCGACTAGGGACGGGGGGACAGGCACTGACACAATACTGGATCGTATTAGCTGCGAGGGGGTCAGATATGTGACAACTAAGGGCAGCAAATAAGAACAAACCAATAGAAAAATGTGCAAAAGAAAATATTTGTATGGATCGGCCCAGTGGAGTCGCCAAAAACTGTAGTGGGGATTTCCCTCAGCTACATGCAAAAGAAGTAACCTTATCTCATCTAGATCCCAAGGAAGATTTCAATTATAATAAAAAAAAACGAGACAACAACAACAATAATTTTAGGTTTTTTTCATATATATACTACTTACTGATGGAATAAATAACAATGAACACACCTTTCTTTTGAAGTTGGACCACTGTAGCCATCCTAGGAAATGGTCTCGCAACTCCATGGTTTTTGTCTCCAGTCTCTTCCACAGCTAGTTTTTGGATGGGGGAATGGATCCAAATGGGTATGGAGCAAGCTCAACATACACAGTGGGAAATGGCATTGAAAAATAATGGCAGAAAAGTATGTTGTGTGACTGAGAGAAAATGGAAAAAAGTGTTTTGGAGGAGCCCTTCACAATGTATTTATAGTATGGTCCTACTGTTTTTCAAATTCCATTTGACCACGTTGGCCAATTGCAAAAGGAAAATTTCGCAGACCCTGATGCTCAGCTCCTTCCCACGGCCAGTGAACATTTGACAGGTAGGCACCATACCTCATAGACTCGTTTTATTTTCAAAGTTGAAACTTTTTTTGAGATTGTTTTTAGATCCTGCTAGAGTTATTTTCTCTCTTCATACCTTTCCCTATATGTATGTATCCTTGTATATGTATTCCCATAATGCAGTTACCTTGGTATAAGTTTAGGTTTTGTGCTCGATGTGCACGGGCCAGGTGTTTGTTCCTAGTATGCCCGGTCACTTGGGTATATTTTTTTTGCCTTCTCACTGCTGTTTATACACTACAATCGATAGAGCATGAGAACCTTTAGGGAACAAAGTGTTTTAAATTGGTCACATGGGAACATTGCACCCATGATGTATATCCAGTCCATCCTTCTCTGAAGTTTTTCTCATGAATTTGCTTCTTTCCTTAGTTTTTGAAAGAACCTTTGGTTAAACCAACTCACTAGGAAACCAATTATTCATTTAGGTTTCTTAGGGGAGAAGTTAATCCTAAGAGCATTTTTTAACCCGACCCAGTCAATGCGAGTCTAAAAAACAATCTAGATGGGAACCCATTTGAAGTAGATTTCGATGCCTCTAATATGACTACTTTTTCCTTTCCATAAGGAAGCTTTGCTTTGTAAATTTTTTTTTTTTTCTCCTTATTACGGTTTTTATCAAAGTCGTGTTTTGGTTATTTTATTTTGGAAAGTAATTTGAAAAGTTAAAAAGGAAAACCTTTTTGAGCATGTGGTGAGAGGTTTTGTTTTCAAACTATTTCTAGGATTGGTTAAATTGTTGGATTCAAACCTTGTATTGATATCATGTAGCTTACCACTAAAACTTTGTCAATATGTATGGGTGGAAAATAGTGGTAAGGACAAAGGAGGGATTTTTCTAGTTAGTTTTTTTTATCCTGTCTTAAGACCACCTTTTTACCAAACAATGGACCACATGGTTGAGAACGAATCCACTCCAGAACAAATACATTTTTCCTTCCATCCCAAGACCAGGTCCCGGTTTCAATTCTCTTTTCATATCCATCATATTCAAGAGTCATTTTGTCTTGTTCACCCTCCACATGGCTTTCCTACCTCCACTTGTATTGGGACTTGGGTGAGTGAGAAGAAACTAGTAAAAGGTTTATTCTTAGTGTTCTTTTTTCAAAAACAAGAATGGTATGTCAGAATTAGAAGAACCCATTAGACAGGACTCCAATGCCATTACTTATGATTGTATATTTTTCTACATTTTCAATACAATGATGCATTCCTTCACACTAACTAATTAGCATTGTCATTCTATAGAAGATATCCTTTTTCAATTTCCTTATTACTAATTCAATTCACTTCTCATCATGTTTATGTTCATGTATCACATGTTCTATTTCTAACCGAGTTGGGTTAGCTCATCGAGAAGAGTGTGAAACATACTTCGAGACAAAGAATTTCCACAATGACTAAGAAAGGTAGCAAGAATAAGTTAAATGCAACTGGGGAAGAATTAGATGTAGAGATTATATCTGGCACCAGGACATAAATTAGATTTGAAGACACGGTCAATCATAGGAATTGCTCCTGAATTCAAATGGGGAGAACTTTATCAGATGATCAGAGACCAGGACATCCTGGATGCAGGTCTCGAGGATATAGTCTTATATCATAACATAAGAAGGTCAGGAATTACCAAAGCTACCACGCTCCCAGATATTTTTCCTTGTCCAAAAGTTATTGGATGGATTCTACCTCAAACAAATTCCTCCTCGAGGATTATTTTGGACGTCGAAGTGGAGGCCTTTGCCTTATTTCATCCAACCCACATGGCGTCGACTTACAAGTTACCTCCAACATAGGTCATGATGGTCAAAAATTGGATCAAAGGGATAAACATTGATCCCTTGGAGTACTCAAAGAAGATGGTGGTACCCGAGAAACAGTTGAAACATAAGGCGAGTGGGGAATACGAATCTCAGAGACTAAGGACCCCATTCAGAATCATAGCCTTACTATTGAACATGATTTTTGGTAGAGCTGATGGTACCATTTACAAACTAAATTGGGTGCCTATGATCTACTATATAGTCTTTGAAGGTATGGTATTTAATTGGGCATATGTCATCTCATATATCCTGTCGTCATGTGTCATGGGCCCATAGGGAGGTTTGACCCAGAAGAAGGCAGAATTATGCATGTCTTCTTACGCCATTGACTGCATTTTGAGTAGACACTCGTTTGCTAAGTTAGGGTGCATCTGGAACAAGATCGAGGCTCCAGTCTACATGGCTTACCAAATTCTCTAGGCCCATAAATACGTAGGCTATTTAAAACTTATATGTGAATATTTCCTTATACCCCTCTACTAGATCATCTTCCTAAAGGAACCAAACTGCTTATCTGAAAATGTGATGGTAGTCATAAGTGATTATGGGGATTATTACTTCTCGTGGGAGCGCACCTACATTAGGATTTATGGACTTTCCAGATCTCCGTCCCATTTTCCAAGATATTCCATAGAATTTGTAGTCCACAAAGATACTGTCGAGAAACTATTCTTAAATGGGGTTGGCAGCTTCCTACATGACATGAAGAAAGCAACTTCCCCCCCATTTCCTTACTGCATCGGAGGATATAAATTTTCCAAGGTAAAAGGAGTCGAATATTTTGTAAAGGAGTTGGAAACATTCCATTTTGGAGAAAATATTTTTCAAATAAATGACAGCATAAAGAAGGTCATTGAACATTGCGCGGAAGTGAAAATACATTTTTTAATATGCATACTTCTTCAACAATTATGAAGAAGTATTCAGAAGAGAAAACAATTTGACCTAGTTAAACAAGTGTTTTGCTTGCAAAAGTAGTTCTAGCAGTAGCAAAGATGGTAGCACTAGGATGGAGGAAAAGATGCAGAAACAAAAAGAAGAAGCTATCAAGTTTCAAAAGGAAGAAACTAAGAAAATACTAAAAGAAGAAGCCAAGAAGAGGCAAGAAGAAGAGACCCAAAGGCAAGAGGAAGAGGAAAGATTGAAGAAAGAGCACTAAAATAATCCGAGGAAGCGACAGAAGAACTTATAAGAAAGGAGGAAGAATATAGGATCAGATAAGGTCTAGACCAAGAGGTATCCCAGACTAAGCCAATGGACCTATACCCTCCTAGATCATCAAGTGAAATAATGACTGGTGGTCACATTCCTTTTGGGGAGCTTGGGCTCACCCCATTCACCCTGTTAAAGCAGCACACTGTGGCTCTCTTAGACACTATTATATTTGACCAAACAAGAAATACCATCATGAGGAGGTCTGGAAAATATTAAAAATGGGAACACAAGATTACGTGGTTACTGTCACCAAGAATACTATAATGGAGTGTACCCATAAGCACCCAAAATTCATGGCTTCAGTGAACATAATAGCTACACAAGCTATCACTCATCATGTTTATAGGTTGATAGACGATGTAGAGCGTAACAAAGAAAAAATGCTCGAGCTAAAGGATAATTCGGTAAAAATGCAAGGAGAAGGAATAGAGTTAAAGAGGAAACATAATGCCATTCTCTCCGAAAAAGAGAGACCACTAAGTGAATACTAGATTGTGGAGATAGAAAAGGAGGAAATCAATGTACAATTAGTGATTATGGAAGGAGAGAAAAATGACTTTGAAGCCTAAATCTCTCAACTAGAAGTGAGAGAGTTAGTTGTGAACAAACAGATCGAAGAGTTGAAAACTTGGGTGGAAGAGTTGGTTGAGAAAAATGAATCTTTGATGAAACAACTGGAGCTAACTGACAAGAAAAGGCAAGACATTACTCCTTTCTCTTATCAAGCTTGCAAAATTCAAGAACATGTGCATCAATTTTAGGTGATCCTCACAGGTGAAATTTACAAGGTGAGAATGATGATGGAAAAACTAAAGATAATTGCTACAAAAGCCCTAACTTTTAGGGAAAATATGTTGGAATTAGTAGAGAAGGTTAAAATTCAAATGACTTGGAGGGAGGCCAATCCAAATTTTCCTGACAACCTTCCACAGAAAACAACATAGGACATAAATTTCTAAAATGGCGCTTCTAGAATTTTGTAGGAAAGCTTCCTAGAAAATAAGCAATGAAATTTCTAAAACCTTGGAGAAATGCGAATATTTTTACAAGAGAATCTATCAAGTCTACTAGAAGTGCCAGATTCATTTGGTTTAGAATATAACAGAGCTTCTGGACAAAGGACAATGCATGGGATATTTGCATGATAGGCTGTAGGAAGACATAGAATATATAAGAAAAGTGGATGATTTAACAAAGGAAGACATTTACCATTTTGTCAGGCAAGCTTCTGTCAAGGCCTACCCCCTGGAAGACATGTTTAAAACTACAGCAAAAGAATTGGCATGTATAGAGACACAATTGTCAATCCAAAAAGTGACATTGCAAGTACTGGAGCCAATAAAGTACAAAACCATTGTCGAGGAGGCAAACGCATGGGCATCCTATATTGCCAGCATGGCAGGGCCCACCTAAAATTTTGAATTTTGTAGAATTTTTTTGCATTTTCCTATGTAAAGAACTAAATGAAAAATTTTGGAATCCCTAAGGTTAGGGTAAATGAAAGGTCACCAGATGACGAATTCTGATCGTAATATAAATAGAGGGAAGAAGTAGAATAAGAGGACTTTTTCCTAGTGGAAAGAAGGTCTGGACTATCTTTGTAAGAGAACTAATTTTTTTGCTAATAAGAAAGACCTATTCACTGGGAAAGGACTGCACAGATATTTTCTTGGAATGTGTGGAATGTGTAATGTGGAATTACTTCTTCTTGCTTCCTTACAATATACTGTGAGATCGTTCTAACTTCTTTGAATTAATTCATTGGTTATGAATGGTTTTGCTTTATACGTAAAATATATGTGTATGAAATGAGTAATAAATGGTTTATCATATAAGATCTTTCTTTGGTATTATTTCTACTGTGAATGTGAATATTATGTTGAAACAACTATCTATGAAATTGGTATGAACAGTTACAGTATATTACTCTAATTATGAATTTTCTCCCTACGTGGATAGGATAGTTAGTTTAATCTTAGATCAAATAGATAATTGATAAGGTAGGAGCGGTAAGACAAGAGGTAAGAGCCTACACATTACTGGTAAGGTTTTTGTCTATCAATTATATGCATTTAAATTAGGTACTTGCATTTTATATTTTAAATAAAAATAAAATCACATAAACGGTGAACCGAGCCATAAACGGTAAAGAATTTAAAACAAAATCAATCTACGGGAGTCGGATCGTTAAATCGGATAGATTCTCCACACCAAATGGTGGATGATCTAATTGGGGTCAATTACCGGGGATAATCCCTAGTGTCGGTGCTTGAAAATTGATGGGCATCAACAGATTTGGCGTTAGAAGGAGGGCAGCCAGTGCATGGCTCACAGAGGAAATCTGTTTGTGAGACAATATTCTACTGTCACTACATCTAAAACAAATTTCCATGAATAATTCATTCTTGAAACTAAGGAATAAGAAAGGGTAAGTTCTGAATAAGAAGATACATAACCTTTATACATTGTCCTATTTGAAGAAATCGATCATTTTCAAAGGCATACAAGATATTACGCTAGGAAAATTGGAGGGTTGAAAGTAATTCCTACATTACCCAGGAGGCATGATCCCAAGAAATCGATCCCATACACTCAAGATTCAATGCTTGTGGAAAATTTGGAAGAATTGTTAGATTTATCTCTCTAAGAAATCACTCAATGTCTTGATCAGTTACGACCCAAATCCCCTACGGCTCAAGTCTTTCTGCATTCTCCACCATAATCTCCGCCTCGAGTTATGGACGAAATTGTTAACCCACCCACATGGAGAGCCAGAATTCCACTCAAACTGACTATGCATTTACCCGATTTACCTAAGCACCCAGACAGAGTACTACCAAAATTTGATCCTAGAAAGGGTGTTTCTGTCGAAGATCATCTTAAAATCTTTTATCTCGCACTGAACCTTCTTAAAGTTGAACACAAAAATGTTGTCTACAGACTTTTCCCGTGTACTTTTGAGCCTAGAGTGTCTTCATGGTATTTTATTCTAAAGGCTGACTCAATAGGAAACTGGGATGGTTTTGAAAAGGTGTTTATAAGAAAATTTGGAAACCAGAAAATTGTAGCCACGCTTATGAAATAATTATTGTCTATGAGGATGGAAAAGAAAGAAAAGGTTCAAGAATTCAATCTGAGATTCACTACTCTATTTAATAGTTTTAGTGCTGCAACAATACCAGCCGAAGAGTCTTTGGTAGAATATTACACTACAACACTATGCCCACCCATAGCAATGTTTGTAAAAAGGGCTGTCAAGGTTACATTAATAGAGAATTATGAAGAAGCCAAGAAGGTAGAGGTTGACCTATATAGTATTGCAAGACATACTTTAGATCCAGAGTAAAACCAACAGCCAGTAAGAAGTCTTTTCTATTATCTAGGACAAAAGAAGAACATTTAAATGAATTAGAAAATGTGGTCAAAATGGTGTAGAAATTATCTAACAAGATAGTAGACTTGGAAAAGGATAAAGGGGCCAGTTCGTCAAGAAAACCATTCAAACCCTTTTACAAGAAAAGGGAAGAAAGTGGACGACTCAAAACACCTTTAATTAATTCTATTGTTATGAATTTCAATGAGGTTGGCATGGATCATTTCTGTACTTTTCACCAAAAACATCACTCTCAGAAGAGATACCCACAATGGATAAATTCAATGACTAGTAATGAATCAGTTATTAGAAGCCCAACTGACAAATCTAGAAGGGGAAGAATACCAAACAAATGAGCAAGAAGAAACAACTAAAGAAACAACAATGGTTTTATGGGATTGGGCACCCACATTAGAATTGAACAAGGAGGAGTAGGCTAAGGAAATCCAAGTATCATCAGTAAACATTGCAACGAAAGGACCGATAGTGGATCAAAGTTTAGTGTTGCCTAAAGCAAAGAGAATAAAGGAAACCATGAAGAAAATTATCAGCACCACTCAAACACGACGTAAGGGGAATCCTAAAAACATAAAAGAAACAATCCCAGTGATAAATAAACATGTGAAAACCATGGAAAACAAACCAAAAAGTACTAATAAAGACACAGAAGAATATAATATGGGATACGATAATGTGGAAGATATTAAGAAAAATAAAGCGAATATTTCTTTGTTTGAACTATGTAATCTTCCTCAACAAAGAAAGAAACTATTGGAATCATTTGACCCACATCCAAGCAGTAGTGCAGAGGCCCTTGAATCAGATACTAAGATAAACGAAGCAAGTGTTAGCGCTAAATCAAAATCCCAGTCTCTTCCTTTCCTATTAACTTTCGAAATTCACAATGTACATAATTGTTTGGTGGATTCCGAAGCCTCGTCTAATGTCATGCCACTATCCATTTGCAAGAATATCAATGGTCAATCGATACCATCCCCCTCACAGATCATTCAACTATATAGTTTTGTCATTAAGGTTATAGGAGAAATCAAAGATGTGCTTATTAGATTTTCTACAGATCTAAGGGTGTGCCAATTCATAGATATCATGGTGGTGGATATACCTGAGGCTTATGGTTTGGTATTGAGAAGGGATTGGTCTATGAAACTTAATGGTTATTTTGCGACTGATTGGTCTCACATGTGGCTGCAATACCGAAATAGTCAGAATCAGATTACGATACTAAGAAAACCCCATATGAAACAAAATGTAACTCAGTTGGAAGAAAAGAACGAACTAGTTAATTTCTCATCTTCGGTTTTGGGAAATTACTTTTTAGAACTTGAACCAGGGAACTATCGAGCTGAGGAAGTCAGTCATGAATCAGATACACAGTCTGATCTCCTTCGATTTTCATGAGATGATGATATTGATTGTAACATAGTAAACTTAGTTACTAATGTAGGAGATACTACTAACCAAATAGATTTAAAGGATAGATTTTGGATTTTGTACTTTGAGGGATCGAGAGTTGGTTATGTTCTTGTTGATCCTGAAAGAAATAAAAAATTTCTCTCTTGTAGGCTAGAGTTTGAGTGTTGATGTAATTGTAACTTCGGAATGTATTCACTTGTATTTCTTATCTATTGTAACCCGATGTTTATTCTGGGATGTATTGTAATGTATTTGATTCATGTCATACCTCGATGTTTATTCCAGGAAGTTTCTATAATGAGAAAGTCATGACAAGTCATTGTGGGTAACCCTCTTATTGGTCAAGGGTTAAAGTCCCCATAGTTGTGGGGCCCTTGGGTTATTAGACTATCCTAGTGAATTCGACCCTAGGTGATTCATTGTAAGTCAGGGAAATAGTCCCCACCATTGTGTTACCCTCCTATTGGTCAGAGGAGGCAAAGTCCCCACAAGTGGTGGGGCACTAGGTTTATTAGACACTCCTAGAGATGTCGGCTCTAGTAAGTAATTGTTAAGTGAGGCCGACATGTTGGAGTGCACTTCAAGTGAACGAAAGAATATAAATAGAGAGTGAGCCTCTCTATTTATATCACTTGCAACACACATCACTCACTCACTCAAGTGTGGCGCATTAGTGAGGAAGGAAATACACTAGGACTAGACAAGAAGAAGATTACTGCTGTCGAGAGTGCATCTTACTGTTTTGGGGATTTTACTGTTTTGGTGCTGATTCTATCTCTGGGGAAGTTGCGGGGTTTTCTCCTTTATGGTTTCCCCGAGAAAAAAATCTTTGTGTCTCTTGTCTCTTGTGATGTGCTTATGTTTTATTGTTGTGCTTGTTATTCTCTCAGTGAAAAGATCCTAAGATCATAATGCTAGCTTATATGATGAAAAACTAACATGGTATCAGAGCTAACTTGAGAAGAAGACATTGTGCAGCTGTAGAAGCTAGGGATTCTTAATTTTTGGGTCTCTCTCCACAATCCATTAGCAAAAGTATGCTAGGCTGACTCTCCATTGAAGGGCGCATCTTTCTGTTGAAGCGAAATTCGATTCCGAGCATTTTCAGTTTTCGGTGCAGAAATTAGGGCTTTCTACAGAAGAGGAATTTTTGAGTGAGACCAGCATAGGATTTTTCTCCTCATCAAAACCAAATTTTAGAGACCTGGATCAAGAAATTTGGTTGGGTGAAACTCCAGGAAAGTCAAACCCTAGTTTGACGTCGAGCTAGTAAAAACCCTAAATACTAAAACTGCTAAGTTTTGGTACATTCGCTATATTCTGATATTGGTGAATTCTCAAAAGCAAAACTTGTAGGAGATGAAGATAAAATCCTAAAGAACACTGTGTTCAAAATTTAGCCTCAGATTCGTTGTATTCAAGGATATATGATCTCTCCAAGTTAGGGTTCCAGCCTCTTCCAGAATTCATCCCTAAACAGGACACCTGGGGAGAATTGCAATATCTTGGGATACATAGGTCCAAATTGAATTCCTGAAGATGTTACAGAAAGGGAATAGACTTTAATTTTGGTGGTCCGAAGATCAGACTCAGAGGATGAACTAGTGACATGTGTCATTTCGTACAACTTCGTTGTTCTGAACAGTCCTGTAACAGGTCACCTTGGGAAAATGATCATAAATCCAAAATGGTGAAACCAATTCTGATGAAACCTATGGTGTTGGATCAGGGACTTGAGAGGTTAACTCAGTGAGAAATTTTAGACACATAGGAGTATAAATTTAGGAGATATCATAGAAACAGTAACAGGAATTTATGCAGAAGAAATTGGAAAATTAGGGCTTCCTGTTCCGGGAGCTTCCCTCCACTATTTTCAGAAAAAGGAGTACATTGGACAGCTCCATTTGATGAGATATATCTATCTATCCAATAAGATCTAAAAGATTCCAAGTTTTGAAAATTAGGGTTTCTGTGACAAACCCTATCATCCAGCTTCGGAACCAAGACGAACACCTCAAATCAGTAAGATCTAATCCTTTGTTATTTTCATTTGAGGTTCTCGTTTCAAAGTGATCTATCACATTAGCTTGATGATAAGCTTGGTGAAGTTTACAACTTCCAAGCATGGAAGTATATGATATCTCTAAAGAAAATGATTTGGACACCTACATGAGTAGAAAGATTCCAATTTCAGAAGGAGATGAGGCTAGAATCCTTTCACAAGAAGAACTTGGTCAAGGCCAAGAAGATCACTGCTGATTCAATCACGAATCAACTTGTACTACAAGTGTCTTCCCCAAAGACATCGATGAGGTTTGATTCCTTGACCAAGCTATTCAAGGGAAGAACATAAATCAGAATATGACTTTGAGAAAATAGTTGAAGGAAGTGAAGATCCAAAAATGCAGAGACCATGCAGTCATACTTTACAAGGGTCTCTCAAATCAAAGAACAACTTGAAGCAGTAAGTGAAGAATACAGAACCGATGATGGCCACCTTGAATGGCCTCCTAGGATCATGGGATTCATTCATGTGAGGAATGTGTGCCAAAAGGAAGTGATTACTTTCAGTAGATTCCGAGAAGAAGAAGAAGCTCGACTCATAAGAAGAAGAAGAGAAGATGGGAGCAATTGAAGATCAAGCTCTCACCATCCAAAGAAGATCCCTCAAGCAATGAGGAATATGAAGATCTCAACTCTTGAAGAAATTCTTATCCACCTTAGCATTTGGATAAGAAATGATGCTATCATGAATGAATAATACGATGAAGCTGAAGGCTCAAGAAGCAGTCTACCCACGAAACAAATAAAGATAAGTATTCAATTGTCATTTCATTGTTTTGTTATGCATTTGTTTATATTTAGTTAAAGTATTATGCATGATAGAATGTTTGCATTAATGACAGTATACTACTAATATGCATGTGATGGGTAAGTAGCTCATGGTGCTATACAACTCTCCATTGCTACTTATCTAGGATGAAACCTCTTTGCTGACATATTGTATTAGTGCACAATCTCAATGTTGTCCTAATAGAGATGGAAGGCATCTAGAAAGTTTCAGTGAGATATGGATGAATGTTGTATTGGCTAAAGTAGTTGCATGATCATATATTTATGCATAAGAATTTGCCAGTATGAATGTTCCTTATGAAATGTTTCTAACCATACAAATGCATTTGACTTGTAGGAAAGATCGCATACATAATCGCCTACAAGCAAAGAAGAATGAAGACTTGTTTTGAAGAACAAGTGACGACATTTCAAAATGAAGAATAATATGACGAGTGCAGTGACATCATTGATACAGAACCTTCTAGCCACCAAAAAGAAAGGGAAAACCAGTTCAAGAAGAATGATGTCAGGGCACAATATCGAGACATGAAGAGAATTTCATAGTTCCATCATGCAATAGATGGAAACATCGTGGGATACAAAGCAAGATTCGTAGCATGAGGCTTCTCACGAAAAGAAGGCATAGACTACGAAGAAACATTTACAGCAACTAGAAGTGAAGTCACATGACATGCATAATCATGTGTGCAAATGAAAGAAGGCATTGTACGAGTTCAGAAGACACCCATGGGAAACACATACATGATGATATTGATGAAGATCTTAACCTTTGCTACAAGGTTGAAGATGCAAGTCTATACACTAGATGGTCACATAGAATATTAGTAGCATAGGAAGCTACTTGTCACTCCGGTACAGAATGTTTCAGTGCATAGAGTACAAAAGACAGAGGGAGTATGATGCTCCGCTTCAGAGGGAGTGACTACAGAATATCCTGAGGAACGACATGGTACAACAGGATGGACAGATTACTGATGACTCTAGGCTTTACTGAGAGTAAAGTGGATTCCAACCTTTGCTTCAAGGTTGAAGGCGGAAGACCAGTGATGCTCCTATTATGTGTCGATGCACTATTTTCTAGGCATGGAGGTGTGGACAAGGGAAGTATGCAGTAGAGATCTTGAATAGGTTCAGGATGATGGACTGCATGACCACACCTATGGCATCGAACCTAAAGCTATTGAGTGATGCTTCATCAGAGACGGTTGATGCTACGATGTGTCGTCAGATGATTGGTTCCTTGATATACCTGATGAACACAAGACCAGATATTTGCTTTGCTGTGAACACCTTGAGCCAGTACTTGACAGATCCGAGAAGTGTCCACTTGACTGCTGCGAAGCATATTCTGAGGTACCTGAAGGGTACAATTGATTATGGGCTCAAGTACAATGTGAATCAAAAGATTAACCTAGAGGGCTATGTTGATTCAGATTGGGCAGGCAGTGCCATCGACAAGAAAAGTACTTCAGGATGTTGCTTCAGTATGGGATCAAGTGTGATATCTTGGTTTAGCAGGAAGCAATCCTGTGTGGCACTAAGTACAACTGAAGCAGAGTATGTCACAGCTTGTTCAACTAGTTGTGAGGCAGTATGGCTGCAGAAGCTACTATCTGATATATTTGATCTCCAGTTGGATGCTACTTGTATACATTGTGACAACCAGAGTTGCGTGAAGTTGTCAGAGAATCCAGTGTTCCATGACAAGTCGAAGCATATCGAGATCAAGTATCACTATATCAGGGATATGGTGCAGAGAGGAGCAGTGAAGCTCCAGTATGTTGCGATGGAGGAATAGATAGCTGATGTATTGACGAAGCCATTGGCTAGGCTGAAGTTCGAGTACTTCAGGGAGAAGCTCGGTGTTCTCCATATCGAGGTTTCCTCCAAGAGAAAGTGATGAGACCCATAGCCATTCTGACATGGTGAGAGGATTGGTTCCTTCCATGGTCAGATGTAAGGGCTGAGCCATTTTGTCATGGTGAGAGGATTGGTTCCTTCCATGTCAGATATGAGTGTTGGCCATTCTATCAAGTAGGACAAATGTAAGGGAAATTGCCATTCTAGGAATGGAGGCACCTGGTCAGTTACCAATATCACTCAGTGTAGGATTGTGTAGCCATTCTGATGTGATAGAGGGATGTGTTCCCACTTGATCAGATGTAAGGGATGAACCATTCTATCATGGCTAAAGGATTAATTTCCTTCCATGTTAGATGTGAGTGTTGGCCATTCCGACGAGAAGGTCGGATATAAGTGCAACTGCCATTCTGAGAATGGAGGCACCTGGTCAGTTACCAGGTAGTTCAGTCGAGGACTGGGGGCCATTCTAATATGATTGTTGGGATGTGTTCCCTCATGATCAGATGTGAGTGCAAGCCCTTCCATCACTATGAGCAGGATGTGTTCCCGCCTGGATGGATATAAGTGCAGTGCCTTTCTGATGCAACTAAGGGATGTGTTCCCACGTGCTCAGATGTAAGTGCAGAGCCTTTCTAGAGTGACTGAGGGATGTGTTCCCACGTGCTCAGATGTAAGTGTAGGAGCCTTTCTGGAGCGACTGAGGGATGTGTTCCCACGTGCTCAGATGTAAGTGCAGATCCTTTCTGGAGCGACTGAGGGATTTGTTCCCACGTGCTCAGATGTAAGTGCAAGAGCCTTTCTGGAGCGACTGAGGGATGTGCTCCCACGTGCTCAGATGTAAGTGCAGGAGCCTTTCTGGAGCGACTGAGGGATGTGTTCCCACGTGCTCAGATGTAAGTACAGAGCCTTTCTGGAGCGACTGAGAGATGTGTTCCTACGTGCTCAGATGTAAGTGCAGGATTCTTTCTAATGTGACTGAGGGATGTGTTCCCACGTACTCAGATATAAGTGTTGAGCCTTTCTGATGTGACTGATGGATGTGTTCCCACGTACTCAGATATAAGTGTTGGGCCTTTCTGATGTGATTGTAGTTTACTACATGATCATATGTGAGTGTTGGGTGTGCCTTTCTGACGAGTAGGTCAGATATAAGTGCTGGGAAAAGACCTACATGGACGCTAGGCCTACAACCAGCATGAAAAAGGGCTAGCTCTGTAGAACTTACTGTGACGAGAAGAATCATGAGATAGAACCAGCAATGATCTAGATCGAGTGATGATCGAGATCTAGTGATAATGATCCAGTAGTGATGATCCAGATCCAGTCCAGTGATGTTGATCCAGATCTAGTGATGATGTTCCATGATGATCCAAATCGAGTGATGATCCAGATCCAGTGATGATGTTCCATGATGATCCAGATCCAGTGATGATCCAAATCCGGTGATGATGATCCAGATCCAAATGAAGATGACTTACAGATGAACATGACTTGAAAATGAAGATGACGAAGACCTGACGATGACCTAGATGATACAGAGAAGAATACTTGTGCTGATAAATTATGTCAAGAGAATACCTTCCTAGTTAAGAGGGGGTGTTGATGTAATTGTAACTTCGGAATGTATTCACTTGTATTTCTTATCTATTGTAACCCGATGTTTATTCCGGGATGTATTGTAATGTATTTGAGTCATGTCATACCCCGATGTTTATTCCAGGAAGTTTTTGTAATGAGAAAGTCATGACAAGTCATTGTGGGTAACCCTCTTATTGGTCAAGGGTTAAAGTCCCCACAGTTGTGGGGCCCTTGGGTTATTAGACTATCCTAGTGAAGTCGACACTAGGTGAGTCATTGTAAGTTGGGGCAATAGTCCCCACCATTGTGTTACCCTCCTATTGGTTAGAGGAGGAAAAGTCCCCACAAGTGGTGGGGCACTAGGGTTATTAGACACTCCTATAGATGTCGGCTCTAGTAAGTAATTGTTAAGTGAGGCCGACATGTTGGAGTGCACTTCAAGTGAACAAAAGAATATAAATAGAGAGTGAGCCTCTATATTTATATCACTTGCAACACACATCACTCACTCACTCAAGTGTGGCGCATTAGTGAGGAAGGAAATACACTGGGACTAGACAAGAAGAAGACTACTGCTGTCGAGAGTGCATCTTACTGTTTTGGGGATTTTACTGTTTTCGTGCTGATTCTATCTCTGAGGAAGTTGCGGGGTTTTCTCCTTTATGGTTTCCCAGAGAAAAAACTCTTTGTGTCTCTTGTCTCTTGTGATGTGCTTATGTTTTATTGTTGTGCTTGTTATTCTCTCAATGAAAAGATCCTAAGATCATAATGCTAGCTTATATGATGAAAAACTAACATTGAGTTCACAACTAACACTACAGAATATGAAGCACTAGTCCAAGGTCTGAAAAGAGTAATTGAATTGAATGTAAAAAATTTGAAATTTTTTGGTGATTCTGAAATAGTTGTTAGACAAATAAGAGACACCATTCATTGTTTATCACCACATCTTAAAGGGTACCAATATGAGGGTATGGAATTTGATAGTGCACTTCAATGCTTTTAATATAAATGCAATCCCTGGATTACAAAATGTTGCGACTGATTTACTAGATATTTATGTTCTAGATTAGTGCCAACTAATAATAAGTGTTCTATTGAATTAATTTTCAGGCCATCCGTACTTGACAACATTACAAATATGAGGGTGTTCGATGATGATGAACAGATTATTGAATTTCTGACGAATGAGGAAGCTTTCAAAGAATTTATAATTGACAAAGAAGAACATCAATTACATTTTCAAAATGGAGACATGGTCAAAGGAAATTTCATTCCCAAAGGAGTGTGAACGCTTGAAGGAATGTTTGATTTGCAAAATAAATTCAAGAATCCAGCTAATGTTAAAACAAATAGCTCATCAATGCAATATGAGCTGGTGAATTTAGGGACAAAAGCTGATCCCAAGTATGCCAATTTGGGAAAATGTTGTTCACCTAAAGAAAGACGCAGGTTCATTAAATTGTTTCAATAGTATAAATATATCTTCACCTAGACATATGAATATTTGAAGACTTGTGATACATGCATCATCCAACACATCATTCATATCAAAACAGGCGTAAAACCCTTTCAGCAACAACTCAGGAAAATGCACCCTAAGTTAGAGTCTTTGATCCAAAACGAAGTAAAGAAGCTACTAGACGCTAAGATTATCTTCAGGATTCAACACTCTGAATGGGTATCAAATCTAGTTCCGGTAAGGAAGAATTCAGGAGAGATAAGATTGTGTGTTGTTTTCCAGAATTTAAACAGAGCATCTGAAAAAGATAACTATATGGTTCCCCCAATGGAACAAATTCTACAAATGGTATCGGAATCAGAATTGTTCTCCTTGTTAGATGGATTTTCTGGTTATAATCAAGTGTTAGTGGTCGATTAAGCTCGATTAAAGACTACATTCCATACAAAGTGGGGAACATTCACTTATAGGAGATGCTTTTTGTCCTAATAAATGTCGGAGCCACATTACAGAGGGAAATGGATATTCCATTCCAAGGTTTAGTTGGCCACTATGTATTAGTATATTTAGATGATGTAACAATTTTCTCCAAGAAACGTGAATACCATGTTGTTCACTTAAAATAGTTTTTTTACCATTGTAGAAAATATAGTATATCTCTAAACCCAAATAAGAGTATTTTTGTTGTTCTTGAAGGAAAACTGTTGGGTCACTTCATCTCAAAGAAGGGAATCTCAATAGACCCGAAGAGAGTTGAGGTTATAACTCAGATTATCATGCCCCACAATAAAAAGGCTATGCAATCATTTATGGGAATAATAAATTTTGTTCAAGGGGTTGTACCCGATTTCACGCAAATTGTGAAACCTTTGCAACAAATGGTAGATCAAAGCGTACAATTCAAGTGGACTGACATTGAGAAGGTTGCCTTAAAATACATAAAGACAACAATAGCTCATGTGCCTTCTTTGAGAATTCCATATTTTGAAAAGTATTTTATTCTATACACCTTTGCTTCAGATAAATTTCTCACGGCATTGTTTACTTAGAAAGGAGAATTGTGAGATGAATATCCAATATCGTTCATGAGCACTGGATTACAAGGGACCCAATTGAAATACCCAGCCATAGATAAACAAGAATATGCAATGTTCAAGGCAGTAAAACAATTTAGGCCCTATATTTTGAAGAATGGAAAAAATTCATTGTTCCTCATTTGGCTGACAGGTCTCTATTTGTGCAGAAGGAATTGGGTGAGCGAAGAGGAAATTGGGTGACCGAACTACAGGAGTATGACTTGGAATTAAAACCAGATACCATTATTAAAGGTCAGTGGTTGTGCAAGTTGCTCACACAAAATCGCGCTAATAAATACCATGATAATTGGGAGAATGAAGTTGAATTGAACTTAATTGAAGTATGTCCCATTTTCACTACTCTCGAATCTTGGTACAGAGATTTGATGCATTATCTTCAGCAAGGAGATATGCCAGAAAATTGGAACTCTAAATAGAGAAGGGCACTTTGATTGAATTCATCTTCTTATCAAATAATCAATAGAGTAATTTTTAGAAAAAACTATGATGGAGTTTTTCTTAGATTTCTGGAGAAAGAAGATGCATATAAAGTGGTCAAAGAATTGCACGATTGTCCTGTGGGAGGACATTATTCTGGGGATGTCACAACTCATAAGATACTCAGATTTGGGTACTACTGTCCAACTCTATTTAAATATGCCCATGCTTACGCAATAAAGTGTGATGTATGCCAAAGGAGTGGTGGTAGATTGTCAAGAGCAGCAAGACCATTACAGCCCATTATTATTTCAAAACCATTTGAGCAGTGGGGCATAGACATTATTGGAGATATTAACCCAAACTCTTCACTGCAACATCGGTATATCCTTACAACCACGGATTAGTTTACACGATGGGTGGAAGTGGTTCCTTTGTGCAAAGTGAATGAGAATGCAGTCATAAATATTTTGCAACTGAACATCATAACCAAGTTTGGTGTTCCAATTTCTCTTATTTTTGACGATGCATCTTATTTCTCATCTATCAAGTTAACTGAATTCACTTGTGAAAAGGGAATAAAATTGATTATTCATCAAATTATTATCCACGAGGAAATGGGTTAGCAAAGTCAACAAATAAAAATCTCATTTGAATTTTAAAGAAAATTGTTATTGAGAGTCAAAGAAACTGGCATATAGCCCTTCCTAATCATACTATGGGAAGATAGGGTTACCCTGAAGAATTCCTTAGGATTATCTTCTTATACCCTAGTCTATGGAAACTAAGCCATATTACCCCCAAACATTCTGCTCCCATCCTTGCAGTTAGCTCAAGCTTCAAGATGATCTAGTAGTGAAATTTTACAATCACGCAATAATACTCTATTGAAGCTCGAAGAATCAAGTCAAAAGTCCAAAGATAAATTCAACCAACATCAGGATATTGTCAAGAGATGGTTTGACAAACGAAAATCTGGTAAGAGGAACTTTGAAGTAGGAGACTTAGTCCTAAATCAGGATCACCCACATGATGAAAAGGGAAAACACACGAAATTTCAACATTTGCGGATTAGCCCCTATCAGATTGATGAGAAGCTTGGCCCCTCAAATTACAAACTTCAAGATTTACAAGGACGGGAAGAGAGTCTTCATGTAAACAACCTTGTTCTAAAACAATATTTTACCTAAGATCTAGGAGAAATTTGTACATATATAAAACCTTTATGTTTCTTGATTTTTCTAGTTTTTTTTTCTTTTTTTATTTTCTTAGGTTCTTAGTTTTTGTTTGCTTATAATAAACCAGCTGAATATTTGGCCCTTGGAAGTATAGTAATATGAATAATCTCAAAATTCTTTGAAAGCCAGGAACTGCTTATGGGAAGACATGCATGGTAAATTTTGATCAGTATGAGATTCTTTAATTGTTGCCTAAATTATAAGGGAAACCAACTTCGATCCCACATTTGAGTCATTATAAACCCTATAAAATAAACTAAGACTCATGAGGTGTGGATTAATATCTTAGGGCTCCATCCATTCTCACATTAATATCTGTCTCAGGAAGCCTACCATGATAGACCCTCGGAAAGGAACCAGGTCTAACGGATGTATGGCATTCAAAAAGATACCATGTTATAAATAAAAAATACAAAAGGTTTATATTGAAGAGCCAAATTTTTGAGATATGTAGTCTCCATAAATGAAATGATGTTGAGGGAATAAACCATGAGATCAAAAGGGCCACCCAAAACAGCCAATATCAGAAAGGTTCTTCTTCATCCGTGAGAATGATGAGCAAACAAATTTATCACTCACACAAAAGGAAATTATGGATAGAAGAACCCATACCAAATTCTCAAAGTGAAGGAAGAAATCAAGGAAGACTAAGAAGACACGTTTCATTCATAAATGAAGCATCAAAAGAATGCTTATAGTATGGGAATGAGGAACAAATGAATACGTCTATCTGAATCTATTACAATCCTATGGAGTCATATCTAGTGGAAACTTAAAGATGGAGTTAAAATGAATTTCATACTTTGGCCCCAGGAGAGTTACCAAGACTCCTAGTTTTGGTTACCCTACTCCCAAAAAGTGATGACCAATGTGATGCACGAAAGTTATATCCCTGGATAAGTATGGTTTTTTAAAGAGCCTTGGGAAATAGTTTGAAAATATTGTTGCATACTCGGAATCTAGTACCATGTAACAGTCTTGTTTTCCAAAGATAGATTTTTTCAGAGATCTGTGTTCACCAACTAGTCGCCAATTGTTACTGATGAAACTGCTTCCCCAAATTTTTTGGTATTTTAGGGTCCCTCCTCCTACTTTGTTTAAAAGCATACTTAGACTAGTTTTCTAACTCGAGGAAGTCCACCCTGAACACTTATTTTTTCTTAAGGATTGACCATGAGAATTTTTTTGGCTAAGTAAAACTCGCAGTTTTTCTCCAACCTATCAGAGGAACTTGATCCGTTGCTCTAATGTATTGGTGGAACTTGGCCAGTTCATCCGACACAGTCAACTAGATCAAAAGATGGTTTTGTTCCCTCATCATTTCAATGTAACTCATTGAATTTTTCTAACAATATGGGAGGAAACTCTTGAAGTGACGCCAAAATAATTAGAAGATTGGCAAATGACGTCGACTGAGTGATGAACGTCGAGTTTTTGGGACAACTCAAAAAAATCTGCCGAAATGGTCGGCATTGAGGATGAGCTTACCAATAATCCAAGCATCGTCACATTTCATCGAACGAACTCAGCCAATGTCGCTGAAATGTTTGGAAGGAACTTGGGGCATTCTATCAAAATGTTCCTAGAAAGAAATAAAGGGCAACTCAAGTAGCATTGGCTGAAGTAGTCGAAAGAGAAAAGATAATAGTGACGTCGATACCATCGAAGGAACTCAAGGAGTGCCACCGATACTGTCAGCGCCACTATTTTATTCACAACGACCGAGACTATTTTTGCTCCAAACGATGTTCTAATTTCCAACCACTGCATTTATGAGCCCAACCATCGCATTTATGACTAATTTTTTGTTCTTTCTATAAATACAACCAAGTTTTTTTGTTTTTTTTTTAATAAAAAAATGTCGTTCGACCATGTTAGCAAATCGTCGAAGGACAATTTTGCATCCCCTGATGCTAAGATCCTTCCCACGTCCACTAAAAGTTTGACAGGTAGGCATTGTACCTCATGGACTCATTTTTTTTCAAAGTTGAAACATTTTTGTGACTGTTTTTAGATCCAACTAGGGTTATTTTATCTCTTCCTACCTTTCCCCATCTGTATGTATCCTCCATATACATATGCCCGTAATGTGGTTACCTTGGTATGAGTTTAGGTTTTATGCTTGGTGTGCACATGCCAAATGTTTGTGCCTAGTATGTCGATCACTTGGGTATATTTTTCATACCCTCTCACGGTTGGTTACACACTACAACCGATAGAGCACATGCACATTTAGGGAATGATGTGTTTTCAACCGGTCACATGGGAACATTGCACCCACGATGTATATTCAATCCATCTTTCTTTGAAGTGTTTCTCATAGCTTTTCTTCTTTCCTCAGTTTTTGAAAGAACCTTTGGTTAAAGCAACTCACCGGGAAACCAGTTATTCATTTAGGTTTCTTAGGGGATAATTTAAAGTGTTTTTGAACCTGTATCGGTCAATGCGAGTCTAAAAAACAATCTAGATGGGAATCCATTTGTAGTATATTTTTATGCCTTCAGTATGACTGCTTTTTCCTTTCCATAAGGAAGCTTTGTTTTGTAATTTTTTGTTTTTTTATCCTTATTGCAGTTTTTATCAAAGTCATGTTTTGGACATTTTATTTTGGGAAGCGATTTGAAAAGTTAAAATGGAAAAACATTTTGAGCATGTGGTGAGAGGTTGTGTTTTCAAACTATTGCTAAGATTGGTTAAATTTATGGATTCAAACCTTACATTGATATCACGTAGCTTAGGGCCACTAAAACTTTGCCAATATGTATGGGCAGAAAATAGTGGTGAGGAGAAAGGAGGATTTTTTCTAGTTAGTTTTTTTTTTCCTGTCTCCAGACCACCTTTTTACCAGAAGAATTTCCTACCTCCACTTGTCTTGGTACTTGGTTGAGTGAGAAGAAATTGATAGAAGGTTTATTCTTAGTGTTCTTCTTTCAAAAGAAAGAATGGTATGTCAGAATTAGAAGAAGCCATTAGACATGAATGCAATGCCATTACTTATGATTGTATATTTTTCTACATTTTCAATACATTGATGCATTCCTTCACATTAATTGATTGGCATTGGCATTATGTAGAATATATCCTTGCTCAATTTCCTTATTACTAGTTCAATTCACTTCTCATCATGCTTACGTTCATGTATCACAGGTTCTATTTCTCGCTGAGTTGGGTTAGATCACTAAGAAAAGTGTGAAACAGACTTCAAGGCAACGAATTTCCACAATGACTAAGAAAGGTAGCAAGAAGAAGTCAAAGGAAATTTGGGCAGACTTAGATGTAGAGATTATCTCTGGCACCAAGACAGAAATTAGATTTGAAGACAAAAAGGAAATCATAGGAATTGCTCCCAAATTCAAATGGGGAAAACTTTATCAGATGATCAGAGACCAGGACATCTCGGACGCAGGTCTTGAGGAGATGGTATTATATCAGAACATAAGAAGGTCATGAATTACCAAAGCATCCACGCGCCCGAATCTTTTTCCTTGTCCAGAAGTTATTGGATGGATTCTACCTCAAACAGATTCCTGCTCGAGGATTATTTCTAACATCAAAGGGGAGGCCTTTGTCTCATTTCATTCATCCCACATAGCAACAGCTGACAAGTTACCTCCAGCACAGGTCATGATGATGGAAGATTGGATTAAATGGATAAACATTGATCCCTTGGAGTACACAAATAATATGTTGGTACCCTAGAAACAGCTGAGATAGAAGGTGAGCAAGGAATACGAATCTCAGATCCTAAGGACCTCGTTCAGAATCATAGCCTTACTGTTGAACAGGAATTTTGGCAAAGCTGAAGGAACCATTTACAAACTAAATTGGGTACCTCTGATCTACTATATAGCCTTTGAATATATGATCTTTAAATGGGAAGATATCATCTCAGATAGCCTGTCGTCATGTGTCGTGGATGCACAGGGGGGTTTGACCCAGAAGAAGCCAAAATTTTGCATGTCTTCTTACCTCATTGACTGCATTTTGAGAAGACACTCATTTGCTAAGTTAGGGTGCATCTGGAACAAGATCGAGGCTCCAGTCTACGTGGCTTACCAAATTCTCTTAGCCCATAAATACGCAAGCTGTTACAAACTTACATCTGAAGAGTTCCTTATACCCTTCTCCTAGATAATCTTCCTAAATGAACCAAACTGCTTATCTGACAACGCGATGGAATCCATAAGAGATTATGGGGATTATTACTTCTTGTAAGAGGGCACATACATTAGGATGTATGGATGTTCTATAGCTCCGTCCCTTTTTCCAAGATACGCAACGGACTTTGTAGTCCACAAAGAGGTTGTCAGGAAAGTATTCTTAAATGTGGTTGGCAGCTTCCTACATGACATGAAGAAAGAAAATTTCCCCCCATTTCCTTTATGCATCGGAGGATATAAATTTTCCAAGTTAAAAGGAGCCGAAGATTTTGTAAAGGAGCTGGAAACATTCCATTTTGGAGAAAAGAGTTTTCAAAGAAATGACAGCAAAGGGAAGGCTGTTGAACATTGCGCGGCAGTGAAAATACATTTTGAATATGCATAATTCTTCAACAAATATGAAGAAGTATTCAGAAGAGAAAACAATTTGACCGAGTTAAACAAGCATTTTGCTCATAAAATTAGTGCCAGTAGTAGCAAAGATGGTAGCACTATGATGGAGGAAAAGATACATAAACAAAAGGAAGAAGCTCTCAAGTTGCAAAAGGTAGAAACTCATAAAAGACTAAAAGAAGAATTCGAGAAGAGGAAAGCATAAGAGGCCCAAAGGAAATAGGAAGAGGAAAGATTAAAGAAATAGATTGAAGAAAGAGCACGAAAAGAAGCCGAGGAAGCGGTGGAAGAACTTAGAAGAAATGAGGAAGAAGACAGGATTAGGAAATATCTAGACCAAGAGGTAGCCCAGAATGATCCTATGGACCTAGACCCTCTTGGCTTATCAAGTGAAACAATGACTGGTGTTCATATTCGTTTTGGGAAGCTCGAGCTCACCCCATTCACCCCGTCAAAGAAGCACACTATGGCTCGCTTAGACACTATCATCTTTGACAAAAAAAGAATACCATCATGAGAAGGTATGAAAAAAGATTAAAAATGGGTACACAAGCTGACGCGGTTACCGTCACCGAGACTACTATAATGGAGGGTACCCATAAGGACCCAAAATTCATGGCTTCAGTGAACATAGTAGCTGCACAGGCTAGCACAGATAATGTTGATAGGTTGATATATGATGTAGAGTGTAGCAAATAAAAAATGTTCAAGCTAAAGGATAATCCGGTAAAAATGCGAGGAGAATGGATAGAGTTAAAGAGGAAACATGATGTCATTCTCTCCGAAAAAGAGAGACTACTAAGTGAATACCATATTATGGAGACAGAAAAGGAGGCAATTAATGTAAAATTAGTGATTATGGAAGGAGATAAAAATACTTTGAAGCATGAATCTCTCAAATAGAAACCAGAGAGTTAGTTGTGAACCAACAGATCGAAGAGTTGAAAACTTGGGAGGAAGAGTTGGTTGAGAAAAGCCTAATCTTTGATGAAACAACTAGAGCTAGCTGAAAAGAAAAGGCAAGACATTACTTCTTTCTATGATCAATCTTGCAAAATTCAAGAACAGGTGCATCATTTTCAGGTGATCCTCACAGGTGAAATTTACAAGGTGAGAATGATTATGGAAAAACTGAAGGTAATCGCAACAGAAGCACCGACTTTCAGGAAAAATATGTTGGAAGTAGTAGAGAAGGTTAAAAGTCAAATGACCTGGAGGGAGGCCAATCCAAATTTTCCTGACCACCTGCCACAGAAAACAACATAGGACATAAAGTCGTAAATGGTGCTTCTAGAATTTTGTATGAAAGCTTCCCGAAAAATAAGCAATGAAATTCCTAAAACCTTGCAGAAATGCTAGGATTTTTAGAAGAGAATATATCCAGTCTAAAAGAAGTGCCAAATTCATTTGGTTTAGAGTATAATAGAGCTTCCGAACAAAGGCCGGTGCTTGGCACAGTTGCGGGATAGGCTGCAGGAAGACATAGAATATATAAGAAAAGTCCATGATTTTACAAAGGAAGACAGTCACCATTTTGTCGGGCAAGCTTCTGTCGATTCCTACCTCCTACAAGACATGTGTAAGACTGCAGCAAAAGAAGTCACACGTATAGAGACACAAATTTCAATCCATGAAGTGAACTTGCAAGTATTGGAGTCAATAAATTACAAAACCATTGCTGAGGAGGCTAACGCATGGGCAAGCTATATTGCCAGCAAGGCAGGGCCCACCTAAAATTTTATTCTTTTGTAGAATCTTTTGCATTTTCCTATGTAAAGCTCTAAATGGAAAATTTTGGAATCCCTAGGGTTAGGGTAAACAAAAGGTCACTAGATGACAAATTCTAATTGTAATATAAATAGAGGGAAGAAGAAGAATAAGAGGACTCTTTGCTAGCGTAAAGAAGGGTTGGACTATCTTTGTAAGAGAACTGATTTTTCTACTAATAAGAAAGACCTATTCACTGGGAAAGGCCTACACAGATTTGCTTGGAATGTGTGGAATGTGTAACGTGGAATTACTTCTTCTTGCTTCCTTACAATATACTGTGAGATCATTCTAAATTCTTTGAATTAATTCATTGGTTATGAATGGTTTTGCTTTCTACGCAAAATATCTGTGTATGAATTGAGTAATAAAGGGTTTATCATATCAGAGCTTTCTTTGGTATTATTTATACTATGAATGTGAATAATATGTTGAAACAATTATTTGTGAAATTGGTATGAACAGTTACAGTATATTACTCTAATTATGAATTTGCTCCCTATGGGGATAGGATAAGCTAGGGTAGGATAGTTAGTTTAACACGACGAGGAGAGTACATGACTCAACTGCTGCTGCTTTCTATCTTAACCGGGGATCTAACCCCATGAACATAATCAAAGATGCATTGAAATAAAACATACATTTGCAAATGCATAAAAAATGCAACAATATACAATGAAAGAAAATATCATTCAAGCATTCAATATGTTCACAATAATTCATTAAACAAATATAGTTGCAGATACTAAATACAAGAGAGCGCTTATCTTGTAAATGAGTTGTCCCACAACTAGCTATGTCGCTGCAACGTTCCACCCAACCATAGGCTAGTGTGCTCTTCAATCTCTCAGCACCACTACCACCCCCTAGCTGGGCATGATTTCCACAAGGAAAAGGGGAACACAGGCTGACACAGCCAAATACACCAAGGTTCAGCCAAGCCAATCTACAGTTGGGTTTATCAGGTTACTAAGGCAGTGGAAAGGTAGAATTGCGAAGCTATTGAGCTCAACCACAGAGCCATGGACACCTACAAAATATCTATCTAGCTTGGAATCCACAATACCTACACACCAAACACAAGGAAGTATTCCCTTCACTGCTACATAGTCCCTCATACCATACCTTCCCTTCAAGTTCTCTTCAGGGTGTGCATAGAAGATTATCCAGCCCCTATTGATCTCTTTGTGAGGTTCCTCTCTTCACTAGGTTTATCAAACAAATTCTGGGCCTCTTCCACTCCTAAGTCTTTCAAACCAAAATAGGGATGCACATAACAACAAAATATAAATGCTATGTATCGAAAATGTTTGGAAACCAAAAACGAAATTGCAGATAGGGAAATTGACCATGGGAGAGCAAATTCGATTTCAGCAAACGTTGATGGGAATTACGGGGGGAGAAACGACCTCTTCAAACCCCCAATTCATGGATCTCTTCTCCCATAAACTATGCAAAACCCAAAAATGGATTTCCCGGCCATGGAAAAATGAAGGAAAATTGCAGAAAACGTGAAGGAAAATGCCCAGGTAGCTCCAGCTACGTGAGGAGAAAAAACGTGGATGAGTAATGGAATGGAAAAACATTTGTGGTTGTTTTCTTTCCCCACAAGAAAAAATTCATTTTCCCAAAACTGATGGCTTCCCCAATACGAATTTGGACTACCATACTCTTCCATTCCCAAGGCATTAACTGCCCCAACCAACTTCTAGAAGAAATAAATGATTGGGTGAATAAGAAAAAAAGGGTAGTTGAGATTTTGATCGGTTCTCCCATTGACATTTGGCTCAACTCTATTGGCTCAAGGGTTTGAATAATTTCCCTCCCTCTTCCTTATGGAATCATGCCCTCATCTCTTGTTTCATTGACATAACTAGTTGTGGGTATTTTATTAAATTGCATATATACATGATGTCTCATTTTATATTGTGTCTAGCTAGCACAAGAACCATAGGTATCAATTTTTAATTTCTGATACATAAAACGCTAAATCGATTGTGGGGCCTTGACCTTTAGCTCCCACCATGATTTAATAATGGTATTTACATCATGTACAATTTTAATGCAATTTGGGGTCAAAATCGGGATATTAAAATAATTGATAAGGCATGAGTGTTAAGACAAGAGGTAAGAACCTGCGCATCACTAGTGAGGTTTGTGTCTATCAATTATATGCATTTAAATTAAGCACTTGCATTTCATATTTAAAAATAAATAAAAATCACATAAACGATGAACCGATTCATAACTGGTAAGTAATTTAAAACAAAATCAATCTACGATAGTCAGACCGTTAAACTGGACGGATTCCCCACACCAAACGATGGACGATCTAATTGGGATCAATTACCAGGGAGAATCCCTATTGTCAGTGCTTGGAAATTTCTAGGCATCAACACACCCATAGATCAATGGTTAGACAGAAAGAGCTAACCAGATAATGGAGGATATGTTAAGGATGATATCATGGAGCAACTTAATCAATGGGAGAAGTATCTCCCTTTTGTAGAGTTTGTTTATAATAACAACTACTACAAATCCCTTGGTGTAACCTTGTATGTAGTTTTGTATGAAATACGTTTTAGGAATCATCTTAGTTGGGACTTGATCTACTTCAAGAGATGGAAGAGAACATGGCCACGATAAAACAAAGGCTTAAGTATTTCCATGACCGTCAGAAAAGGTATGTCGATGCCAAGCATAAATATGACAAAATTTATGAGGATAGCATTATGTTAGTCTGAGTGATGCCCATGAATATCCCCTTTAATTTTAGTAAGGGATTCAAACTAGCTCTGATATTTGTTGGATCGTTCAAGATCCTTAAAAAGGTCGGACCAATTTCTTACCAGCTTGAGCTTCCATCCCACTTAGGAAGGATGCATAATGTATTTCATATTTCTATACTTAGAGATTACATTTTATACCCCTTACAGATTCTAAAATTCAAAGGATTGCAACTTTCCGAGGAAAGGATCGTCCAACTCGAACAATATTGCATATTAGACCACAAAACTTGATAATTGTGCAGACACATCCTAGATTATGTTAAGGTCCAATGGGACCCATATATTCCAAATTCAACTACCATGGAGGATGTAGACCCTATGCGTCATGTGTTTTCTTATCGTTTTTAGTAGATTTATTAACTTGAGCACATGATACTCAGTATGATACTTATTATCTCATGTTGATATTCAATTTGGTACTTTATTGCTTCATCATGGGATTTGGTGATGGATTACATATATTTTATTATATGTGTTATTTCATGTTGATATTTAGTATGGTACTTTAAATCATAATATGTTAATATTTCATGATATTTATTCATGACATATCAGTTTTGTGGGATGTTTGCTTATTTCATGATGATAATATGGGTTGTTATTTCATGTGACTTGGTGTTTAATAAAATGCTTAATTAATTCATGTTGTTATTTCATGATAACTAAAAACTCATTTTATGAGACATATTATTCCATGATGATGACTTATGATGTGTTTTGTTGCAAAATGTTAACTTGTGACAGCCATTTTTGTGATCATGTATGATAACCAGTTATAGTGCTTTAATTATTATTCATGGTAGATTTAATGATATCTTATTATCTTGAGAAGATAACTACTAATAAATGTTCATTATAGTGAGTGGAAGTTTCTTTTAGGTGATCCACCCAAAGATCTTAAAAGAGGCTAATCATTTTAAGTTTTCATTGGGGGAAATAACCATGAATGAGAGTGGATACAAAAAACACCTTGTGGGTTAGGAAACAAACCAAATGATTACCTCTATGCCAATGGTTCTTTTTCCTTTATATAGTTCCAGAATTGCATGGTTTGAGGTATTTTTGCTAGGGTGAGGCATATGGAGAAGGACTTCTAATTCCTAGGGATGATGCCTTTATGGTGCAAAGGGATGTATTTTTAGGACATACTTTTGAGATTCTTGGCGTACAATAATATTTATCTCAGGGTTGGGGTATTGGTAACTAGATTGTAGTTAATCTCAATGAGGACTAGATGCAAGTTAAATATGTTGAGGCTGTAGTTTTACTGGACGATGGGAGGGTGTATAAACCATGGAAACTTCGCAAGTAACTTTTGATTCCTAATGTATGATCCACATACCATTTACAATAGAGGGCCCATTCCATGGTGAGTGGGACCATCTATTATGGAAGCCCAATTGGGAAAACCACCAATACTTCCTATTACTACAAAATTATATTTACAAATAGTTCATGCATGCTTCTACAGAAAAACATGCTACAACACTATTAACAATAAAATAAACACCCTTGAGCTTGTTGGTCTGAAAACATGTTTCTATTTCACCCGCAACATGAAGATAGGAGTTTTGGAACAACTGAGAGCTTCAATCTCTCATTTGACCACTACTTCCACAAAGGAAGAAATGTTTGACGATAAGGTGGCTCTAAAGAGGCCAAGTCCATGACTACTTAAGGGCCAAAACCCAGCTCCTATAACTCACACATTGGAAAAATGCCTAACATGGGTATTAATTGTCTTGGAAATACTGAAATCAAGTTTGATGCCTAAAAACTAGGTAAAGTGGGTTTTTTGAAGGAAATAATCAGAAAGCTTCAAAAATCCTAATCCCACATTCATGGTTAATATATTGGGTGCACAAACCTCAATCATATATAAGGAAGGCATATGAGGTGAATTAGGAGAGACAAAATTAGAGAGTAAAGGCATGCTAGAGGAATTAAGGCCTAGAAATCACTTTTCTACTACAAGGTTTTTGGGCATCAAAGGCATGATGGTAGCTGAGTAGGTTTAGGCTATGGATAAGGAAGGAAACTTCAAGGGTTGTAATTATTTATCCATGTCCATGATCTAGTATGAATAAATTCAGTTTTCTTCCCAATTCTTGTTCAATGTTTTTCCTTAAAGTTTTATGTTGATGTAGAATTGGTAGGCAATTAGATCTAACCTATATTTCTTAAAGATAGTTTGGTAGGATAGAAGGAAAGGTTTCTGTGGTAATATTCACAGGTGTGAAAGATATTCAAAGGGATGCAATATCATCCATCAAGAAACTCCATAAAACTTCAAGGCTACAAGAGTTTTTCTCCTCCCTTCCTAATTCCCTTTTCAAACTCCATGAAAGAAGGTTTAAGATATTAGGATTATTGTGACAATTGGTTTGTTTTCTATCGATTTGGATTCACCCACCCCATATAAATAGGTGAGTAGGATATAGCTTCAGTTGTAGAATACTCCACTAACAGAATGATGACTCCACTGGGGAGCTAAGGGGTTCTTCTCTTGAAACTAGTTTTTTTGAGTTTTTCCCCTTGTTTGGGTATTTTTTCCTTCATATATATCAATTCATGCTTCGTCTCTATCTTAATAGACCTTATTTCATTTCTAGAGGCTAAAACCGGCCTAGGTTAACCTTTACACATCAAAATGATTGAAATGTTTGAGGGTTTTTTTCGCGAGATCTACATTTTCTTGATATACGCATGTCATAGTGGTGAAATGTGTGTATACATGTATTCCATACACTTATATGTTGTGTATACCTTCATATACACGCGTTTATTCTCCAACCAGTCGCATATGGAACAGAGTCTAGCTTTTTGGGCATAAAATACTCATTTCTTGTCCGTTTTGAGTGATTTTTTTGCCATGGAAAGATTAGGAAACCCTGTAATTTATTTTACAGTCTAATTTCATCCATTTTGGTCAATATTTGAGGATTATTTAAGATTTTAAATATTTGTGTGCTTACTAGCTTGAAAATTGTCAAAAAACTAGGAATCACCAATCACTATTTTAGGCCTATATTTAGGGATGATTTTGAAATTTACAGACTTGTAGATAATAGTAAATACATGTTAGGACCTATCAAGAGTGTATTTGAAGAAATTAGGATCAATTTCACTTGAGTTTGGAAGTCTTAGAAACCTCCTTAAAATCTAGGAAAATCACTTTGATTAGTAATTTTTGAGCTTTGTTCAATTTTTTCTTTAAAAGATTGCTTAGATATGAATGTTTATGGTATATTTACCATTTATATCCTTTATTTCACTATTAATGGCTGAAATTTTGTCTGATTTGGCCACTTTAATCACATGTGTGCATAAGGAAATTGTCAAAAAATTGAAGAACATGACACATTGTTTCAATTTATGAACCTTAAGGCCTTGAATTTTGAAGTCTCGTGAACTTGCTGACCTGCCACACAAATTGAAATCACAACTAAGACACATTTAATACCATCAATTTGTAACATTAAATTCAATATTCGAAAAGAAAACATAATGCAATTGAAAAATCAAAATTGAATCACAATCCTACATTTAAACATCAATTTGAGAGACTTATTAGAAACGCGAAAAACATTGAACATTAAAAAAATTTCCATTTCCAATTAGTGAAAGTTGAAGCAAATAGAACACATATTATGTTTGAATCCAACCTCTTGAACCCTTGCTAAGAAATTGAAAACTTCTTTTTTAAAATTTGTAAAAGTGATTTTGTTTTTAAATATGCATGTTTGAAGGATCTCAAAGAACCTCTTACTCTTCCATAGTGTAGAATTTCATTGAAATAAAGGAAAGAGTAGTGAGCATTGTGAATTTTATTGGTTCAACATTTTGAGTCACAAACACCACCAGTTTCACCATCACTCCTTGAAACTAAGAAAACTACCCTAAAATCAACGCTTAATCTAAAATCTATCAAGATTATTTTTTATATCACCATCATAGATTAGGCTAGGACCTTGGAATAAGATTGGAGAGTTAACACTCCAAGGCCACAAAAATTTGAAACTAGTATTGATTAAAGAGAATCAAATCCATTAGTATCAAAGAGTACATGATGGGAAAGCGCTTCTAACACATGTGTTAAGCACGAGGACAATCTGAATTAGTAAGGGTGGTACCCCCTCTCTTACTTATTTGGTGGGATATGATCACATTACAGTATTTCGGTTAAGTGACAAGTCCTCAGGGTGACATCACTTTCTTGATATATCTAAGCTATGTGATTTATCCTAGACTAACGACTGTCCTACCCGGCCATCGATTGTGAAGTGGTAACCATACTTTCTTTTTCTATGGCATAACACAGGATGTTGTGGGTGTGGGACACTTGCAATACTTGGGAAAGACACAAGGTTGTCCTAGCTCCATAGGAGGGTGAGTATCCAAGAGATAACACTTGCACCCTTGGTGATTGAAGAACAGTGTAACTTTTTCTCATACCTACACTATTTAGTAATTTTTGAGGCATGATGTCCCTTAGGAGATACTAGTTTTGGAAGGCCCTCTAAATCCATATTTTCACTGAACTCTAGTTATTTGGAAAGAGATTTGCTTGCTGACTTTATTAGGACATTTTTAGATGTGTGGAAACTTTGATTTTTGTTGAGTCTAGCTTCCTGTAGGATTGTTTGACTATGTTTTGGTATACTCTAATAAACAAATCCTTTAACTAAACCTCATAGTACTTAATCTCCTTATTCACCCATCAAGGTGGTAACAAGGAAATTTACCCAAGTTTGAGGAACCCACTACATTTTGGAGGAATATACATGAACCAAATCTTTGTGACTCTGAAATTGAACTACTTATAAACCCAATCAAATGTTACAAGAGAATAACAATGTCAAATCAATTCTAAAAATTTGTCACATCATGGATGAAACATTGATAGAATTGATGATATTACTTTATTTGAAATTGAAAAAATAAAATATCACACATTTGCTCACGTAAATCCACCCTTAGCACATCCTTTAAACTCAATCATACTTATGAAAACTGAGTGACTGGTTAGTCTTTTTGAAAGTTGGGATAATATGTAGAACATTACACTTGACCCTTTGGCTTCGTCAGGAGTTGAAGGGACCATATCAATGCAGCCTCAAATGGTTGCGGGCGGTTATTAAAATCCTCTTGGCACACACAATAGTTGTCTAGGTTCTATTTCTGGGGAAACCCCTTTACCATGGAATGTTAATATTCCTGGCAGAAATAATGCATCCTAGAACACAAATTCCAATTGGAATTATCCTTCACTGATGGGAGGAAGTTCCCCAAAGGTTCATCCTATGATTTATCCTAGCACAATTCCTAGGGTAAATCCACCTATTAACCCCATTCCACAATGGAGTGATCAGGTTTCATAAAGTAACCAATATTTTTGGATCCAACCTCCACTAGGAGGAAACATACCTTGGAATTCCAATCAAAACCAAGGACAGAATCAATGGAATGCTCGGGTTCTAGTAAGTAACCAATATTCTTGGGACCCACCTCCATTATGTGGAAATCCACCCAGTGGTCAAGTTTTAGGAATTAACCAATCTTCTTGGGACCTAACTCCATCAGGAGACAATCCAAAAATTTATCATGTTCCTAGAAGTACCTAATATTCTTGTGGGAAGCCTTCGCAAGGGGGAAACCCACTTTGGAATTCTAATCAACTCTAGGGACCACCTAAATTGTGTGGTCAGATTCTAGGAAACAACCAATCTCACTGAGGTCTAACCCCGCAAGGGGTGAATCTACCCATTCATCAATGGTGTGGTCAAATTCCAGGAAATATCCAATCTCCTTGGATTCTAACCCCGCAAGAGGGAAATCCACCCATGAACCCCATTCCGCAATGGAGTGGTGAAGTTCTAGAAAGTAACCAATGTTTTTGGAACCAGCCTGCAACAATACCTACGTTTGATCCAGCTAGGACACCAAATGGACATCATGCCAATGGTATGATGGGTTTCATCAACAACCTTGAGCATATTACCTTGCAAATGGAAGAAATTCATGTTCATACTTTGCAACCTACATCTGGCCAAGATATGCAGCAATATGCTAAGCCTTCCCTAGCTTCTAAAATCCTCATAGTTCAATCCATGGACCTTAGGGGAAAGAAGAATAAGTACAAAGGTAAGCACAGTGTTAATCTTTCCCAAACTCCTAAAAATCCCATAACTCAATCCATGGAACTTAGAGGAAATAAGAAGAAATACAAGATTAATCATAATGCTAAGTTTGGGAAGGGAGATGCACTCAATCCAACTCAAGACAGTGGGAAACAACAATCCATTGTATTGATGCAACCTTTTCTGCAACACCATCTTCAAATGGTTTCTATAACGTTGGTACCTCCGCCAGGGCGAAACCAGTAAAAATCCCCACAAGAGGGAAATGATACCAATGAAAATGTCTTCATGTGTGATTATGAGGTGAATATTCAAACAAGATCCCATTATTATGATGTCCCTCCTAGTACATTGGATCAAATGGAATCACATCCAACTGGTTCTCTCCTCATTGAGAAACCAACCATAGAATTAGTACCACACCCCCCCAAAGGTGATCTATGTAGAACAATGCATAATCATAATACACGAGCTGCTCATAACCAAAACATTGTTGAGGAAATAGCTCAAGCACCATGTGCCATTTTCTCCATGGAGGTGTTGCAATATTGTCCTGCACAGAGAAAGGAACTATTGTCTTCAACTAGAGCTATTGATCCATCCGATGTGACTTTGATCACATTAGACTTAGACCAATAAACCTATAGGATTCCTTCCAAATTTGCTTTTCAGATTAAAGTAACATATCATGGAAATAATAGCTTTCAACCCATATTTTATGAAGGGACCTCAACCTATGTCATCTCATTTAAATGTTGGAAAGCATTAGGATCACCCACCTTAGTTCAATCCCATACTGTGTGAAAAGAATTTGATGGGAATTTGTTCTCTCCTCGCGGACCCATTGTATTCTGCCTTATTGAATGGGGTGGAAAAACAATCATAGTGGATGTTGAGGTAGTAGATGCACTTATAGATTACAATTTTCTTTTAGGACGTAGTTGGATACATGTGATGATATCTATTGTGTCTTCATAGTCTCGAGTAATTCATTTCCCTCGTTGGGGGATGGTTGTCATGATCATCCAAATAGATTACTGCATCCTTGAAACTGCTATCCAATCAAATGTTCCTTTCATTAGGGATACTCTAAAGGAAGTTCAATACATTAGGGTATGATTTTTAAAAAATGATTCCCTCATGGGAAATTTTTTGATCCCGTAAACCTTATCTGTTGTAGAAGTGTCATACCAAGCGATTCAAATGGCTTCAGCAGATTTGGATCAAAATCTTCCCTTGATGGAGGAATATGATCCAGTTACTTGGCCCATTTTGGTTGTGAGATCTCCCAGCTCACTTGATTTCTTGGATGGAATTTTATCATCATATGAAACTATCCTTGAAGTCATAAACATTTGGTTATACCCACCTAAGGACATCTTTCGTGGGGCCACTAGGAGCATATTTTCTTTACATCCACCAAAGTAGATGAGCATCCTTTGTATGTTCCTTGATATTATCAAGTATATTGGGAAGCATGCATATAGGTTTAGGTTATCCCTCTATGCATATGCATTTTAACCATTTGTAACCCAAAATTTCCATAGGGTCGAACCTGTTGGAAATTGGTGGGTCAGCCCATCATATCTGTATTTTCCACCATTCTGACAGAAGAGCCTACCGAACATGGGAAACCCTAGTCAGCGCCCCATTGCCATTTTGGTGCCCATGCTAAGTTATTCTCATAGGCCTGGGAGCCTAATTAGTCCCATTATGACCTAGAGTTTGAGACCGCATAATTCTCCTCCATATAGTTCTGATCATTTCCTGATGGGATCCCTATTTCATGTTAGTTAACATAAGCATGTGTTAAAATATACACATAAACATTTGTGCTTACTGCTTATTGAATGGGGTGGCAAAACAATCATAGTGGATGTTGAGGTAGTAGATGCACCTATAGATTACAATTTTCTATTAGGACGTAGTTGGATACATGTGATGATATCTATTGTGTCTTCATAGTCTCGAGTAATTCATTTCCTCCATATAGTTCTGATCATTTCCTGATGGGATCCCTATTTCATGTTAGTTAACATAAGCATGTGTTAAAATATACACATAAACATTTGTGCTTACTGCTTCGGTGCTTATTTTTTATGTTGCGTATATGTCTTTGCAGTCACTTTTTGCTCAAAATTACTATAAACCATTTCTTCTATTTAAGTTTACCTATACATGTGATAACTATTTGATTCAAGTAGTTTATGGACCATGATTCATTGTGATTTATGATTGTGTTGTTTTTCTCAAGGATTAACATGAAGTAAACCACATTTCCCAATTAAACCATCGTTGCCCCTTTCCTACTTGTTCATCACATCAAATTGGATAACCACAGTTACTTGGTTCTATTTCACTGTCCATCAACACATAATCCTGCTTCATATTTCCAACTGATGGAGGGTGCATATGTAAGAGTGTGCACAACTAACTCAGCCCTTGTTTGCAATATGTATATTTTCCTTGGCCTAACCCGTGCTCTTGAACCATAGCAACACTCATTCCCTCCCATGTACCATAGCAACACTCATTCCCTCCCATGTACCATAGCAATATTTATTCTTTTTTCAAGCTAATAAATGAAAAAAAGTACTAAAATGAAAAAAACACAAAAATAAAAATAAAAAAGGAATATTATTGAATATATTCATAATTCAACATGGATAAAATGGCAACAGTCGGTCCTTGTCTCCCTTGAACACGACACATATCCCTGCATCAATTATAAGTACACCATTAACATGTGCCTTAGGAAGTTGTACCAGTAATTTGAACATATCTCCACCGATAGGTTATATTTCCTATCATCTAGGGAGCTTTTGTCAAATTCATCTGGAATTGGTGAATTTCACAATGGTTGGTTACTCAAGTCTTATGTTTTCGAATGTCACTATGTGTTGTGTTATGTGTTCAAGGGAAGTCAAACCAATGTTGTCCATTCCTCAAATATTCCTGACCAATCGTGTCGGCCTTCCTTGTGTTAGTATATAGTGTTGGATCTTGCAGCTCTACCAAATTATACCATCCTATTGATATCAATTCCGTGTCATTTGATGTGGGATGTATTAATTCCCTCCTTCTGACGGATCTATTCCTATCAAAGCCATATCATCATCTAGGAAATGGATCAAGGAACCCCAGTGAGTACCTTGGATCTTGCAGTCATTAGTGGCATGTTTTCTCACAAATGACGGTGGGTATACATAAATGACCCTTGATTGTTTGATTATGAAGTGTTCAACTTCAGAACATCTATTTACACTTGTCAGTTTGTACCCAAGTACCTTGGAGTCCATCATCATTATCGGTGGGCCTCCTCTCATATGTTAACGGTATACATCAATGATCGGTAATCAGATGGTGTTTAATTATGCTTGACATCATCCCATTTATTTGCATTATCTAAACTTGTACTATCGTTGTTTTGTATTGAAAACCTTGGGAAAATAGTTTTATCATTCATTGATGCACTACCCGAGTTGCGCAAGATTAAGATGTCGTGTCAAAGTACCATGAACACTTGGATATTTTGCACTCATCAAAGTGCATGTATACATTTTTATAATATTTTCTTTTGGAATGGATCCACTGTGTATTGTTCGTGGCCATGTTTTTTTATTGCTAAGCATGGGTATACCCGCCTCGAGAAGATATTGTATATTGGGGTTATTACCTTGTTTGACTTACAATTGCTTTTCAACTCCTGCGCTCAAGATCTGAATCCTTTACCACCATGTCCTCGTCACTAAAGAGTATCAGTATGAAGAGTATCATAATAAAAGAATTGTCATTGCATTTCAGCCCTAAGCATAGTTTCGGACCTCACACATTAGCGGGCATCTGTTAACAATAAAATTAACACCCTTGAGAGTGTTGGTCTGAAAACATATTTCTATTTTTCCGTAACATGAAGATCAAAGTTTTGGAACAATTGAGAGCTTCAATATCCCATTTGACCATTGCTTCCACAAAGGAAAAAATGTTTGAATACAATTTGTCTCTAAAGACGCCAATTCCATGACCACTTAAGGGTCAAAACCCAGTTCCTATAAATCACACAATGGAAAAAATTCCTAACATGGGTATTAATTGTCCTGGAAATATTGAAAATCAAGTTTTATGCTTAAAAACTAGGTAAAGTGGGTTTTTTGAAGGAAATAATCAAAAAGATTCAAAAATCCTAGTCCCACATTCATGGTTAAGATATTGGGTGCACAAAACACAATCCTATATAAGGAAGCCATATGAGGTGAATTAGGAAAGACAAAATTAGAGAGTAAAGGCATGCTGGAGGAATTGATGGCTAGAAATCACTTTTCTACTACAAATTTTTTGGGCATCAAAGGCATGATGGTAGAGGAGTAAGTATAGGCTATGGAGAAGGAAGGAACCTTCAAGGGTTTTAAGTATTTCTCCATGTCCATCTATTATGAATCAATTCAATTTTCTTCCCAATTCTTGTTCAATGTTTTCCCTTCAAGTTTTATGTTGATGTAGAATTGGTAGGCAATTATATCTAACCTATATTTATTAAAGATAGTTTGGTAGGATAGTAGGAAGTATTTTTGTGGTGATATTTGAAGGTGTGAAGGATATTCAAAGGGATGCAAGATCAGCCATCAAGAAACTCCATCAAACTTCAAGGATACAAGAGGTTTTCTCCTCCCTCCCTTCCCTTCTCAGACTCCATGAAATAATGTTTAATATCTTAGGATTATTGTGATAATTGGTTTTTTTTATGTTGATTGGGATTCACCCACCTCATATAAATAGGAGAGTAGGATATAGCTTCAGTTGTAGAATACTCCACTAACAAATACCCTATTTACCAGTAGCTACTGGAAGGAGGCTATGACCCCCTGATTTTATCAGCTGCTACTAAACCCTATTTACCAGCTACCACTGGAAGTAGGATACAACCCCCTTGCATACAGGTAGCTTTCCCTAGCACCACCCTACCACCCTAATATGGTTTTATCAAACTTCTAGATCTTCTTATGTCTTTAATTATGTCATTGGTTTCTCATTACATCCTTGGTCTCTGTCTTCTACTGCTATATAGATCTAGAATATAGAGACATCTATTATAAACTCGAAATCTTTCTTATAAATACATCATTCATCTTTCTTTACAAACAAAATCTTCATTATGTAGTTTCATAGTTGCGCCCTTTCAATCTGGATTTGTGCATGTTCATCAGACACATCAATTCATAAAGCATGCCTCTTCATCAAATGTGTTTCCTTACTTCTCTGTTTAATTATTTCTAACTCTGCTTAAATTTATCAGACACGACCTTCGGCAATTGATTTTCTGCATCGACCTTTCTGCAACAAAAATCCTTCTGCATTTATCTTTCCGCAATTACCTTTCTGAAGTTGTATTTCTGCAATGATCATTTCCTTAATTAACCTTCCGCAATTAACATTTCCGCATTTATCTTTCTACAACGATCTTTCCGCAATCTGTGCGAACACCTTCATTCCACAATTGTGGGTTACATATTGTGGGTCTACTTTTTTACTTTTCTCGAAACTGCTTCTGCAATTCTCTTTCCACAAAAATTATTCCACAATTATGGATTGCGAATTGTGGGTCTTCTTTTCATAAATTCTCAAACATGTCTTCCGCAATATTCTTCCTGAAGTTTTAACAATATTGCACCTTGGTATTGCGGAAACTATTCTAGACCATTGATCTTTCTCTCTTTTATGATCTAGGTCGTCCAAATATTCACGCCATAGAAACTTAGTGTTATAATGCTTCCGAATCTGCTTGACAATGAGAATTTAATCAACAGTCTTTTGTCTTTTGTTATTCCTTTGTCATTATTGAACTCCTTTAACATCAATGAAAACCGTATTGAACATTATCCCCCTTTGGCATTGATGGCAACAATTTCTTAATTTTCAATTTGATTCCTTCTGACATCTCCCCCTGTCAACATATATCCCCCTGACATGTTACTTTTTCTCCTTTTTGTTCACTGTAAGGAGATTACTCCCAACTTATGTCTAAGATGCTCAAATGCTTCTTTGTGTAGTGTCTTAGTGAATATATCACCAAGTTGTTCATTAGTATTAATATATTCCAATGTGACCACTTTTTGAGACACTTAACCTCTTAGAAAGTGATATTTTATTGGTATGTGCTTTGTTTTGGAGTGCATCACAAGATTTTTTTATATGTTTATGGCACTTGTATTGTCACATTTTTTTACTATTGGATGCTCATACTTCTCAAGTAATTCTTCCAGTGACTGCTTCATCCAAATGACTTGAGTACAACATGATGTAGCAGCAATATATTTAGCCCCTGATCTAGATAGTGTTATGGAGTATTGTTTCTTTCTTAACCATGATACCAAACAATTTCCCAACAAGAATGTTGCTCCACTGGTACTCTTTCGGTCATCAACACTTTTTGCCCAATCTGCATCAGTGAATGCCTTTAAGGTGAAGTCTTGACATTTTGTGTACCATAAACCATAATCCACATTTCCTTTTAGATATCTAAGAATTATTTTTACTGCAGCCACATGTGTTTCTTTGGGAGATGATTGAAATCTAGCAACCAATATTATAGCTTACATCACATCTGGTCTTGTAGTTGTTACATATAGAAGGTTTCATATCATAGACCTATACATGGTATGATCCACTTCCAAGGACTCATCATTCTTGCTTAGCTTATAACTGGTGATCATAGGAGTATTAACATGCTTGGAGTATTCCATTTTAAACTCCGTAATCATGTCTTTGATGTACTTGGTTTGAGAAATGAAGATGCCTTTGTCTAATTCATAAACTTGTAATCCCAAGAAGAATGTTTTTTCACCCAACATTGACATTTCAAATTCCTTCTTCCTTTCAGAAGCAAAGTTTACACTTAGTATTTGTAGATTGCTTCCAAATATGATATCATCCACATAAAAAACAACAATTATCTTCTTCTTATCTTCGATCTTTATGTAAATATTACTATCGGTGGCTCCTCTTTTATATCCTTGTTTCTTCAAGTAGTTATCTATCCTTGGAAACCATGCCCTTATGGCTTGTTTGATACGATAGAGTGCCTATTTTAGTTTGCAATCATAGTCTCTATTTTCTAACAAGAGAAAACCTTTAGGCTGTTCAATATAGACTTCCTCTTCTAATTTCCCATTCAAAAATGTAGACTTGACATCCATTTGATATACTTTGAAGTTTTTATAACATGAAAATGCCAAAAAAATCTGATTGCTTCAAGTCTTCCTACAAGTGCAAAGGTTTCTTCAAAGTCAATACCCTCCACTTGAGCATATCCTTTACACACTAATCTTGCTTTTCTTCTTATCACTTTTCCATCATCATTGAACTTGCTTTTGAAGACCCACTTGGTTCCTATAATATTCTTGTTTGCAGATCTTGGAACTAGTTCCCAAGTTTGGTTCTTCTCAATTTGATCCAACTCTTCATTCATGGCATTGATCCAATCATTGTCTTTGTTGGCTTCTGCAAAGTTCTTAGGTTCCATCACTTATAGTAAGGATTGTTCATTAAATAGTAGTTTTCTTCTTCTACTAACTCCAACATGTTTGTCACCTATGATTTGTGTCTCGGGATGATTCTTTTGTATTCTTCTAGATGGAGTTTTTGTATCAGGTCTTGGAGAGTCTTCATCTTCACTTTCTTGTGAATATTCTCTTTTCTCTTCTTCTTCTTCTTCTTCTTCTTCTTCTTCTTCTTCTTCTTCTTCATCATCATGATCACTTTCATCCTTATGCAAGACTTCCTTCTCTCCTTCAACAACATCTTGGATTTTTATTCTTCTTGATTTCATGTCATTTGCACTTTCTATGATTTTGTGTAGCCTTTTATTTTAACATTTATATGCTTTCTTGGTGTAAGAATATCCCAAAAATATTCCTTCATCAGTTCTAGAGTCAAATTTACCCAGGTCATATTCATTCCTTTTTATGTAGCACTTGTTGCCAAACACTCTAAAATATTTGACTGAGGAAGGTCTTCCATACCATAGATGGTAAGGGGTCTTATCATTATTAACTCCGATTTGTCCTCTGTTTAGTATATAAACAGTTGTATATATTTCTTCCATCCAATACACATAAGGATTTTTTGCTTCATTTGACATAGTTCTGGAAGCTTCTTGGACTATTATGTTTTTTCTTTCCACGAAGCCATTTTGCTGAGGAGTCTTGGGGGCTAAAAACTGTCTTTTAATTCCAAGGATTTCACAAAATTCATTGAATTCATTTGAATTGAATTCACCTCCATTATCTGACCTTAGACATTTGATTTTTAAATTTGTTTCATTCTCAACTTTTTCTTTGAAAATTTTAAACTTCTCAAAGGCTTCTGATTTTTCTTTGAGAAATGTAACCCAAGTCATCCTTGTATAATAATATATGAACAACATGAAATAGTACTCTCCTTGCAAGATTTTAGTTCTTGTTGGTCCACAAAGATCAGTGTGAACTATTTCAAATGGATGTAAGGTTGTATGTTCTTTTGCTTGAAGTTGGCTTTAGTATGCTTCCCATGTTGGCAATGTTTACAAATTGATTTTAGAGGTTTCACAATTTTTAGAAAGTCCCTTACAACTCCCTTCTTACTTACTCTCATAATATTTTCAAATTTTAAGTGCCCCATCCTTTTATGCCACAACCAACTTTCATCAATCATACTCATGTAGCATTGTCCTTCATTTTCTAGGATGTATACATTACTTGAACTCCTTACATCAGTCCCAACAAGTCTTCCTGAGTCCCTTTTTCTGATTTCACATTTCTCAGAGTAAAAAATGTAGATATGCCCTTGATCACATGTTTAACTTACACTAAGGATATTAGGCTTTAGGTCTTCCACTACCAACACATTTTTAGCTTTGATCTTATCATTGATAGTAGTTGTTATCTCCAAAAGAGACTTTTCCCTTATTACCTTTTCTTAGGCTTATGAACTTGTTTGGATATTCTGTCATATGTTTTGAACACCCATTGCCAATATGTCATAGATTCTTCTTTTCTGTCGCACATAGAGAAATCATGGATACATCCTCCTCTTTCTTTTTCGTCCATTCCTTTCTCTGTTTTTTGTCTTGAAACTCTTTTGTAGCAACCTTATATATAGGAATCATTAGTTTACAATCTCTTGCTATATGTCCATGTTTATTACACTTGTAACACTCTATGTCATATCTTTGAATAGGTGCAAAAAATTTATGGTTTCTTACTTTTGGTTTGTTACTAGATGCATTCTTCTTGTAGTCACGAAAATTTCCATATGCTCTATAATTTAGGGATTTATATCCAAAATTATTATAGGAATAGCAATGAACAAAAAGTATTTGTCGATATCTACTTGGCATTGGTATTCTAAGAATCACATTAGTTCTATGTTTGTCATGAGAGGGTAGATAAGATCTCTTGATTTCTTCCTTTTGAATTGGACACTTCCGTGCAGCAACATAGCTTCTTTTATTTCTACCTTGGTTTGTGAGGGAGGAACATTCTGGATTCTTTTCTTTGTCATATCCTAATCCATATTTATCTCTTGATGGTATTTGGCTACTCAATATGTCATCTATATTCTTTGAATTGTTTTCAAATTTTGTCTTAATAGATTCTTCATCAAGCTTCTTTCTAAGGTGCATAATCTCTTCTTCAAGCCTTTCAGATTCTTGTATTCTCTTTTTGAGTTGCAAATCTAGGTCTTCTTCAATCTTCTTGGCCTATTGAAGATGGGTCTTTAAGTCACTAATGATTTGGTTTGACTGTATTGTTTTTTTTCCTGCATTTTTCAAGTTCTTCAAGAGCACTAATGAGTTTAGTTTTTAGGTCTACTTCTCCTTCCTCATCTAATTCACCATCTTGAGCTTGATTTTCTATTCCCATGAATAGAATTTATGTTTCCTCACCTCCACTTGTGTTTTCATCTTCATTATCTTCCTTGATGTAAAGGATCTTCTTCTTCTCATTAAACTTCTTATTTTTTATGGTCTTGTCCTTGTTTAGCTTCTTTGAGACTTCTCTCTCGTCATTGTCATCTTATTTAGGATAGGGACATTTTGAAGAAAAGTGTTCGATTCTTCCACAATTAAAACACTTTAGAGGTATCTTTCCTTTATACTTTCTAGTACCTCTTTGAAGTTTCTTGATGAACGGAACTTCTTCATCATTTGAACTCTTTGAGTGATTCTTAGATGGGGTTTCAGACTTCTTTGGTTCTTTTGGTACCTTAAATGTTGTTTCTTTTCTTGAAGGTTCATTTTGTCCTATTCTCATCTCATATGCAGTGAAGATCCCGTGTAGTTCTTCTACTGTCATGAGGTCAATATCATCTCGTTCCTCTAGATTAGATACTTTTGATTCATACTTCATGGGCAGGGTTCTTAGTACTTTGTCAATGAATTCTCTCTCCTTTATTACTCCTCCAAGGCCTATAATAGCATTGACAACTTCATCCACTCTTAAGAGATATTCTGCAATATTTTCTTCCTCTTTCATTTTTAGACTTTCAAACTATCCTTTGTATGTCTGAAGTTTGGATTTTTTTACTTTGGATACTACTTCATAGACACATTTTAATTTTTCCCAGGCATGTTTGGTTGTATTGCATTGCATGACATTTACAAACACTGAATTTGTTAACCCACTCAAAATTGCATTCGGTTCTTTTGCATTGGCATCATATTGGTCTATTTCATATATGTCTATAGGTAGGTCATCTGGTACTTTATACTCTTTTTCAGCTGAACTCCAGACTTTGTATCCAAGGGACATTATATGGAACTTCATTCTTACACTCCAGTATGCATAATTATCTCCTATAAATAGTGGAGGTATGTTGGTGGCTAACCCTTCTTGTTGATCCATAGTGGTTTTTAATAGGATCTTCCTTCCAATGATTTAAACTATAGTGAAGGATCCTACTCCAATACCAATTGTTGGAATATTAGACAATACTAAGAGGGGGGGTGAATCAGTATTGATAACTTTTAACAATCAAAATCACTTTTAACTTATTCATTAACACACATGATCAACAAGATACATAGAACACAAATTTATCGTGGAATCCCAATTGGGAAAAACCACGGGGGCTTCACTTGCTGACCAATATCCTATCACGTTAGTTCATATTGTGGGTTTTAAAATTATTAAAAATTGAACCAATATATTGCAGGTATTGGGGGATGAGGGGTTTAAGGTNGATATTTTCGCCACCCTTAAGCGAAACCCTAACAAAACTGCATGATGCAGTCTCAGCTATGACCAGATTCTTAGAATTTAAACCTGATCATATGTTTGGATGCATATTGGATAGACAAGCATGCACGCCAACTTTCACGATGTTTCAAGCCATTTTGACCCCATTTAAGCCCAACCCTGTTGAAACCGCACGACGGAGTTTCCCTTTCGAGCAGATTCCTAGAATTTAAATATGATCATAAATTTGGATGCCAATTTGATCAACAAGCGTGCATGCAAACTTTGGAGACATTCCAAAATATTTTCACCCCATTTAAGCCCAACCTTAGCAAAACCGCACAACGAAGTTTCACGTTTTTAATCATAGACTTAAATCCGCATTTGGAAAATAAGATTGCATGCCAACTTTCACGATGTTGAGAGCTATTTTCGCCATCTTTAAGCCAAACCCTAACAAAACTGCATGATGCAGTCTCAGCTTTGACCAGATCCTTAGAATTTAAACCTGATTATATGTTTGTATGCATATTGGATAGACAAGCATGGACGCCAACTTTCACGATGTTTCAAGCTATTTTGACCCCCTTTAAGCCCAACCCTGTTGAAACCGCACGACGGAGTTTCCCTTTCGAGCAGTTTTTTAGAATTTAAATTTGATCATAAATTTGGATGCCAATTTGATCAACAACGTGCATGCAAACTTTTGAGACATTCCAAAATATTTTCACCCCCTTTAAGCGCAACCTTAGCAAAACTGCCACGGGGGCTTCACTTGTTGACCAATATCCTATCACGTTAGTTCATATTGTGGGTTTTAAAATTATTAAAAATTGAACCAATATATTGCAGGTATTGGGGGATGAGGGGTTTAAGGTGGGGGTGGGTAGGGTGGTTTATAAGGATTGAGGTATAAAAAGGGGTGGGGAGGAGGTTTTAAGTATTGGGAGGGTGTTTCAATAAAAAAAGTTTGGGTCAATATCTCTGGAAATTAAGGGTATTCTTTAATATCCCACGATCGCACGTGCTATGTGAGATGTTCACTAAGTGAAGTCCCCGTGAAAACCGCACAACGAAATTTCACGTTTGACTAATTTCTCAAAATTAAAATTTAATCATATATTTAAATCCGCATTTGGAAAATAAGAGTGCATGCCAACTTTCNCCGTGGGAAAAACACCAATACTTCCTATTAATGCAAAATTATATTTACAAATAGTTTCTTCCTGCTTCTACAGACAAGGATGCTACAACACCCTATTTACCAACAACTACTGGAAGAAGGCTACGACCCCTGGATTTTATCAGCTGCTATTGAAAGGATGCTACGACACACTATTTACAAGCTAACACTGGAAGGAGGCTACAACCCCCTTGCCGACATGCATGTTTCCCTAGCACCACCCTACCACCCTAATATTTTTTTATCAAACATCTAGATCTTCTTATGTCTTCAATTCTGTCATTGGTTTCTCATTACTTCCTTGGTGTTTGTCTTATGCTGCTATCTATATCTAGACTACAGAGACATCTATTATAAACTCGAAATATTACTTATAAATACATCATTCATCTTTCTTTACAAACAGATATCTTCATTCTAGAGTTTCATAGTTGCACCCTTTCAATCTGGATGTGTTCCTGTACATCAAAAATATCACTTCATAAAGCATGTATCTTCAAAAAACGTGTTTCCTTACTTCTCTGTTTAATTGTTTTTAACTTTGTTTAAATTTATCAGTCGTGAACTTTCGCAATTGCTTTTCTGCACCGACCTTTCCACAACAAAATTCATTCTACATTTATCTTTCCGCAATTACCTTTCCACATTTGTCTTTCCGCAATGATCGTTTCCGTAATTAACCTTTCCGCATTTATATTTCCACAACAATATTTCCGCAATCTACAAGAACACCTTCCTTCCGCAATTGCAGGTTGCAGATTGTGAGTCTGCTTTTCGACTTTTCTCGAAACTGCTTCCGCAATTCCCTTTTCGCAAAACTTCTTCTACAATTGCAGATTGCAGATTGCGGGTCTGTTTTTCATAAATTCTCAAACATATCTTTTGCAATAGTCTTCCCGCAATTTTCACAAGCTTTCACCTTGGTATTGCGGAAACTATTCTAGACCATTGATCTTTCTCTCTCTTATGATCCGGTTCGTCCAAATCTTCACTCCATAGACACTTAGTGTTATAATGCTCCTGACTCTGCTTGACATAAATGACATTTTAATCAACTGTCTTTTGTCTTTTGTTATTCCTTTGTCATTACTGAACTCCTTTGACATCAATGACAACCATATTCAACAATATGATTGAGTAAGTCTTTATTTTTCGTTCTATGGGGTTATAAATTCTGGAGGAAGTTTCATGAGGGGGGGGAGTATGTAACACTCCAAACATAGTAAGTAAATAATTAATTTATATATAAAATGGAAGTGTGTATTAAGATTAAAACTCAATTTAGTTATGAAAAATAGATTAATTAACTATAATTTGTATTAATTGCATGGATGACAAGAGGAATCATCCATGAAAAATTAGGAAATTAAACAATAAAAGGGGGGAACAAACCAAGGAAATGTGGGGCATTGTTGGTTTTGTTATTGGTTTCATGGTTCTTTTTTCTGGGTTGTGAGCTCATTTGTGGTGGGGAAAGGGTTGATGATGAGGAGATTTATGGGATGCAGGGTAGGGAGAAGTGGGAGGGCATACATGTCTAGCATAGGATTAATCATTGACGTATTGAGGGGCTCAACTTTGGTTGTGGGGTTGGTTGGGTGGAGAGTTGTCCCCCCATTGTGGTTGGTACTTTTGTGAGGTGGACACCAGCTACCAACTTCAACTAGGGTTGCAGGTATAAATTTCATGCAAGTGTTCTTTACTAACTCCTAAATGGCTAGTAAGTTTGAAATTGAATTATTTTATGGTATTGTTCTGACTATAATGTAGTAATGTTTCATTTTTTTACAAACCATATATGATTTCATGTATAGTTTAATGGTTTTTTACTCATGCTAATCGTATAAGTAAATTTACTGTAGTATTATATTATGTTGTGCTAATGCTATGGGTAACTAGGGTATTTCCATAATTAGTACATGACACTTAGAGTCCTCCTTAATCATTGTTGAGTCCAATTGGAAAATGATCCCCTCAATGCCCTCTTTCCCTTTTTCAGAGCATGGGATAACATTGGGGAGGGTTTCATACCTGTCATCTAGATTTTGTATATTATCTAGGATGGTATTTGGGATAGAGGTTTTGGTTTGTTATTTATGTAACAACCTCTAATTTATTTAGAGTGCCAATAAAAATCCACCATGATAGAGTAGTGAGCAATTTTGCTTCAACAAATGCCAATATAGGATCTAATATCTCTATTTCTTAACAATCTAGTTATGGGTTTTTCTACACCTTATATGACCCTCATATTCCATCTTTTCCAAATTTTGGAGGGTGGTGGCTTCATGCCTAGTAAAAAATCCATCAACAACTTGTAAACCTTAGACTTATATAGTCTAATGCAGGGTTGGTTGACAACACCATGCCTTCAACCCCTCTAGGATTTAGTGGTATCCCTCTTCCATGGGATTTGGTAGGAGTAGCCTCAACTTTCACATGTTTCTACATGAACCCTTATGGCTAAAAAAATAGCACTAGAGCACAACAATACATGCATATAAGCTTTGAACTAGGTACCCCCTTAAATCCTCTAACATATGCATATTCTTCAACTTTACCACTTGTAAAGTGTTTTCCCAAGAGTTTAAGACTATAGTCCACATAAATATCAAGGTAGAAAAAAAATTATTACATACATTGCGCAAATAGGCAAATAAATGCTCCATTGACCATGCCCAAAAGTCGTTCATTTATGTGATGTTTTTTAAGTCTTTCCTTGTACCAACTGCATCATCTCACTAAATGTGGTAGGTGTTTGACCTTGAATCATCTCTTCTAGAATGAACCTATCCTATTCCCATATTATCATCCCCACTCTCACATGAATGGCACCCATACTATCTCCACATACAACAATGAGTTCATCACCAATACACATCCCATTCACCCCATTTGAGGGTTAGTTTATCACTTATAAATCAAATGGGTTTTCAAGTATTTAATTTTCATAGCAATTTAGATTTAACCACAAATAATCAAATGTTTGAATCAATATCAAATTCCAATTGGAGAGCACCCCCTTGCACAATATCCCTAAAACCAAAAACTTCAACAATTTTGTTGAGATATCATTAGTTTAGATGTGTGGAAATTTGTCTCACCACTGAGTTGGAAAATCATTATCGCCTTACAATATTATTGTTTTCCTACGTGGAAATGTTAAATTACAAGCAAACATGGGAAGGAATGGGTGGCTCCATCAATATGTGTCCCAATTTTTATTGAAATGTGGTTCTGCAAATTTTATATTTTACATTTTTTTAAATTGAAATCCTAGAAATTCATGTAAGCCTTCTGAATTTAGACATGCAGTAATAAAATATAACAAATATAGGGAATTATGTTGTCTTTATAATGGTATTTTCTTCAAAACATATTGATGTCACTTAATGTGTCAAATTTCCATTTAATTAAAAGAGTGCCTTAGCAAATTTTTGGAAGAGTTAACAAGTGACTTTTGTTCCCAAACACTTAATTCAATGTTCAATGTATAATTTTGAAAAAATAATTTTATGAGCATGATATACACATAATGAGTGGATCTCGATTTTTCAATGATATTTTTTATTTTTCAAATCCATAAAATTAATATTCCAATAACAATTTATACACCGATGTGTCCCTGGAGATTTGTTTCTCTTGTTTACGTAAAATGAAAAACCAAAACTACGCTTTTAAAGAGGAAACATCCATGGAGGACCCACATATAGTTTTTTAATTTGTAGTTTTTAAGATATGTATTCTTCTTTGGGGACCTTCACTACTCTATAGAGAAAAATGTAAGGTTACAGCCTTACATGATTATCATAATCTATATATATATAATGAATTGGTGATCTTTACAATAAATTTGTGTGGCTTATATATATATGAAGAGACACCTATAAACAATGTGTCCATATGATGTCGACTTTTACATAAATAATTAATAACTAAACTAACGGAATAATATAATATACTTTTGGTATATTACAAGTCATCTTGCTTTGAAAAGATTCATCCACGGATCTTATGTAAGTGTGCTTCAACTAGAAGTATTTCCACGAATAATGGTACCACCCTTTATAATTTCTTGAAATAATTGGTCAAATTTCCATTCAAATATTTCCATGCATATGATTCTGTAGATAAACGCATAACAATTATATGGAGTATTCTTCTAAGCTTCTAATCTGATGGTGTTCTTTTGATCTTCTCATTTGAAGTAGATTTATGATATTTCTGTATGCTTTGATATGGTTTTCTTATCTGTAGCAACAACTACTAATAATGTACTTACTTCCTTGTCTGGCGAGCTTATCTTTAGTTGTTCCCTGGGAACATTTGATATTGAGATTCTAAAACATCTTGAGTTGTGGCCACTGGTAGAATTTTATCTCTTCATTTGTCGCAACATCTTCTAGGTTTTATTCTTCTACATTAGCATGATTAAGGTCATCTTTGATGCATTTATTTTCATCATTGCATTCTTCTAAAACTTCAATTCTCTCATAATTGTCGTTAACAATGACTTCATTTTTAACAGTGTTTTTTGCTTTATCATGACAATCTACAATCGGCAATTTCTTTACAATTTATATTGGCATTTTTATTGTCAATATCATCTTTATTTTTCATATCATTGTCTTCTACCTCTTCTATTTCATCGTCCTTGTTATCGTCTTCCTTAACAATTCCTTGTTATGGAGTTTCAATAGACAATTTTATAGTTTTTTCAGCTGACATATTAATGTACCTTACTTCCCTACCTTGTAAGAAGCCACAAGGAAATTCCGATAGACGTACATATTTTTTATTGAGTATCGTATTTTGAGGTTTGTAGTTAGGGTGTCTTTTGTTATCCCTTCCAGAGTCTAGTGGCCTGGAAATTTTGTAAGGAGAGATATAAGGAGGAGGTTGACGTGGCCTCCCTTCCTCTCTGGTTGAAGTAGTGACTTCTAACTCTTCCCTACTTGAATATTTAGGAGTTCTCATCTTACCGTGTTCCTCTTTACTTAGGAACTTGGGAGTCGCAATTGCTTCTTCTATTGTGAGTGCAGATGCAGTTCCCAAATCTACTTGACCTGAGAATTGAAGAGTCGCAATACCTTATTCATTTATAGTCATACTTGGCCAAAGAAATCGTGAGTCACAATAGCTTCTTCCTTTATGGTCATAGTCCCTTTTTATGTTGTGAGGGACAATGCAGTTTCCAACTCTACTTGATCTGAGAACTCGAGAGTCGTAATAGCTTCTTCCTTTATGGTTATAGTTCATTCTTCTATCATGAGTGAAAATACAGTTCCCAGCTCTACTTGACCTGAGAACTCAGGATTCACAATAGTTTCTTCATTTATGGTTGTAGTTCCTTCTTGTGTTGTGAGGGTCGGTGTAGTTTCCATCTCTACTTGATCCAAGAACTCGGGAGTCGCAATAACTTCTTCCTGTATGGTCATAGTCCCTTCTTCTTGATTTCCCTTGCTTGAGAACTTAGATGGCATAAATGTTTCTTTTTCCTTCAACTCACTTAAGGGGCAGGACTCACGTGCCTCTGGATTTTATTTGTCAACGTTCTTCTTGCATTCCTCTTCTCATTGTTGTATTATAAGAATTTTCAATTCTTCAATTGATTTTTTATGTCTTCAAATTTTTCATCTCTTATGGGTTTTTGGCCATACATGATCTCCCAGAAAGATAGAAACATGGTAGTTCCACTATAAAAATAATGATTTTTTTTTTCAAAAATTTAACTATTAAAAATAATACTATTATTATAAAAAATAATAGTTTTTGGAAGAAAAATAAAAAATATATAATAATAATTATTATTATTATTATATTATTTGCGGGGAAATGGATAAGGATTAGGGTTTTGGTGAAGAGTAATGGTATTGAAGAGGAGTAAAGGGTAACGGGTGGACAAGGTGTAATGGTATGGATGAATTTATGGTTTTAAAATTATAATAATAAAACCATGGACTAGTTTTATAAAAACATGGACTAGTTTTATAAAACCATGGACTGGTTTGTTTTTCCTTTTGTTTTTACTTTTACTTTTCTTATTTTTTCCTTTTTCCTTTTTCCTTCTTTTTTTCTCTTTTTCTTCTCTCCCACAAGGAGCTTCCTTTATTTCTTCAAATATTTAGTAATTGAATGGATCCACGAGCTTGTATTATTTATTTTTTATTCCACAGTAAAAACGTTATTTGACCACATGTCAACAAAAAAACTGCTCTGATGCCACTTGTAAGGCTACAACCTTACATGATTATCATAATAGATAATATATATATTTTTAATAATGAATTCGTGATCTTTACAATAAATTTGTGCGGATTATTTATATATGAAGAGATGCCTTTAAACAATGTGTCCTTCTATAATAACTAAACTAACGAATAATATACTATACTTTTGGTATATTTAAAAAAATGTTTAAGTTTTAGAAGAAGAAAAAAATTAAAAATATGATATGCAATAAAAAATGAGAAAAGAATATGTCATTGGATAGAGACTTTAATGGAAAATCTACAAACACCGAGTCCACCACCTTCCATGAAAGAGATGAAGGGTTTCACCTCTAAGAATTCATAGCTCCACGAAAACCTACAAAAATGGGGAAGGATTATTGACTTCCAATCCCTCAATTGGGGGTTTTAAATACATCATTAGAGGGATATAAAAGATCAAGAACCTCAATTAATTGTTAAAATACCTCAATGAAGGGATTTTAATCCCTCAATCCTAGTATTTTGAAACCCTTGATTGTGGTATTTTTAACATAAATAGTTGATTTTTTTCTAAAACTATCGATCAAGATTTGAAGTCCCCAATGATGGTTTGAAACCTCGATTGAGGGATTCAAACCTAGATCAAGGAAAAAATAGCTTGATCAAGGGTCTGAATTGGCCATGTTCACATGCTTGGCTTAAAAAAAGTGGGAATAAGACTCATGGATTAACTTGAGTCTAGATTCGGCCTACATGGGTGTGGCTCACTGGCGATTCACTTGATATGAAGTCACATGTTGTAAAGGAGATCACGAGTTCAAAACACACGCGGGTTTACCCGTGTCCCATGCTTGCAGGTTGTTGTGGGTCACCTAGGGGCATAGTGGTAACGGGAATGGATCCCTAGACCCCGTGTCACACGAGTACCAGCCCAGTCCCCAACTGCTGATTCCCCTAGTCAAAAAAAAATTGAGTCTAGATTCTATAGATCGGTTAGTTAACACATTATTAGTAAAGACCATTGTTGGTCATGTTTTTTTTGTAAGTTCATGAACTATTCTATTGAAAAAATATAATAATGGTACAAAGTGTTACAAAGCATAGAATCTATCCTACTGATAGGAACAAACAGTAGTAGAGGTTCAGTTTTCGTAAGAGGAAAAGATAAACCAAAAAATTCTACCAGATCCTCCCTAAAACATATCCAAAAAAGAAGAGATTTAACTCTTTTACAAAAAGACATGTATAACAGTCTGGAAATTGTGACATGAAAATTCCATAATTCCTAAGGCATAACAAAAAGAAGGAAAATCCTGAAAACAAGAAACCTGGCTAAGGTTTGAAATACGGCTCCTCAATGATAGGAGTCCCAAAGCCTATGGAGCTTGGCTTTCCTGGTTGATCCCTGTAGTAGGAGGCATCTTCACCACTAGAGATGTCTTCTTCGTTGTTGTTGTCATCTTCATTCCCTGGTTTTGACCTTGTTTTGCATTAAATATATACGATGAGAATATTGTATGGAATCATGGCAAGGAGCTCAAGGCCAAGGCCCTGCCATGTTTTGTGTATAGGTGATCAAGGTTGATGCCTATGGTTTATGGTGCTAATTCAAGCACAGCATATAATTTTGGACATCATATAAATATGCAATTTAAATTAAAAACCCACAACTAGCTATGTGAATGCAAGAAATAATGATATGGGGGCATGATTTCCTAAGGAAAAGGGAGGGGGAATGTTTAACCTTGACCCATGGGGGAAAAGCCATGTGTCAAAAGAAAATACCTAGAAAACGTATGCCCATTTTCCCTAATGCACTCACGTTTTCATCTTCCCTCATGTTGTGGGGAGCGGCGGGACGTTTTGATCATCCATCCTTCAACGTTTTCAGTTTCTTTTTCCTCATTATGAATGTGCAGTCCATCATCGAGGATTTCACCCAAAACATTGTGGTCGATTCTGATTTTTTCCCCTATTCCATTCTGTGCGTTCGCCAGTTTTACATAACTGTGTTTTGTTCTGGGTTGTTCGTCTGTTGTTACCATCCTGAGTGTTGTTTTTCAATGGTCTCCTCTGTCACAGAGCGAGTGGAAGTCTATTTTGTTGTGTTAACATTGTGGTCTGATGTGTGTGTGCATATTTTTCCTTGGTCTGAACTGGTCTGGAGTGGAATTGGATCTAAACTAGCTTGATAAACCTAGTGTAGGAAGGAACCTCACAAATAGATCTAGAGGGGTTGGTTTTCTTCTTTGCACACCCTGAACAACACTGGAAGGGAAGGCATAGCCTAAGGGACTCTGTAGAAGAGAAGGGGATGCTTCCTTGTGTTGTGTGTGTAGATGTTTTAGGAGCCAAGCCTAATCTAGTGCAGGTGTCCGCACCTCGGTGGTTGAGCTCACTAGCTTAGCAGTTCAAGTTTTCGAGCTCCTTTGTAGCCTGATAAACCCATATGTTAGTTGTCTTGGCTGGTCCTTAATGAGAATGTTGGCTTGACTGACTGTAGTCTAATAACCCAGCAGTATATTGGCTTGTTATTTTGCATCCTGATAAACCCAATTGCGTTGGCTTGGCTGAGTTTGGTTGTATTCTTAACTATGTGTGAGCCTGTTAGTGTTCCTTATTCCTTGTGGGAATCATGCCCAACTTGGGTGTGGCAGTGCTGCTGAGAGATTAATGAGCGCACTATCCTATGGTTGGGTGGAACGTTGCAGCGACGTAGCTGGTTGCAGAATAAACTTCTTTCAAAGATAAGTATCTCTGTGTTAATCTCTACAAATTGTATTTGCTTCATGAAATATGATGAACATGTTTAATGTGTTGAATTGATGAATTGCTTCCGCTATATAATTGCAATTGTATGCATCTGTGTATGTTTCTTTCAATACATTTTTTAATTATGTTATGGTACTTAGATGGTTGGATTGGTGATGGCCTAAATGATCAAATCTTCCCAAAACGCCTATTAGCAGGTTGAATTTCCGCAGAAATATCCTTTCGCAACTTTCGGGATACGGGATGTAGGATGCGGAAATGCCCTTCCATGGATTCTCTTCCTTGCAGATTTCCTTCTGCACCTCACCTTTTCGAATGCGGAAATGCGACGTCACGATCTCTAATTTCGTAATTGATTATTTCCACAACGGGCTATTCCACAAGAGGGACGCAGGATGCGGAATTTGGGATGCGGGATGCAGGATGCCAGATGAGGGACCAAAATTTTCATATTTCCCCAATTCCGTAGATTCAATTTTTTTGCACCGTTGACTCTTGCGGGATTAATTCTCCGTCGTCGATTTGTTTCCAGATGTGGAATGGGTTGTGACCGTCGATTCCCGTCACTATTTTCTCCGTCGTTCGATCACCTCTGAGATTTTTCTTCATAGGTCGTCAAATTGAGCACTGACAGAAGCAATTTCTCTACTATTGGGGAAGTTCGAGAATTTATAAAAAGATGAATAGATTGAACTTCGAGCATATGGATGTGCATTCATCAAGATGTGTGGGACTATGGTCGCATTTCTCCTCTAAGGTGGGAGGGGATGGACAGAGTAGCGGAGCAGAAGATGAACCAGGAGGTTCCTGAAAACCCAGTAATTTTTGTGGTGTTCAAGGGTTTGGCCTGTAGCTGTGAGGGAGCCTGAGAGCTCATTCTTCCAGTCATTGATAATGGTGTGAATAGAGTCTGGTATTTCAAGTTCGAAACCATCGTTGTTGTCCTGAGCATCGAAAGGAACAGGACATTGAGTATGGGTTCCTCTCCTAGCATGACCTCGGCAAGGAGTTCTTCTCTGGCATTGTGACATGGCTGAGAAGCAAAGGGAGACCAGAGAAGCTAGAGGTAGAGAGGTATTAAGGAGAAGAGGATGGGTAAGTGCAGTCGATGGGGAGAAAGGAGCAAATGAACAGGGTGACAGAGAGGCAAGAGCCTTGAGCAGTTGGCGTGGCAGCTCTTCAAATGAGATAACTCATTAAGATGAGCCAGTTGTGAGGTGACAACCCTGTACCATCCAACATCGATGTGATCTCCACGTACCATCCACGGTTTAATGAATGTAGCCATGAAGGGGATGATAGCAGGGTGACGAGAAAGTGACGTCAAGCAGGTGACGGGGAGGCACAGTTGTGTTCCTCGTCACCTGGACCTGTGGTCATGATCTCCAAATGGGCACCTTCATCCAGGGCCATTGTTGGTCATGTTGATTGAGCTAAGAGATAAGATTGAATTTTTTAATAGTTGAGTTGATTTTCTAGTTAGCCTACAATGAATGTTAGTTTCACTAATAAATTCTTCATGTTCTAGCATTCAACTACTAATTACCAAGAAACCCTTACAAACCTGCATAAAAATACTTAGACAAATAAATACAAATATGTAAAATATTCTCTCAAATAATAATGTAAAATCTCTAAAACCCATGTTCTACTTGAATTTTAAGTTGTTTTGTTTAATAACAATAATGGAAAATCATATATAAGGCTTCTCAACTACCTTTCATGACTTTAATTCATCCCTAATTAGTTGTGACATAGTAAGAGTATCATTCATCTCACATCTATTTGGATGGAAACCTTACTCTATCATACTAAGGTTTTGTATCCATGTCTATACTATCATGTTAATGAGTTCCCTATTAAACTTAAACAATAGTCTATCTTGTAACTCTAAAAACCAATAATGTAACTACCAACTTCACCCAGCCATGAATATCATTCTCATTTACTCCTCTCTCTCTCTTTTCCTTGTGGTTCATGGCACCAAATATGAGTGCTCGCTACATACATGGAAAACTCCCCTAGTATTCAACGAGGAATGTGGGAAGGTCGGATATTGTCACAACAAAGGTGGCTCAACAAAAGCTTCAAATATTCCCATTTAAGAGATCAACATGTCACTTACAAGGATTGAACTTGGGTGGGGAGGGTAACAATCATTCCTCTTAACCACCTGTTACCTCCTGATTTGACAGGGGTGTCCACAGTATAGCAAGAGAAGATCGTGTGTCTTTATGCATAGATTGTTGTTGTTGAAGGGAGGCTTTGAACGACATACTCATCTAGCATAGAACTCGTACATCTTCATAACAGGTTGAAATAAAGTGAGGAGTAGCTCTGAGAGGCAGTCAAGAGAATATTGATGCAAAAGAAGAAAAAAGAATAGTCTAAGGTCGACAGAGAGAGAATGAGACTTCTAATTACATTCTTTGATTGGACTCTGCCCCAGTTTTCAAATAAATACATCACAACATTTTGAGAGAATGTTGTCCATAACGTGTGCCTGAATTATGTGATGCACCATGATTCTGGTTAAAATACAGAGCTTTCCAAGTTTCCGATCGAAGAAGATTTTCTCTGTTTAGAGACCCATATCAGAGTATTCTTGTTTTACTACGTTGCTTTGTTATTCTCCCTCTGAATCGTGGTTATTAGAGCAGAGCACTCTCATAATAGCATTATGAGTTTGTAAGTGGGAGATTAGTCTATTGTGGAGGGCACCCTTGTCTTTCAAATGGTGAAGATAAAAGAAAAGAAGCTACAACAGAGTCTAACTAAGTATTGGCTTGTATATGTGGCTCTGGACACTGCTACTGGGTATATATGAAAACATTGGATTTGGAGTGTGGGTTCCATAGAGAAAAAGGAGGTCATCTTGACCTGAAGATTACTACCCTGAGGCTTGCAACTACAGTTGGAGAGAATACAACCCAATTTCATCAGCTATATGTGGAGGTCATTTTGCTGCCAGGAAGGCTTCATCTCTGTCCAAAGTTCATTAACCAAGTGCCAGTAATTGACTAGAAAGGAACTGTTGTTAGTGCAAAGGAAACGAGAACTGTTGTTAGTGCAAAGGAAACGACCCAGAATGGCAACGTCAACAACATCATTGATTTGAAGAGGAACCTTCACTGCTACTAGAGGAAACATGGAATTTGGAAAGAATGACAAATACCCTGCAGGCTGCATGGTCAGAGTTTATTTTTGTGAAAGAATTTTTAAGCAATTGTGGAAATCAGAAACGGTCCACAGAAGTCTTGGTGTTAACTCCAAGTTTTGACGAAAAGGTGGTGACGGGAGCAATGGAGTTTTATAATGATAACCAACGCCCGTAATTTCTGGTAACTACAGATTAAACCCACACTCTGCACGCTAATAGAAACCGTGACTTATGGAATCAGCCGACAGCAACTCCATGATTTAGCTCGTTTCCATGGCTTGGGTTGTGACGAGGTGATAAATGGAAGAGAAGTTAGGGCTTTGTTTTTGAATCTGCAAGAGTGCCACATATGGGTCGCGAGTCAAGTTGTTGCAGACTAAAATCTGGGAATCGGCGTGTAGGGTGGGAGTGGACTTAATTGCTAATTGGCGCAGCCACAAAGGCATGGGAGTTATCTCTGCTGTGGTGAATACCCTTGGTCCCATTTTACAACCATTATTTCACCGGTTAAACTGTTGTGGAAACCATGACTCATAATAAATCGATTTCTAGTTGATGGCATCGTGTGGGTGTTTGGTGGCGTTTTTTTCAGTCAGCCCTAGAACCCAGCTCATATAATCTTTCGTTGTGGCCATCGATTTCTGTTAGCAGCACTGACTTCGGCAAGATCTAAACTGGGCCTGTGGCTTAGATCCACGTTTTGTTTTTAGCAGACTGGTCATAGCAGGGCTCCACGTCTTTCATTTATCAGCAACTCGGGTTTTTCCATTTTTTATGAGATCAATTTTCTTTTCCGGCGGCCATACTTAATTTCACCAGTCACGACGTGTTCATATCACTTGAGGGACAAGTGTTAAAGGGATATCGCAGTCTTCATCAGCTGTCAGTCTGTCATATGGGTTCACATAACTGAAACTGCTGATCATAATAAAACTCCTCTTCAAGTTCTATGGGCCCTCTTTGGGTTTGAACCATTAGTCAAGCATTTGGATATACTTTAGTAGAGTTTGGACTTTTAGCTTAAGTAGGAGTTTCTTCAATAAATTAGTTTATTTAAGTAAAGGTTGATGGAGAAAAAAGTGGATCTATGGTCCACTCTCACTTTTATTTTATATTTTTTATATTTTTGTTATTTGTTTTTGAGAGCCTTGAAGGCCTATAAAGAGCATGGCTCTTTCATTGTAAAAGATGCAAGTTTTTGGGCTAGGAGGATTTTCCCCAGAATTAATAAAGAAAATCATGTTGAGTTTTTGGACATGTTGGGTTTCTCTGTGGTAATCTTATGTTTTCATGAGTTGTAGACTAATCCGGCATAGAGAGCTAACAATCTAGCATGTTGGGCAAGCATTTGCGGCTGCCAAGTTGCTTGTTACCGTTATGTTCTTAGAGGTCTGGTAATGGAAAGTAGTTAGTTATACTTCCATTCTCCTGGCCTTTGATTATGGAACGGACCATCCTGATCTCCCTTCTGCAAAACACAAAGCCTTTCTAAGTCCCCTTCTGACTCCATTCACCCTTCTGATACTAGCACTGGCCTTTCCCTCGAGGAGTGATCCTCCCTTCCCTTCCTGCCCATCAACCTGACTCATTTTACCTTTTTTCTACCCATGTTTCTCTAAGGCATCCTCTTCAGATCACCCTGCCCTCAGCTGCACCTGCCTTAGTGGTCCTAACTTAGGGAAACCCCCGTAGAGCTAGAGAAGAGCCAGCCTGAAGCGAGGAGAGAGAAGGTGTGGTGACATTGGCCTCTCGAGAGAGAGGTTGTCGCTAGGCCGGCGCGCCCACGGTTTGGGCTTTCAGCACCCGCGTGCCAGTTTCGGGCGACAACACCACCCAAGCTACGTCATTACTCCTCTATCTAGCAATCTCTTGCAATTAAGCTTAAGATCTAAAAGATAATAGTATTTGCATGTAACGTGATTTTTTTAACATGAACGTTTTTAGGTTAAATTTTTAATACAACTCAATTAATGGAAATATTGTCCAAAAATTTATAGAAAGTTCAAAATTTGTTGATAATTATTTCCTATCTACCATATTTTCAAAATTATAGTGTTATTATTGAACTTGTTGTCCTATAACTTAAACTACATTGATAAATTTAAACATGTTTGTTGCTATACATGTATTGCGCATTTTTCTTTCTTCCTATGATCGATGACATAATGGAAGGATGAATGCTCCTTGCTTGCTCAAATTGTTGTTCAATGATGTCTTCCTCTATAGTTGATGTATAGTTTTGTTCATGGGACCCAACGAATGTAATTGGGAATGATGTATTTTATAGCTCCTTGAAACCTTATTTTTCTCTAGCTATAGTTTCCAAACTTTCTCCTACAACTAGATTTTATTGTCTTCCTCCTCCACCTTCTCCTTATTTCTTTCCTCCCCAACTCCCAAATTTTCCATTTTTGTTTTTTCTAGCTAAGCCTTCATCTTGATCATCCATATCCTTTTAGCCTCTAAAACCATGGCATAATTATGTTCCCATTATTTTCTCCATATTTCCCACCCTCCTCTAGCAAGATCTACATTCTCTTGGATATCATCACAATTATGTTCACATAGTAGTATTGAGTCACAAAGTGTGGACTGTTCAGAAAATGTGAAATGATTTTAGTGGTTCGTATTATTTTTCATAATCTTGTCTCTTGAATGTGTCCTCTAGCCAAAAAACTATACTTTTTCTAATCTTTCAAATTGGGGACTTCTTGTGTGTAGAACATAGAACTAGTTATGACCAACTACAAATTCCCAACTAGTAATATAATTAAATAACCAACAATTTTGAGAGATCCAAAATCATACCCACGAGTGTTGGGATATGATAAACCCACTTCATACTTAGGATAACAATATTTAATCATTATTAATTAATTTCCTACCTCCTAGCCTAGATAGTTGGCATTCACTTGCACCACTTGGTCAATACTTGACATATATATCCTGGGAGTGCCTTTTCCTTATTCTTGTAAGATCTTTCCCACTTGATTGACTTCTAGATTTAGTAATTGTGTCTTCCTGGAAATTTTGTCTTTATCTTGCTTTATTCCAGCTTTCTAGTAGATAAGGTAAAGCTAGTCAACTAGAAAACTACTATCTTTTGTTTCCAACCCATCCTCCATGATTTTCTCTCCAAATTCCAAGATTAGCATGTTTTTCTATCACTCATGACAACTCCTTCATGCTTTAGCTAATTCGTGATGTCCTTAACAGAGTTGGAAAGTGCTTTAGCCACCTATGGGGGTTTATCATATTTAGTAAGCCCGATTTATGAACTAGCATGAATTGTCTTCTAACAACTCAATTTTCCTTTATAAGGATGTATTACTATTGTAATAATAAATCAATCATCATTTATTGATCACTCCTTAATGTGTGTGCATTATTCTTCTTCTTCTCTCCTTATGCTAATTCTATGGTGATTCTATGCAACTCCCTCTGAGGTTAATTGTGTGCTTAGATTCTTAGCTTGTTTATAGAATTCTTGTTACCATCAAGGATTTAGAATTCTGACACAGAGTTCCTTGAGGGGATAGTGTTAATGAATTTTGAAATCACTCCAGATAAATCCCCATGACTAATGTTTTCCAGGCCTTATAGAATTCCTTAAAACAAGAGGATTGAGAGATTTAAAATTTTCAAAGGTGTCCCTCTTGGGACTTGATTCCTTATGTCCCAATTAGGATTGTAAATCCAAATTCTAAATTTAGACAACCATTCTACTATTGAGGAAGACGAAATAGATCTCTCACTTGACCCCACCACAAATCTTACACATAAACATGAATTCTAGTACCGACGCTCCCCAACTAGAGAGATAACATTCTAGCAATGAAAAAGAATATTGAATCTTGAGTCCCTTAACCAAATCCCAAAAATACACATCAAACAATACATCTCTACAAAATCTAAAAAATCCATCACTATCCAAGAAGAAAACCCGCACTCTTTGTGCCATCCCATCCTACAAATATTTATTAAGTTGAAGTCACATGAGATTGAAGCTATGGCAACATGACAAGTTATCCTCCCAGGCAATTTTAAATGCATGTTATGATGGCCTTGTCATTTATCTTGTAGAATTGATGGTCTAATTAAAATATGATTGAGTGGGTTTAATACTTGCCAAGGTTGTTGAATTCCTCATCACCCCCCATTTTTCAAACTATTCCAAATCTAAGATTGAAAACCTTATTGGCCCTTGCATCAGCCTTTGAGTTAAGCATTCTCAAAAGGTGAAAGAATTTAACGTTTTCAAAACCATTTTTGATATTTTGGATATGAGATAGTATCCTATCCAGGCATGGATATTTAGGTAAGGCTTTGAACACCATGTGAGGAAGAACAATTGTTGAGTCTCCAACCACTGTCATCTTTTTTATTCCTTAAATTTTCAAAAATATAATTCTTTCCCATAGAGATAATGTTTCAATTTTATTATTTGTAGTCTCAGCACTACCCTATGCAAACAAAGTTTCTTGATTTCCTCTAGAGCCTAAGATAACACCACCCAAAAAACCTATCATCCCTTCATTTGTAAGTTTTTTCATCCAACATTAACAAGGTATATTTAGAATTTACAAATTCAAAATATCATAGTAATTTCATTTACAAGATTTCTCATCAAACATTAACAGGGTAGATTATTTACAAATTAAAGAGTATAACTCATTTATTTAACTTAGAAATGTAAGTGCTTCATGTGTAAGAAGCTCATAAATTAATCATGAGGGTTATTTTAGTCGGTTGGTACCATTGTTTCCAATACGTTGCTAGCAATTCGACATGTTGTGGAGGTCCTTGGTTTGATTCCCATGGGGTTCGACACACTAAGACTTTCCTACTTTTCATTGGTACCATCCTCAATATAGGGGAATTCTTTTGGAAGTAAGAGAACTATATATTAAATATAAATAAGAGAAATACATGATTCAAAATTCTACAGATTGTTCCATCCCCTCAAATTGACACTCCCAATGACCTTACTTATTACATTTAGACTGTAAAATTACCCTTCCCTCAAAGGAGAAAACAGGTTATTCATACTACTTATCCCACTAATGACTTTAAACACCAAATTTCCTATTGCCCCTATCATTTTGAAATAGTTAACTATATCGATTGATATTTAAAAAATATTAACATAACATGCATTTGAAAACCGCACGAAGAACTATGGGACTTGGTTTCCTACTGATGAGCCATAAATTCTAGCAAACGAAGCTCCAACCACCACTCCAACATCACTTGTCATGGGCACGAATAGAATTCTCGGCTTATGGGTGATGACATCTATTTTCTTGTGCATGATCTGTGTGTCTGTATAACCAAATTTGGATAGGAATTTCATCACCTTTTTTATTCTCATCCCTTTCCATTAGAACATGGACAAGAAGTCCTTTCATTACCCAATACAAAGACACATTTTGTTTATAGATCGAATTTCTTACCCTTGAAGTTCCTAGATATTGTATCCAAACTTATTAAGTGGGAAATTCCTTGATAGGATTAGCCCCTCTAGTTTGTCCTAGAGATCCTTCTCCACTGCCTCCAATTCTTCATGAACTCCATGCAGTATCAAAGCCATATACATCCAGGTCACCTTCACAACACGTGAGTGCTCCTAGTTAACTCTCTTCTACCCCTCCTTCCCACTTCTCGATTCATCCCCACTCATATCCAACGTCTGGAGCTTCTCACAAACAGAATAACCAAAGAACGAAGCCACAAGCTTCCATTGGAACTCTTCAAGCAAATAATCTAGCCACCATATCCCCCTCCACTAAGTTAAATAAATGTGGGATGAGCATATGACATCAACACCTAAACAAATGATGATTTCCTTAATGAGGAACCATATTTCCTCTCTCTCTTATGTATCCCTTACCAGAATCTCCATAAATCTAGACATCATTCTTTGCAGCTCACGCATTCAAAACGTCATATGCTCAGGCTTGCCATTTAAATCCTTTACACTCACCATGCTTACTTCTCGATATCCAACTTGACTCATGATTCCCTCCCTAAGCTGGGAGTCTTCTCCATCTATCCACATGATGACCCGACTAGTCAACACCTATCTACATGAACTCACCACACATCTCAACTGCCACCTCCTCTTGATCCACAACTCCATCACAACTCCACCCACAACCGGGACTCAATATAAGGAAAAATGTTTAATAGTTTCTTTGGGATTTATTTCAAAGAAAAAAGGTTCACATAAATACCATAAAGAGTTATTTGTTGAAAAATAAACTCTTAATTTCTAAACGTTCACATGCACTCATATGTGAATATTTCAATATTTGTGAGTATTTATCCATAATTCACTACACATATTTTACTCAAAAAAGACAAAATGAAAAGTGAAGAAATGCATTAATATCAATATAATTACCATCATATCTCCATTAAAATGAAAAATGAAGATAAGCATTAAAATCAATATAACCATCTTATATCCATTAAAAGAATATGTGCACATTTCCACCTTACCATAAACTTTGGCAAGAAGATCACACGTCGATTGGATTTAGAAATGTATTCACACATGCTTCAACTCAAACTAATAAACACAATAAAAAACAAATATTGTTTTGAAACTCAATCACTAAGATACATATTAACTAACTAATCCAAAATAAATTGAAAATCAACCTCAATCTTAATAAAGAAGAAAACTCTTTGAATACTTCCTCGTTATTCATGTAAGGTAAACGGGTTAATTGTCAGCCCTAATTATGAAGCCTAATCCTGAGGGGATCAAGATAGTCAAACCCATGACCTCCCCAACTTTGGGGAGAGAGATCGCATGTCTAGCTCATGACGCCTTGAGCTAACCCTCGAGACTAAAGCACATACTCTAATTATATACAATGAATATGGAATGCAAGAAGCCAAAAGTGATTCTTTTATCTAATTAAAACTATAAAACCAAAAAATCCCAAATAACAAAATATGTAACACAAAAGAATCCCAAATAACAAAATACTAAGGGTACTCCCATTTCCAATCTTGTTCAATAGACTTAGCATAACATTACTTTCCTTAGAAGCATGCACAAATAATTTAATATTCCAAAACTAAATGTAACATCCCATCGGTCTTATACATGTAATATCCCATCAAACTGTTGGGGAAATGTGCAATTTGTGAGTTATCAACCATGAGTAAGGGACAAAAACATTGACATTTTGGTTAATAAGGATAGTTAAAGACAAAAAACAATTGGTAGGGGATGGAGTTTCTCAAAACTCTTGAAGAAAACCCTAGTTGGATTCAGGTAATAAGGCTACCAATGGACCTAGAGTTCAGCTGGATTTACTTTCCAAACTAGTACCAACCAGGTTAAACAAGCAGGAACCTTTTTTATTCTCCATTGCTACCATTTAGTGAAACTTTTTATGGTTTTTTATTCTTTAGTATTACGTGATTTTTCCAAAAATGGTTAAGTTTGCGGAGTCAGGTGGGGGTTTCAACCTTATGATAAGTGGGTCCTTGGATGATAAAATCCCTATCACATCACATATGAATCGTGGTACGAGGAAGGTCTGGACCGCTAAGGGGGTTCCTACCCTGATGTGTGCAGAGGGTTTTAGTAAAAATAAACTTTCTTTCTAACCTATGAAAAGATATGGAGACTGGCAGTTAGCTCAACTAGGAGGAGGTGGTCCAAACACATTTGGTGAGGATAAAATAAAGAATGGAGAAAAGGAGCCTAAGCAGAAGCAGACTAAATCGGGATCCGCACATCTAGTGAGTGGTAAGTCTGTCACTGCTTCTAGAAAGATTAAGTTTGAATGGGTACAAAAAGGAAAACCTTTATGTGTTATGGGAAGGAATGTAAAATGGATATGGTATCAGCTCTTGCTCAGAGGTCTTTGGTGGATAAGTTCAAGTTTATAAGATTATCTAGGAATGAAATCTTGGATTCAATCAGAGAAAAATGGAAACACTATATTTCTAATATCCCTCAAGTGCATATGTTAGTCGATGGTTGGATTGTGTTTCATTTCTTATTGGAGGAGGACAGAAAATCCATTGAAGAAAGATATCGGGTTATCGACAGAGGATCTCTGGTACTAACTCATTAGCAAGTTGATTTTGATCCATGGAAAATGAATCTAGCAAAGAGACACCTTTGGGTTATTCTTCCGAGTTTCCCACTTTTTTGCTAAAATTTGAAAGGATTTATGGTTGTCGTGAACTCAATTGGAAAATGTATACTCGTTGAAGATGAGCATTTGATGGGTTTTGAAAGAAAATTCCTACATGTGTTGGTGGAGATAGATTCAAAAGAAGGGATTTTAGAAGAATTAGAAGTTGTTTAGGAAGGAGATTCTTTTATACAGATTCTGGATTATTGGTGATTCCCTTTTCATTGTAATCAATGTAGAGGAACGAGGAATTTGAAGGAAACCTATGAACATGGTTTTTATGGGGTTTATTTAAAGAGCAAGGAAGAGGAAAATCCAGAATATTCTTTGGAAGAGATTGATGAAAGGATGAATTTCCCTATTCCTCTTGATCATATCTCAACATATTCATTTATTGGTAAGTTTTCTAAAACTGTCTCTATGATTTTAAAGTTTTTATCAGTTGTTGAAATTCTTGGCTTTATATAGACATCTAGAGAGGTAGATCCTTCTAGGGTGGAAGAGGATGTTACTATAAAATTGATAGGAGAGCCATTAGAAAATATAGATTCTAATAAGAATATGAAAGAACCTATAAGTGATGATAATCCTCAGGATATCAATGATATGTCTTAGAAGTTGAGGATTTACCTATCATGAAACCTTCTATTTCCATTCCAAATTATTTCCATCCACTTGTGGAAGAGAGGAAGGGAATTCTGGATATAAACAAAGTTCCCCTTCTCCTTTAATGTATTCTCCTATTCCTTTAAAAGTTGCACAGAAAAAAGGGAAATTTACCACTAAAAAATTATTCGGAAGCTCTTATGGAACCAAAGAGTTTTCCGATATCCTAAATTTGGAATCCTAATGTGTCTATTAGAAAAATCCCAAAAAAAAAGGAAAAGATAAGAATATAGATATAGATATGGCTTCATGGATGGGTGTGGAGAACTCTTTTCAAAACCCTACGGTTTCTTCACTTTCTTATAAAGGTTTACCTCACACTTCTGAGGGTTTTACTGATGTTTCTTTCAAAATATTAGAGGATATACAGCCCCTGAAGGGTTTTCTCAATGAATATAGTTTCTTTTAACATCAGGGGGCTAGGGAGTGTCCCAAAGAGAACTTCTCTAAAAGACTTTCTTGAGAAAGTGAAACCTGGAAATATTCTAATACAAGAAAAAATGACATCTGCGGACTCTGCATGTGATTATTTTTTAAATCTAAAACCTACCTAGAGAGTTTTTGCTTGGGACTCAAATGGTTTGTCGGGAGGTACTTTGGTAACATGGAATCCTTTATTAGCGGATTAGACTTTTATTACAGATGTTGGTATTTTGGTGGAAGGTTTTTTAAAGGGGTATAAGAGAAAGATTAATATCCTAAATATTTATGCTACATATAATAATAGGAAGGAATATTGGGAGGAGATTTACCAATCTAGTATTTTAGTTGATAATTCTCTTATTTTGGCAGGGGATTTTAATTTTACTTCGTCCGCAGATGAAGTTTGGGGTGCATAAATAATGAGTATCCTTTATCTGACTTTTTCATGTCAATTTTTGAAGATATGAGGCTTGTTGATATTGTACCAAATGTGTTGGTCCTACATTCTCTAACGGTCATTGTGGCAGGGAGGGCATAGAAAAATGATTGGACGGGTTCTTTATGGATGAATATTTATGTGAAGACCTTGGAAGGTGTAGATCCTGGACTTATTCTATGGGAATTTCTTATCACAAGGCAGATATTTTACTGTTAGAATTTGATAAATATTTTGTTTAGTATCCCTTCAAATTTATTCCTATTTGGTTGGAGGAGGTTTCTTTTTGTGAATTTGTAAAGGAAAAATGGGAGACATGTCTACAATTTCATATCCTTCTTAAATGATTGGTATGGTAAAAACATTAAGCATGTTAAAGTATGAATTTCGAAAATGGGAAAAGGACAAGAAGCCTTTGAAAATGCAAAGGAGTTAATAGGTATAAAAGAAGAAATTCAGAGCCTTACAGGAAAAGTTGATGAAGGTTATTTCACTACAGAAAGAAGAGAAAGACTTGTGACTTTGGGAACAAAAAGAAGGAATATATTCAAACAGAAAGAGGAAAATTTAAGGCAGAACAGCAAGGCAATTTGGGTGCAAGTTGGGATAATAATACTAAATATTTCCACAGGTTTGTTAATCAACAAAGACTTACAAATTCTATATGGTAGATAAAAAATGAACAGGAAGAATATTGTAGTGATCATAAAGCTTTAAGACTTGTTGTCATTAGTCATTTAAAAAATATTTACTCCAATACTCAAAGCTTAAATATACAAAATAAATTGAAAATGATAAAGAATTTCCCTTTGTTCTTTGCAAAGGAGGATTTCATAATGATTGGGAAACAAATTACAGTTGATGAGGTAAAGAATGTTCTTATGCAGTTCTCAAAGGATAAGTGTCCTAGTCCAAATGGGTGGAAAGTAGAATTCTATTTACATTTTTTTGAGATGTTTGGAAGAGAGCTTACTGAAGTTGTGGATGAATCTAGAAGAGTGGGGTAGGTTCTTAAGAGTTAAATTCGAACTACCTAACTCTTATTCCAAAAAAAGACAGACCTGTAACTTTCAATGATTATTGTCCCATTTCCCTCTGTAATCTGATGTATAAAATTATTACTAAGATTATTGCTAAAAGAATGAATCCCTTTCTAGAAAAATATATTTCAGAAGAACAATTTGGTTTTCTTCCTGATAGACAAATTATGAATGTAGTGGGAATAACGTAAGAGTATCTTCATTCTATCAAAAACTATAAACAAAACGCCTTTATTCTTAAGAAGGATACTATAAAGGCATATGATAGAGTATATTGGTCTTTTCTTAGATTATTTCTTATACATATTGGTATCACATAAGATATTGTTTCTTGGATCATGGGATGCATCTCTTCTGCCAGATTTGTGGTGTTGATTAATGGTGCTCCTTTCGACCTATTTTAAAGGGGGTAGAGGAATCAGACAAGGCTATCTACTTTCGCCTTATCTTTTTATCTTAGCTATTGAAGGGTTGAGTTTGCTCATTCAATAGGCAAAGAAACAAAAGAGGATTCTTGCTTTAAATGCTTCTATATCAGTATATATTACTCATCTCTTGTTCATCAATGATGTCCTTATTTTTGGTGGTGTCTCTTTGGTGTAATGGCAACACTTTAATGATGTTATTTCTATTTTTTGTGATGTGTCTCGACTGGAAGTAAGTTATAAAAAATCTAATTTTGTTTTCTCTTGTTATGATGTTCTGTTGAAAGATCACATTTCTAGTTTATTTCCTTATAAGATGGTGGATATCAAAGAAGGTTTTAAATACTTGGGTTTTCATTTGAAACCCAATGACTACAAAACTAAGGATTGGTATTGGCTTATAAACAGGATTCACAATTGCCCTAGTGACTTTCATTGGCTTTCCTTGGGTGGCAAAATTGACCTAGTGACTTATGTACTATAGAGCATACATGTTTATTGGTTTTCACTATATATTGTTCCTTCTTTTGTTATCTCACTAATTAGATCAAATATTTTCCAGTTTCTATGGGAGGGTAAAATGGAGTTTTCAAAGTTCCATTTATCTTCATGGGTGAGTTTGTTATTACCAAAATGTTTTGGTGGCTGGGGGATAAAGAATTTAAGTTGATTTAATATTTGTGTTTGTTCCAGAAGCTTATGGCGTAGTATATTTAATGATGGCCTATGGGGGGAACTTATTAAGTCAAAGTATTTGAATAGTCCGGAGCCGGTACATTGGTTTAGAGACAGTAACAAGAAAAATCAGAACATTTCTGTGATATGGAATAGTTTTTTTAAATGTTTACCAATTATAAAGCATGCTTTAAGTTGGTATGTAGGACATGGAAATCAATTTTTGGGGGGGATTGATCCTATCAATAGTTTCGATGGAGACTACAAACTGTCACATGAGTTATTGGCAGAACTTCATCAAAAGAATATTTTTGTATTGAAGCAGGCTCATGTGGGGACAACTCAGGAGAATAGAAGATGGATTGCATCACATGAGTTCGGTTTACATTCTATCCTTGCTAAAGAGTGGAACTCTTATGTATTAATTATATATCAAGTCATCGTTTTCCTCAGTGAATAGTCAGACAAGTTGGTTTGGTCTGGTAACAAGAAGGATGGTATTGTGATTGTGAAGCTGGCATATAATTTAATTATACAGGAAGAAAATGTTGAATGTGTAACTAGGCGGACGAAATGGCTTTGGAAAGGAACATGACCCTTAAAAATCAAAAATTTTATGTGGTTGTGTTTAAAAAATAAAATTCTTAAATGGGATGTTTTGTAGATTTGAGGTATCTCATGTCCGGGTAGATGCATCTTGTGCAAGTTGGAAAATGAAACTGGGAATCATTTGTTTGGGAAATGTTTTTTCTTTTTCTTTAAGGAAGTCTGGAATGTGTTTGAGAACAGGTTTAGAATGGTGGTAAGTTGGAACTGTGATACTTTGGAGGATAATTTATGGCATTGGTTTCGAAGAAAAAAATATTTAATTTTTCTTCCCTTCTTTATCTTTTGGGAAATATGGAGAACTAGAAATAGATTTATTTTTCAAATCAAGACAAGAATGCAAAGGTGATCAACATCAAGATAGTTATCTCTTTTTTTGAGTGGCATAAAGAAAAATATTTAAAAGTCTACAGATCTGTCACTTTTCCTTCATTGGGGATAAGGCAAGCTATTGGTTTTTTTTTACGGGGTAGTGCAAGGTGGTTTTTGTGGTGTTGGAATGGTTATTAAAATTGGTTTAAATTATGTAACCTGTGGATGAAGGATGGAAAAGAAACAAATACTAGAGTATAATTGATATCTTTATGGGGTATTCTCTACTATGCCAAGAGCTGGGGAATTACACCTTTGCAGATTTTGGGAGATTCACAAATTATTATCAACTGGGAAAAGGGGATGTCAGATTTGCATTCACTAGCCTTGAGGATTTGGATGGAAAAAACTAGAGTATTAATTTTGGACTTCTCATGCATTTCCTTTCAACATATTTATAGATATTTTAATAAGGAAGTTGATAGTTTATCCAAGATGAGCTTGGGTTTTATGGATGGGAAAAAACAGTTCCAAAGTTACCTTGATGGGGAACTGGTTCGATCTGGGAGAATGATTTTTTTTCTAGTCATTTCAGTTTTGACATCTCCATGGGGTTTCTAGTGATTTTGGTATTTGACTAATTTGTAAAAATATTAGTATGTTGATATCTAGCTATCACATTTTGATAGGAAAAGTACGAGAGATGGTTTTTGTTATCTAGTGAAAAAGACTAAGGGTCATAGGGGTTGGTTGGATCTTGGGATAATCCTCTTTTTGGTTGGATGTAGAAAAGTTGATACAACTTTTATATAATGAAAAGTTGTTTTTTTCGTGCTGAAAAAAATGTACAATTTTTTGTATAGCTTAAAAAAGTATATTTCAACTTAATGTTTCAACCAAGAAAATTATCAAAAAAAACCTTTAAAAGATTAATTTAAATGAAAAACGATGATAACTCAACAAAATATACAATTCTCCATAATAAATTATAACTCAAGCCTCGCATAAATAACAGTCCTTTAGTTTAAAATCAGTGATAATAAATTATAACTCAAGCCTCACATAAATAATAGTCCTTTAGTTTAAAATCAGTGAATGCTCTTGTTTATTTCCCAACCCCATTCTCTTTCCAAATAGCAACACAATTCTTAATTATATAAAAAAAAAATCTAAATACACAATGAAAAGTTTAAATGTTTATGTTACTTTTTTATCCTCTAGTTAAATATCTTATTAAAAATATTAAAATTTTTATTAAAATAGAAAAATGATTACATCTCAACAAAAATATACAATTTTCCATCGTAAGACACATTTCAAGCCTCACATTGTAGCAATCCATTAGTTTAAAATCAATCAATAATGCTCTTCTTTATTTCCCAAACCATTATCTTACCAAATAACAACACAATTCTCTTAAATATAAGAAGAAAATTTTAAATGCATAAGGAAAATTTTAAATGTTTATGTTACTTTTTTTTCTTTGGGTGAATATCTTGAGGCGAGTTTGAGGGCATTTTCCCTCATTTGGAGGATAATAGTTAGGGTAAACCTTAGGTTCTTCAAGGTATAAGGCCAATTAACAACAAGACTCAAATTCGTTACAAGAATATACCCATGATGAGCTCAGTATGTCACTTATGGGAATATAACTTGAGTGGGGAGGATAACACTCCATCCCTCAACCACTCGGACTAGACCCAATTGACAAAATGGTTATGCTACCTAGAGAAAATTAACATTAAATTTTCATGGAGACGCGATATTTCCTTTTGGTTGTTACGAAAGTTTGTTTTTTTCAAAGTGAAGGTGGTGAAATCTATTATAAAATCGCTAATGAGGGCATTCATTATTGATGGCTATCAATGAATGTGGGTTGAATCATCATCATTATTAAGAAAAACAATGCCACTTAAAATTATTCATAGGTAGCCCCCAGGAGTGTAGACAAAGTGGTGATAGAGTGTACTATTAAGCAACTCCTTGCGACATCATGGGTTCACCTCGGCTAGCTTGTGCCCCATGTTGGGGTGTTGTGTGGGTGCATGTAGGGGTATAGTGGTAGCGGGTGGGAATCAACCTCATGTCATGCGGTACGAGCTCCACCATAACTGTCAATTCCCTTAGTAAAAGAAATGATTCACCAATAATCCCTAAGGGGGTAGATTTTCACTCTTATCAAATACCTTTGAGTCTTCGGTCGTTAACTTATTTCCTTATTTCCAAGGAAGATGAACTCTTCATTAATTAAAACCACTTTTAAATCTTCCTCCAAAACCAAAATTATTAAGAGAGTTACTTAGCTATATTGTCCTAATAATTATATATAAATAAGGTTTTTAATAATAAAAAATTAGGCCTCAGATGCAGGTGAGGACTGTCGGAATGATGGCGTGGTAGTCAGGACGCATGGTTCTTGATATCTTCCGTGTGTCAGTGGATGGCCATAATGGTAGCTTGTGGACGCTAATGGAAGGAGTTAATGTGGATCCCTTCGGGATCAGGGATCAAATTTGAAGGAGAGGGTCCCATTTCACTTTGAAGGGTCGTGAGAAATTGAACCCTTCAATATTGACATGTAAAAATAAATCATTCTTTTCATTTGAAACTGTAAGTGTACACCAAAATTTTATTATTTATTAAAAATAGTGTATGAAAAAAAAATGAAAATAAGAAGAAATTCCGAGTGATTCAACATTTACATGGAATTAGTGAGGTAAACCATGTACTCTCTTGGTCCTTGGAGCATATAGTTTATTGAACTTAGATAAGGGACAACTCTGTCGGGCTGTGAAATACTCGGTTTGATAAAATAAGGCATTGGAATTTGGAAGGACCTTTGAATGAAGGATTGATTCAGCTTGATGGTGGTTCTATTGGTCAAGTGTGATTGGGCCTACCTAAAATAAAAGCCCCAGAATGTAATACCTAATGCTTTCACGGAGAAACTTTTTATTAACCCTAAATTTAGCAGTTATTTTTAGAATTGAATCATGTCCTCCCCACATGCTCAAATCAAAGTGATCAAACAAAGGCCCCAATTTTAGGTGGATTATGGATAGTCCCTCCAATGTATATTGAGTTTATACCCCAATTCAAAGTGATTAAACAAAATCCCCAATTTTAGGTAGATTATGGATAGTCCCTCCAATATATATTGAGTTTATCAGCCCTATAAAAAATGTTAAGTATTTATTAGTCCACTGTAAGGAAGAACTTTAAATTCTCCAACAAATATCACTACAAGTTGGGTGTCTAGTTTCTACCAAAGTCAACAAGGAAGACGAATCATAAACACACGTTTGGGAGGTTTGTGACAACGAGGATGTTGAAATCATGTTCTTCGCTAGATCATTGCACTCCCAGTTCCTCATTCATGAACGTCCGTTAAGGGATTCCCTTGTTTAGATATATTGGTAGAGAATTTGTACTTCTTGTTTCCATTATTAGAAGGATGACAGGAAAACGAAGGGGTCAGGGTCTACAACATTTACAATGTCGATTGTTAAATATTTTATCCTTTCAACTATTGGATTTCATTAAGGAAATTGGAACAATTCAAACACTTATATTCAAATATTGTTCTTTCTTTCAACCTAATGTTTAAAATTCACGGCAGATAAATAACATTCACAAATTTGGAACTCAAATACAAGGCTCTTTCTTCTTGCTCCTCCGCCCAAACAAAGTTGTGGTCCTAGACTATGAAAAGTATACATTATTTTGGTTCTGATTTCATTTAAATACTGGGTTTTTTAAGGTTACATCTATTGAGTATTCGAGACTTAGTCTCGCGGAAACGCAATCGCATAATACATTACAAATTTCAAACAACATTTTGGATGGAGAAATTTTAAACCCTTATATTTATAGAACCAGAAGGAACTCCAACAATAAACACATTTAACTTTTATCCACATATAAAATGTTACACAAGTGTAAAATGCTATACATACCTGTAAATTCACGACAACCAAGTCGACAGCTTAGCTCTGCATAATCTTCTGTAGGAAATAGAAATTAGGGAGACACTGAAGCATATAATTGCCGAGTTAAGAGTTTGAGTCCCGACCTCTGACTGTCCTATACTCGTAAACCCAAAATAATGTTTTTTTTCACAGACTTCACCAATCACTTTATGTTCGGGGAATCTCAATCCGGCCTACCCAACATTCTACCTTTGCTTCTCTTGCTCCTACCTGTGAAAAAGGTGGAACCTTCGAGTTTCCCACCACAGAAGACAATGAGGAACTAGAGTGTGCAACCGTTTCCTTCTACAGAAAGACGATTGGAAGCAACTCCATCTCAATTCCACAATATCCATGCACTCTTGAGTTGGTTTACCTAGCCCAAGGTAGGTGAATGCATGTTTGTGTATTTCACATGATTACAAAAAAAATCATTTTATAATTGCTTCTACATAACATAGATATATCAGTGCAGGTGAGGGAAAAATGGGTATTGTTTTCTTGAGGTTTCCAGAGACTTTCAGAGATCATTCTTCGTTATGAGGGCACTCAGGGCGTAGATCAGAGAGCCCACGAGAGGAAGAAGAAGAGGAGGAGGAGGACTCAAGTCAAAAGGTGAGGTGACTGAGGAGGGGAGACGTAATAGTGATATTTGCAGGATAAATCCACTAGTGCTATAATGATGGGAACGATCCTCTCTAAATTGTAGCCATTGTAGACATAGGAAACCCTCATAAACAGCTCGGGCGCAAGAGTTACTATGTAAGCATCCCAACGAATCAAGTAATGATAATATTTAGTTAGTTATATGACAAATTCTTTCGTTTCTTTTAGAGATGACTATATGCATATTGTACAACCATTCTCTCTGGTTGGACCTCCATTTCAGTTGCCTTTGTCTCTACTGCCTAACCCCCTTCCTTTGATGAGAGAGGTAGACTAAGCGGCCTAGGTGGACCGTGGGAGACTGGGAGCGCTGATTCAAATGATTCTGACCCCAGTAAATGAATGGAAATTGGAATAAATCCTAGAACCCTGGACTAACTAGTATAGGATATGATTCATGAGCACAAACAAAGGGCGACGTGCTGCTAGCACGCTACCAAAGATTCGTCATCCCAGTCTTGTGGTGGTCATAATAGAAATGTCTAGCACTATGTGAAACCCTGGTCTAGAGAAACTTACATACCCATTGGACCAAGTTAGGTTCAAATCTAGCAAAGATTGCTCAATGCATTGTAAATTGCAACTTGTAAGTTGTAACCCAAAAAACAACACCATTAGTTTTTCCTTACAAAGCCTTGACAGTGGAGGGTTATCAAAGCAATTCATCATCCATAGATATGACTCATATGAGTATTTAATTTCACATCATATACTCAAATGCTCAAGTGACTTGTAAGTTGTGAGATCACGTGACTCGGTGAACAATAAGATGACAGATGGAAAATCGAGTTGGCAGGTGGCATCATCTCATACCAGGATTTAATGAAGTTGGTGAATCAATAATGCATGCTAATGCCATTAAATGCTTTGAATGTGAACATCGAATCGTGAGTCACAATCCTGACTCACCAACTTGAACTTGGCACTAGGCAGCCTAGTGGCCCATCATGGTCCATGTCGATTGGGACTGAGATCCTCATCCATTATCCGACTATTCAAGGGCAGTTGAGAAGACTCTGAGTCCCGACTCTCCCATAGTCCACTGAATCCTTGGGTAGGCAAATTTTGTAGCTTCCCTTCTGTTGCAAATTTACCGAGGCTTACTCAATTTCATTATTGAAGTGCTGGAAATGAAACTAATTTTTTTTTGCATGGTAAAATTCCTTGTGGCCTTCTATGACGTTTAAAATGGCCTTTGAAGGGCTCTGAAGGCTTCAGATTTGAAGCCTATTCGGGATGTTTGGCACAGGAAAGTGATAGGTTTTGAAGGTGGTAAAGTGGGGAAGTACGAGCAACAGATGGGAGTCGACAGGATTCAGGACAGAATCCTTGATGAAATCCGAGGTGAAGGTCCTATCGACCATTATGAAAACTCATGCTCAGGGATTTCCCATATCTATCGTCATGGTTCTTAATCAACACCAAGCATTGAGGAAGGTTAACGAGAAAGGTGATAAAGTTGTCTGCAACAATACTTCAAGGTGGCTCTGTGTGCTCTGCGTCTTTGATAGGGGCGATATGTAACCAGTCGGCGCAGGGAAAAGTTCAGAATCACGAGGTAGACAACGATCCAACCATGAGCAAATGCGGGCCTCCTAGGAAACCTTGTGATACAAATCCTCCTTCTGCGTGGACCTGGAAATTCTTGAGCATGGCATCTGGACCGAAGTTCTGAAAAATGCTCCATTGGTGGAGTCCACCGCGTTAGAGCAGTGGATTCAGGACCATATGTCATCGTGTGCTTACCAAGGGCTGTATGAGAAAATTGTGACGTTGTATTGGGTCATTAAGGGGCTCCTTAGTAGCGTGCTGCTTGAGAGAGAAGAAGCAACGAGGTGACGAAATTCCAATGGAGTTCTGAAAAGAATTGTTTGAAGACACAAGGCTCATGCACATGAAAATGGATGCAATTGACAACAAACTAGGAATTTCTTTACTCCCACAAATGGGGGTGTTTCCTCCAGCTACTGTTGATGTTCACAATGGGTTTTGTGATGCAACTATGGTCACCGGGCCAACAGATGAAGGACCGATGGGGCTGGAAAATCCCCCAATGAACTCCTAGGTGCCCTAGATGTTATTGTGTTTGTATGTTTGATTGTCTTATCTATGGCTTTGTTTTGCTTTCAACGATCTGGTTTGATAAGCGTCATGTGACATCTTATAGCATAAGGAGAAATATGTCTACTATGGTTGGATACTCTTAGTTAATCTGTTGGGGTCTCATGAAACTCATTCATAATGTAAGCCATGTTTTCTCCCTCGGGGGAGGGGCATAGGAGGTTTTTTGTAGTTTATTCTCAGAACAGGCAAGAACAAGAAATCAGACAGCTGTGACGAATCTCCGCCTAATGGTAGTTGTAATTTGTTGTATACTATGTGTCTTCCTTATTTACAATAATAATTATAATAATAATAAACTATTTTTCAATATAAAGAAATAAAATATTGTTATAGCTACTTTATTCACTAGTAATCGTAAGAGAGTAGACTTTCACTTTTAACAATTATATTTAGGTTTTCGATTGTTAACTTATTGTCTTGTATCCAAAGAAGATGAACTCTTAACTAATCAAAAGCATTTTGAAATCCTTTTCCAAAATCAAAACTATTAGCAACTTACTTAGCTATATATATTTATAATAATTATATATAAAAAAAGGTTTTTAATAATATAAATAAATATTTAATATAAATGTTGTTATAGCTACTTTGATTACGACATATAATAGATTTTTAAAGAAGAATTATTGTCTTAGTGAAAATGTCCTAACATAGGAGTTTTGCTCACACATAAAATTGGGTTCAAGGATCACACTTTGACTTCTTAGGTTTTATACCTTTACTTTAATGTACACAATTAATTTGTTTAAACTACCTTGACTTCTAGGTTTTATACCTTTACTTTAATGTACACAATTATTTTGTTTAAACTACCGTGACTTTTACCACCACAAGTACGCATAGTTATGAACAAAATATGAAGTATATTCAAATATAAATAAAAATTCCACACAATCCATTGGAAATTCAAGCACTTAAAAACGGCAAGAACATTCCAACTTTAATGCTTGTAACGACTCCTCATAACAAAACGAATGTGTATGGGCTTTACTTTAACATGCACAAGTTAGTTAAGTCGTTCTTTTACCAACGTTCAATGTAGATTTAAATCGACTTCCTATACACCTTATAATTTCAATAATATATATACAAGCTAAATGGAAAGTTAATACAAGGAAATCAACACATATAATTGACATTTATAGAGCACTAAATAATTATTGGGAACAATTTTATTGGTGGACAAGCATCTATAGATTATTAAATAATTTTTGGGAACAATTTTCAACATATATCTAATTGACATTTATAGGGCATTAAATAATTATTAAGAACAATGTATATTTAACTGAGCAAAGCAAACTATAAGCTACCCAACACATGGTAGAGTATCTTATGGATTAAGGTATATTTTTTATTTATCAGACATGGGACCATTGACTTACTACTCCTACTGAACAGGTTTGGCTTTCTGCGGAGGTATTGGCATTTGTACAAGGTGATATTTCCATTTGGGATAACTATATCAAGTGTCTTAAAAAGAATCTCATCAGTTTATCAGATGAGGAAGACACAATTATTTGGTCCAAAAATCCAACGGGAGGTACATATACACCAATGCCTGGATATCAAGTCCTTCATGAAGAGGAATATCTTCCCAATCCAACATTGTGGTAGAATATGATATGGAGTTTGAAATGTCCTGTAAAAACTATTTTATTTATGTGGCTCTCTCTAGCTAAGCGGATTCCTATTTGGGAGCATTTGGTAAAATTTATGGGATGTGGCCCTGGTATAGGATCGTTTTGAAAATCTGATAATGAAACCATTGATCATTTATTCATTAAATGTCCATATATTTCTGAGATGTGGAAGTACTCACAACATGTCACAAGTGTTAAATTTATATGGGAGGCGACAGACTTGTTGATAACTTTAAGCTATGGATCCATAACCCGACCTTCTAATCATATCGTGCTCTTCCTCTTCTTATCATTTGGGGGACTTGGTTGGATCGTAACAAAATGGCCTTCTAGGACACCTTTATCTTGCCATAGATTTATGTGGCTAAAATTCTGGCCATTTCCACATACTCATCCCGAGCAAACTAAGTTCCATGAAGACATACTTCAAATTGATCATAGTCAGACATGGTGTTTTTTAAACAGTGTTGCACAAGGAAGTCACAATTATGGGGGATCTGGTGGCATTATACATCTTTCTGATAACCACTTCTATAAATTCTCAACAATTATAGGACCTGCATCTAACAACAAGGCAAAACTCTTTGTTATCCTAATGACTCTTGGGATGGTTGTACATGTTGGGATATCCTCGCTTCAGGTTTTTGGGGACTTCCAAATTGTTATCAAGTGGTTATATTTCCACAAAAATCGTACAAACATCCATCGCATTCCTATTTTTTAGGCTATATATCGTCTTCTTGATGCATTTGACCATATATTTTTTTAGCATATTTACAGACATAGGAATGATGTCATTGATCAGCTCTCGAAAGCAGGACTACTTCTTGATGTGGATTCAACGAAAATTTGGGAGTAGTAGAAGGACCTCATCAAAGAGATTGATCCAATACCCATCAACTTTTGAAGCATCTACCCATTTCATATGTGCCAAACATGTTAATTTATCTTGACTTACTTGCTAAAAATGCACGCATGGTCAACATATTTTTTGTAGAAAGATCATATATATGGAATGATAGAAGCATGGTTCTGATGATATGTAATTGAAGTATGAACAATATGGTTCAAAATTAATATGGTCTTAGATTGTGATCCTTTTTTCCATCGGGAAAAAATATTGACATCTATAGAGCATTAAATAAGTATTGAGAACAATTTTTATCTTGATCATAGGAAATCTTTAGCTACTATCATTACCAAGTTAAGGGATATATGCAAAATGATCCTTTACTTCAAAGATATCTTATATTTTATAGCATAAATCTTTTTACATATCCAACAATTTACTAGTTGGTATAAGAGAGAATGACAACCAAGAAAACAAGGATACACATTAAGGTAATTAGTTGAGGGCTTGTTAATCTACTCACTTGAATAGGATTCCATAAATGTACGTCAACTTACGTATTTTTGTCGTTTCATTACCTTTTATCATTGAAAGTAGATAAATATTGTTATAGATGGTTATCAATCTACAAAATCATCTTCTTTTCTCTATAAATATATGCATACCAAGACTCTACACGACCATCTAGGTTTCTTATAGTTAACCCAAAACTCCTACACTACATGGGTGCAATTATGTTTTCTCAATTTGGCATTGTGTTGGATTAATCAACTTTACTCCTTATGGAGAGGTGGATGTTCCTAACACAGGAATATGCCATAGTAGCAAGATAGATTGTAACATCACATAGATAATTACCACAAGCCAAAGTGGGCTCACAAGGCATGCCATTGAAATCGTTGACAATGTTACTATTGAGGGGATATTGTATCATGTCAATTACTAAACTTGCGCCCCAAGGCCATCTTATGTATTAACAAGTATTTTTATGTAGGTAATGCCTTACAAACCATATTTGTCTCATAAATGTAATGTCCTCGGATGCCTTCCTTAACCATCCATCACTACCAACAAGGTAGCCTCATTAACCAGCTATGAAGCTAGATTTAACCCCTACTAGTAAAACAATACAAAAATTCATATGCAAATATAAAATAGCAGTGGAAATATCATTGCATATTATGCATACTTTCATTACCCATTAAGCTCAATGCATTGGCAAAATAGAAACACATTACATAAGGAAACAAGCATGGATACATGTATGTGATTAAATTCATGTCCATTAAGTTGGTTGTTGAGAAGTGATTTTCCACCTATCCTTATGAATCAACTAAGGATTTCACCCCCAAGCTAGACCGAGATACCATGAGGGCAAAGGATTCTCTTATGGGGCTCTTAGCTCACTCAACCCAACTCATTATCTCATGACAAGTCATATGCTTAGTATAGAGATCTCCAGGCCTCACTTCCATCCATCATCCTAGACATGGCACTCCCTCCCACTACCCCACACAACAGAAGGAAGACTTACTCCATTTGCACTCATCAGTCCCTCAAATTAATCTTCCCTTCTAGTGTCTTCAATTTGTATAGAAATAGTTCAATCTATTATTTTGCTTCTAGAAATAACTCGAGATAGACTATACTTGGCCTTAAAAAATAATTAATAAGTAGCAATAATGGGCTATGAAAAAATATATATTAGATGCTCGGAAACCATAACAATCTTCATCACACTCAATGTATTACTAGTGACATTTTTTTTGCAACAACTTAATGTGTTAAAGATGCACAATGTCTAATTCATTTAATTTTAATCAATTTTGGTTTAATAAAAAGGTGAAGGATTAGGTTTCAAGTAATTACTTCTTCCTCTTGGAAGGTAATAGTGATTATCTACATTCATTATTGTTAGGATTTTTATGGTTTGATATGTTGATAGTGTTATAATGACATTTATGGTGACAACAATGAACGGGGTGTTTTTAAAAATTATTAGTTGTGTTAACAATGAACAAGGTGTTTTTTAATCATTATTACTTGTAAATCAATTTATCTGTGTGTATATAAAGTTGAACAAGGCTCAAGAGATAGTTCATCTGGTTTGATTTTTGTTTTCACATGAAAACATGCACGGAAAACCTAACAATACTTCCCCACATTCATAGATGGTAGAGGTAATAAACTATCAGCCATCCTAATGATTTGATCTTTTTACTAAGGCATTATGCCCAAATAAATCAAATAATCCATTCTTAATAGTTATAAAGCTATTTAAAACTATTATAATGAAAGTTTAACCACGAAAAAATACCATTAAATAAAAAAAATGTGAAGAATGTATTTCTCAAGAGAATAATAGAGTGCTTAATGTTTCACACATTTTTGTTCCTTTAAAAATCGTACTAATATGTATATTTGAACAAAATACAAAATACCTTCCTAGTGACCATTTCCATATATATAAACTTACCAACTTCATTGGCTTAAGTCAATGAAACAATTTTATAACTAATGTGATGTCATGTCATGTGTCACTAATGATCATACACCAAATGAATATATACAATGGTCAATGGTCACTTTATGGTTTAAAACTATCCAATATCACCTTTGATAGACGTGGTACATATCAGAATAGTTTATATAGATGTTCGCCTCGAATCTAATAAACACACAACGTAGTTAATATAAAAAAATTAGTGCCATGCATTGTGTTCAAATAATAATAAATAGGTAGAATTTTCTATCAGTGAGTTTGAATTTGTTTTTTTTAATTGTAATGGGTAGGATTTATATTATAAAAAGGTGTGGGGAATAAATAAATAAAATAAAACATAAAATTGGTCTTGTATTATTTTTTAAGTTCAAATAGTATAAACTTTTTAACACAAACTTCTAATTTTTTTTGTTATTTGGAAAGGTTTGTATTAGGGTAATTTTTAGTGGCGAAATTTTGTTAATTGACTATTTTTAAGTTTTTTTCAAAAATAAATTCGCTATTTGGTGTTTAATATTGTCTATATTTACATAAAATATGTTTTTTTATCATAATATTTGCCAAAGTTTATACATTTCAGTGTTAATTTTATGTCTCATATTTAATATTCATTTACCTATCTATAAACATGTTTTTTCAATCCAGAACAATCACCTAGAATACTATACGAAGTATAATATTAGAATCCTTAAAAAATACCCTGGTTTATATAGGAATTTGTTGATCTTGAAAAAAAAGACTATGTTGGAATATTGGTCGGGGAATTCAAGCTTACCTTGGTATTGACCCAACTGTTGGAATTGAGGATACTTATCAACTGTCCCAATAATTAGTCTTTTCTCTCTACTCTTAGAACATGTAGGTTTTAGTTCAAGTTGCAGGAATGAAGATTATGGGTCTTCCTCATCTTATTGGTACAGCTCTTCAGATTTGGGGCTAACAAGCTCGGTGGTTGAAGAATGGGACAAGTATGTCCCCTCTCTTAATGCACATGGGATTAGATTATCAAGTGATCAGGACCACTTAGTCTAGGATTGGGCTAACTCAAATGACATTATTTCAGCAAAGAAGGCTTGTGATTTCCTAATTTCTGAAATGTCCAGATTTCTCCAAAAGGGTGGGCTCTAAGAATTTGGAAGTGGAAGATTCCTGCTAAAATTAGGTGCTTTGTGTGGAAAATCAGATCCTTATGTGGGATAATCACATTAAAAGGGGTTTTGTGGGCCATGAGTTTTCCCTCTTTGTTTTTCTACAAATGAATGTGTAACTCATCTTTTTATTTCATGTCCCTTTATTGGCAAAGTTTGGGAGATGTGCAGATAAATTTTAAATTTCATAGATAATTGGATGAATATTAGTTTCCAGGATAGCAGGCTGGCATGGTTCTGCAAAAAGACTAGGTACAAAGAACTTCCCATCTTTGTCATTTATTAAGTTTGGAAATCAAGAAATAGATATATTTTCGAAGGTAAACAATTTTCCTTCCTTCAAGTCTGCAACATATCCATTAGTCATTTTCTTGAGTTCCATAAATCCAGGGTGAATTTAATGAAAAGGGTTCTAATACAACTATAGTTTGATGATTCTTTATCGGTGGGATTCTTTGTTGGTGCTCAAAAAAATGGTTTATGTGGGGCTCGAATGCTCCTTAAAATTAAAAAAGATCATTTCATTAGATTCAAACTTGGTGCTGGTAAATGAACTAATTCAAAGGAAAAAATGCTTGCATTATGGGGTCTCTTAAGGTATGCTAAGAAAAGGGGTGTTTGGTATCTTCAGATAGTTGGTGATTCAAAGGAAATGATTGATCGAGCCTCTAGGAAATCCATCCTTTATGTTCTTCATCTTTCTCATTGGATGAGTAGGATTATGAGTTGAAAGAGACTTTCATTTGGATTTCCTTTTCTCATATATATAGGGAGTTCAACGGTGACGTTGATGGTTTATCCAATGGGGCAATAGGACATATCGATGGGTTTTTGCAATTTGAAGAATTTGTTGATGATAATGTCATTAACAAAGGACTGGCTTCTCTCAAGTTTAAGTCATGTTAGTTCGCTCAATCTTATGGAGTTTGCAAAAGTTCCTTACTGACTATTCCATGAAATATTGTTGTTGAGTCTTTTTGCTTGCAGACAACAGTTTTGTATCACCTGAAGTGTTTCTAGTTTGTCAGAGGTATTATGATAGTCATTTTGGAAATAGTGTGAACTCATTGTAATGGAAAGATGTTTTGTAGAGTTTGTCAAAGGTTTTTTTACTTCCTTTTTGGAAAATGCTTGACCTCTCTGTTCTAGATTGATGTAACTTTGATTTACTTTTGAATAACAAGTTACCTTTTTTTTCGGCTTGAAAAAAAAATAAGACTATAATTTGTGGTTTTTTTTAGCAAATTTAAAACTATATTTCCTAACAAACTAGCTATGCAAATATGAGTATAACAGCTAAAGTTGTACCCTAAATGGGCCTTGTCCATTGATGCTCCATACCATCTTCGTCTTGTTATATTTGGCTAATCGGCTAAAGTTTCTATAGTTTCTTGCATTGTTCTTCTTCTCCAACCTTCTCCTTAACTAAACACATGGACAATATTAGATGGCCTACAATGGATTTACATCCCCTAGTGAATCCCAATATGATGTTGTAGTGCATTTCCAAGTCATTGACAAACTTTTCATACTTCAATTCTTAATCTTTTACAGTAGGCATTCCCTCTTACTTGTTTTCTTGTTTCTCCATATAGGTACTAAGGTATTTCATTGATTGTCTCATTCCTTCGAGTTAATTGTTCATTCTTCTGAAAACTTTATTCAACCTAAGGGTACCATCACCTCCACTCTGCACAACATTAGAAGGTTGTGCTATTATTCTACTGAAATTAGGTAACCTTGAATGAACCCTCACTCTAAAACCAAAGAATGCGTAAAAAAGAATATGTGCCCCATTAACCATATCCTCTAGGAAATGCAGGCCTGAGCTTGAATTGCCTACAATACTTTGTGTATCCTTTTTCAACTACAAGCCAAACAACATAACAATTGTAAAGTCACGTTAAGGAACATATTTTTTATACCTCTTTCAAAACAAGGATCTCAAAGCCACATTGATGATGCATGTTGAACCAACCAAAATGCAAGGTGATTCCTTATCCCAATTCCTCGCCTCAATTAGTCACTCCAAAATCAACTACCTCCAATCCAAAGTCATCCCCTGAATTGTCTATGCACACCAAAAGGGTCCATAAAGTAATCCCACCTATGTAGGCAAGCCTTTGCATAATGGGTTTAAAGTCATCATTGTTGCAAATGTAATGTGAGAGAATGAAATAACAACAAGTGTGATGAGACATAGTGATATCCCTTGTGTGGGCCTTTAATGAGGCAACTTGCATGCATGTGTGATGTGATAATGCCAAGTGGGTTCTTCATAGGCTAGTTCAAATTTGATATGAGTGGTGGTACTTTGGCACTTAATGTCACATTTCATAACCCTAGGGGATCTAGAACCTCTAATAGTGGTCACAATTTTTAACTATGACCCCTTTATCCAAGTAAACCGCCTCATTAGCCTTGCTATCGACATTTCATTATGTCCCCTCATAACATGAACAAATTTGACTTCATTAAAACTTTCCAGCTTTTTATGGATTCTTCGAATGGGTCTACAGAGTATTGTCTCCTCCTTTTGTTCATTCTTGTGCATTTGATTAATGACAAAAAGAGAGAGTCTCCTAGGATTATAGCTTCCTTAATCTGGTAAATTTGCAAAAGCTTAGATCCTAAGCACAAAGCATAAAGTTTTGCTTGATTGTTTGAGGTTATTCCTAGTCCCCATGAAAATGTTTTTTTCTTTTTTAATTCCATTAGGGTTGTTAAGAAGAACCCCTCTCATTCTTGACACTCCTAGGTTCGTAGGTTTGGTTTTTAAGTATATGGTGTTTTTCAATTTATATGATAGTTTTTGAACTACATGTTTTTTGAGTGACTGTTTATTAATTTTGACATTAAATCTTGATTTTGAAGATACAAATATATTTTTAATAATAAGATAAAGGATATATGGAAAAATAAATCCTAGACTCCAATCAAGAATAAAAGATATTGTTATTAAAAACTATGAAGACGATAATCTTGTTTATTACTCCATTATTTATTATTTATAAAACGACCCATAAAGATGATGGAAGGTTGAGCAAGCATGTTATTATATTACAATCAATTAATCATCATGTTAGGAAGAGGCTAACTACCTTTCTGAACATCTTTATCAACATAAATATCATGGTACACTGGTATTTTTTATGTTGCCATGGATCAAACCTCACAATTAATGTAGGATAACACATGAGAGGAGAAGAGATTTTAAAGCCATAGAAACTATTTCAGGGTGTTGAACACAATGCATTCAACTATTGTTATCATATTTATTATCATTGTTTACTATTCACACAAATGCACCTACACAATACATTGCAAAAAAGAAAAGAGGGAGACATGGAGAAAACATACATATTCATCTTGTAACCAATCAATCATTATGTTAAATTTATTGAAATGGTGATTAACTAGCATTTAACATCACAACTAGCAGGTTAGAAAACTATGGATATCGTGACCATGAAAGCCATATGGATAGCTTGAGTGGGCATAATGGTTGAGAACAAGTGTTTCCTCCTAGGAGGTTATGATGAATTCAAATACAAAGGGGTTAGGGTATGTACACCTCCATAGACTTCAACGATCAAATCACTACGCAAAGGGGATTCCTTTATACACCAATTTGGTGTGGTCAAAGTTACTCTGGCATCCATATATGATTTATTTTTGATGGAATAAATCGCAAGAAACTCTCCAATAAATTCCTCGTTATTCATGGATGGTAAATGGGGTAAATTGTTGACCCTAATTACAAAGCCTAACCCCAAGGGGATCAAGGGAGTCGAACCTAGGACCTCTCTATTATGAGGAGAGAGATTTGATGTTTAGCTCCAGACCAATTAAGTTAACCATTGAGACTATCCATATGTAATTTATTGAATATATGTTGAAAGTTTAAGAAGTTAAAACAAGTGAAGATAACGAAGTGGTCAAAGTTACTATGATGTACTTTATACCCAAACAAAGATACTTCCATGTAGTGATCTCTTGTAGATAGTTGTGATCAAAGTTACATTATTACACCGATAATTACACTAATAGGTCTTTATATTTACACCAAAAGGTGTTTATATCTTAGAATTTGGGGTGGACTAGCATCTATGCTTTTTCTAGATTGCACGAGGATGAGGCAAGTGTACTCTCCAGATTGATTTTATGATAGTCATTCCAAATTTGACATAAACAATTATAAAAGAAAAAAAAGAATATAAAAAATAGCTAATACTTGATGCATGGATAACTGGTAACTGATGCATCAATAACTCTTAGCTAATGCATAGTTGATGCATAGATAACGGGAGAACAAGTAACATTGTTATGAAGTCACATGTTGTAAATTGGAGGCCACGAGTTCAAATCACACCCGACTTTACCCGTGTCCCATGCTTGCGGGATGTGTGGGGCACCTAGGGGTATAGTGGTAGCAGGATTGGATCCCTTGACCCCGTGTCACACGAGTACCAGCCTAGTCTCCAGTTGTCGATTCCCTCACCAAAAAAAAAAAAAACAAGAGAACAAGTAACATGCAACTTATTTGTGGCAATTAACTTGTGACCTATTGGTGTTCACCGACCACAAGTTAAGTGGTTGTACTAGTTTAGAGTTTGGCGTGGAGTAGCGAAATGATTTTTCGAGATTGCAGGAGGATGAGACAAGTGTACTGTCTAGATTGATTTTATGGGTGTTGTTCCAAATTCAAAATAAACAATTATATATAAAAAAAAAACAAAAAATAATTGGTAGCTAATGCATGTATAATTAATAGTTGATGCATGGATAACCGACAATAATAGACAACTTGTTTAACTAGAAGAATGCCAGTGATAACAAGTAATTAAGGCATATATTAAACGTAATCATAACTACTCATGAAAAACAATTAACATATATCTTGTTCAGGAGCCACAAATTAAGTAGTTATACTAATATATCAAAATTTTATAAACTAAACATGAAACAAAAAATACCATCTATATTTTAAAATACCATGGCCCTACATCCTTATGAAAAATCTAAAGTTGGCCAAGTTATTGATGATGATGTGATTCCTAGTACTTGACCTTCATGCTTTTATTGAGTAGCCAATCCGACGAAACCCTCTCTTACGTGACATGGCAAAACATAATATATCGCTAGTAAAGAGAATGAATGCTCATTCAAGACCTGGACGGATAAATATTTGTAATTTTTCTAAAAAGCTGCACAGGCCGGGGAAAGAAGAAGACAGCGCCCGACTGGAAGAGCATTCGGGCGGAGGAGAAGAGAGGTGCCATTATCGAGCGGAGCAAAATCAAGGAGAAGAATCCTCTGCCGTTTCCTTGTCTTGTCTTTATTCTTTGAGGGAGGTGTGATTATCAAGAATTTTCTGCTGCTGCTGGTGGTCAGATTAACATGTATATAATGGATTGATTGATTGTTTGTTGGGGGTGGTGGGATTCTTTTCATCGTCATTATCATTTTCATGAAGCTTTATGGCCTTCCCACCTGGACAAAAAGAAGCCACGATTCTGCAATAAAAAGGAGAAAGTCAATTCTGCGGGGAATCCGCTTGGACTGTTGGTATTGATTATGCTTGCTATTTAATAAGTCTCAGATGGGTCTGGGGCAAGATCAGGCTTTGGCCGGCGGGCACAATCAGCAGCAATATATGTTGAAGAAGAAAGAAAACGAGAAGAGGATGTCGGAAGAGGAGGATCAATGCTCTGATCAGGTAAGTAACTCGTTCCATACTGTTTCTTCTTCAGTCAGGAGACTGTCTACGACTCAACAGTGTCTTAGGAAAATAATGTTAATCATTACTAGATCGAATCACACGGAAACAACCTCAACTGGGTTCCGTCATTTGGTTGGCTATACGAATGGCGGGGCAGAGGGGCAGAGCCAGGTTATACAAAAATCCCCTAAAAAAAATGGAGGTTTTGACTGGAGTGTTAGGCAGAACCGGATTGTGCAGGAATTCCCCAGAAAACACGGCCTGCAGGAGGTTGAGCCAATGCCGAGTTTTTTCACGTTCATAAGGTCTAAGGAAGAGGAAGAAAATGAAAAAATTAGAGGGCAAGGTTTTAACTTGAATTCGGCTCCTGGTGATGGGCTTGCTCTCAGGTTAGGCCTGCCACTGACTCCGGAGCAGGATAGAATGCAAGAGGTCTCTGTAGCTTCTCACAGTAATTTGGACTGGAATATTATAGGAGAAGAAGTATCCGGGAAGGATTTGGGCAACCATTGGTGGGATTCTGAAGTTGGTAAAGATCATGCTAATTCTTCGATTGGGAGACAGTACCATCTAGGTAACAATTCTTCTGTGGAATCAGAGAACCTCTCGGTGTTCCAGCGGAGCTCCGAAGGCGAATACGATCCCAAGAATGATGTGAATTTCGCTGCTAGTGCTAGGGAGGTTTCAGAAATAGGAAACTCTGTACAGAATCTTGTTGATGATGACCCCAATGTGAATTTGGCTGAATGTAATGGAAAGGATGAGGCTACAGGTTCTCTTTCGGATGATGGAACTGGAATTATGTGCCCAGGTGATACAGACTCAAGAAGGGATATTAGACAAGGTAGTGAACCACACAAAGTCAATAGAAATGAAGAACAGCATGTCCATACACCCATATGCAGCAAGACTGCCATTGAAGGTTGTGTGGAACAGAGTGAGCCTTGGAAAGAGTACGCACAACATTATGAGGAAGCTCATGATAGCAGAGGAAACTTGGACTTGCTTGTGGATGCTATTAGTCTTACAACTGGAGGCTTCTTTGAGGTAGAAGAGAAAGCCAAAAGTACTGATGCTAAGAAGAAAAGAGGTAAGAAACAGCCACAAACTTCTCTCAAACAAAAAAAGATCCCGGCAGTAGATAGAGACAAAGAATCAGGGGAGAGGCCCTCCTTGTCTGGGTCTTCTTTACAGCAGGAGGAGAATTCACTGGAAGATTCTGAAACTATCTCTGGTAAACCCAAGGATGTTGAAAGCAATATTTTCAATTGGTATGCTGATTATGAAGATACTGCTCCATTGGTCCGATCTAAGCGTGGAAGAAATCAAGCCCTGCCACTCAGATTCCGGGACTCCGTGCTTGAACCTTGGAAACGAGTGTCTCGTCAAAGGGTGAAACCTTCCACCCAAGAAAATCCCAGCTAGGGATGGACAGCTATAAAATTTTATGCAGTTACTACTTATAAGCAGACTATAACATGTATAGTGACCGGAATTTCAGTAAGTAGCTACTGCATTGTTGCACTACGAAATCCGACTATGAGGTGATGATGCACAACTTTACACGTTCCCAAAGATACCAACCTACTGCACCTTAATTTGGAGTATTTCTTTATTTACAAGAGAGGAAGCGGACAAATTGTCATCTTCATATCAGGTAAAACTGCCTTACTGGAACAATGTTTTCAAGCCATTTCCTTTGTTCTCTGTGTTCCTCTACCAATTGCAAGCAATTATATCTCATACAATTACAAAATTGTGGAACCTGAACTTTAACCAAGTAGCCCAAGCCTATTACAATGGTAATATTGTAAAGGAGTGAAGAAACTTGTCTATGCATCCAGGGCCCAAACTGCCAGGCTGGTTGTTTGCTTATTATTGTGAGATTGGTCTCGCACAGATAAAACCATGTTTATTTTGTTGGATATGATTCAAGAAGAAATAAAACTTAGTGATACACAATACTGATTTGTTTATATGGCAGCTGCTGAGGAGGATTGCGAACTTAGCAACCTACATCTGTACAGGAGGATATGTAAAGTTTACCATTAACAGAATTGATGATTTCTGGTATTATATAAATTTCATTGTTTTTCAACAACAACATGCATATTGAGGTTATTGAATCTTTTCTCTTATCTTAGAGTAAACCTGTAGATTCAGAATCTGTATATGTGCTGCAGGAAAGTTAATTATTTTCCATGTGCATAATGTCTTTGAATGTTTCTATGGTGATGATTACATACCAAACAGTTCATGTAACATTGTAAATGCGTTCTTGTATGGAAACTTATTTTCTATGCATTACATTGAGGATGAAAAATTGGCTCTTTCCTTGTGCTCTATCTTATTCTGCGAAATTTTTTCCTTATTAGAGGCTTCTTTGCTAAAATCTTGTTTCTCTTGTGAAAATCCCACATCTACCCCAATGCAACAGAAACAAATGGCTGTGTTGCTACTTCAACTTTACAAATATTGTTTGCATAGAGTTTGAATGAGGTGTAAATCAGTTGGTTTATGTGGGGTTTAGTCCTCATCGGGTCACAAGTTCAAACCTCATGGGGAGGGGTTGAGGATGGGAGCTGCCACTATCCATAGGGTGTTCCGTCCAACATTTAGGCTGGCCCTGGCCCGGGTGAAAATTCTCGGTTGGGGGAATTTCATGGTCAGGAAAAAAAAGAGTTTGTTTGCATCAATTATATCTTGGCACGGTAAACTTAAATTGCATTATGAAATGTCGATGTGCATGCTTCTTTGAAGCCAGAATCCTTATCCTCATGATTTTAATCATTTTTTCCACTCTGCTAGGAGAGATTTTATGAAATATACCTCAAGGGATACTATGGAATTGTCATGATTTGGTTGAAGCATTACTTTATAAACTCATAGTTTTTGAATCTGCACTTCACATTGCATAAAGATAGAAATCTCTTGCATTTTTAAAGAGAATTGCCAAACTGAAGGAAAGGACCATTCCATTTGAAGCTTCCCTGAAATGTATTGTATGTATCTGATTATGCATTATGACAGTAATCCACCCACAATTCTAAGACATGCCTTTGTTCCTAAATTTTTTTATAGTATCCCAACTTTAACATTTTCTTCATGGAGCATCTTCCGAATATGAAATAAGTGTGCATCCTATCTAATAGCGTAGGTTTACCAAATAAATTGGGTTAGATTCAACTTTTAAAGTCCAATAATAATGCTTAGTTCATCTTTTGATTCATTTAAGGTAAGATAAAGCCTAATTGATCAGTGCATTGAATTCCACTGTTACAAAATTCATGCCAAATGCATTTTCATGTCTCGGAGCTTTCTAAATATGTTGACTCCAAGTAAGTCTTGTATACTTGAGAGCATTGTACAAGATCTAGAGAGCACACATGATATATTTCTGGTGTGATCAAAATGTTGCACCGAGTTGCATATGGTGAATGGTATTTCTTGAGGGCTATTGAAATGCTTTTGCTGTAGATTCTCCAGATATATTGTCACAAAGTTCTATACAGATTGAGTTAGTCTAATAGCACACTTTTGATTTTCTTCTCTTTATATTTATCATCCTCCATAGTGGTTTTCATCGGTAAACATGTTACAGTTTGTCTTTTGTCTTTGGTAAGAATAGTGATGACTTTCAGTACTAGAAGTTTAATTGTTGTAATTATCACTAATTATATTATGCTTCCAATGTGCTCTCTCTCTCACGCACACACACAATATAAATGACAATCTAACAAGACCTTATTTATCAGGACCTTTCCTACCAACTGTTATTCTTAGGCATGATATAATAGTAACACGCTATCACTACTATGAATCTTGACACTACAGCATGTGAGAAAGGGACCTACTATCATACTGAGATATCATTCACTTATATTTTTTATAGGAGCCTCTAGGTCCTCTGTTAAATTTTTTGTGATTTGGAACTTTCTGGTAGCTGTGCTACCCCAAATGTAGGCCGCGATAAAGTTAACGACTCCTTGACGTGCATTACCTGTACTGTTTCTAGGTATGTTGTGTTTGTACAGTGGACCATCTCCCTTGTGATTTGAAAGTTGGTTGAATTGTTAAAATACCATCTTCATTATTGGAGGCAATCCATTTTGTGCATCTTTCAAACTTGGATCCGCTTGCTCCTTTCATGATTGTGCATGGTTTGGTTCAATAAATTGATATTGGATGACTGCATCATCAAAAATATGTTGGCTATTTTTGCTCTTAAACACATTAGAAAGAATGGCCCTTAAAGTTGCAAACCAGTTGAATTGGAATAAGTAATTATAGTTGACAGGAGAGCAACAATATGACCTATGCAACGCTCTATAAAAGGACATTAATACATAATAAACAAAGTTAACACAGAAATACACTATTCCATGGAAAAACACATGTATGCACTCACGGAAAATAGTTCAATTCATGGAAAATAGTTCAAAGAGAATCCCAGTCTATGTTTGCAACATAGGATCATTGCCTTCAAATGATGGTCTCGCTCTGTAGCTTGGTGAAGCCTGTGCTTTGTTGAAGCATTCGTAGACAAATAATGTGTTTTGTTGAAGCATTCATAGACAAGAAATGGATCCCTGCTAAGACATAGAGGTGATTATCTTATGCATACATCATGTGTATTTAGTGCTAGTGTCTCCTTGATTTTATTCAATATTGATGTCTAATTGAGGCATCCTTCTCTTATTCATTCTTAAGAGGTGGGGATTAGCCATTTGCAAGGCATGGAATTCCCTATGATGAGATGTCTTGTGATTCTTTTCCATGTTTCATCATACCATCCTTCTGACTACAACGTCAAAAAAGAAAAGCATGAATACCATTATTTAGTATAATATCAAGACGGATTGCTACAAAAACTAGGGATGACTTTGGTCCATTCATCAGGATTTCATTTTCATGGCGCATTGTTATGCACAGGTTGAGGCTGGGTGCAAGTCCCGTGCTAATTTGTTGGAATAGATACCCCTCAAACCTGGGCATCTAAGCCAAAGGAAATCCACATTATGTGGGCATGTTTTTAAGAATCACTTCTGGGATTGGTGTTACACTCATCATGTGAAAGATTGGCATTTAAAGTCAATCCCAACTATTAAACTTGTCCATAATTTCCTCACTCTTCATCACATTAACACTATGAATTCATGCTTAGACTTGGGTTACACGATTGCTTCTATTGAAACATGCAGTATGACTAATTGGATAATTAGATAGAGAAGATGACAGGTTGGGGACTCTGACCTCTAAGAATAGGCATGAGAGACTGCATCATCACATGTTCTGATTCCACAACATGCCATCATATTGAGTGCTAATTGACAGGGATCTCAAATTAGATATGATATTCACGGAATAATTGTTGGTCATTAGGTCTCAAGAATCTCGTATGGACAAATATTCACGGAATAATTAGATGAACTTCCAATGGACCTCATATGGAAGGTATTACCGTATTACCAAATTTAGCAAGATTAAAACAAGGACACAACTAGGGGTATTATGCACAATAGGCAATATTGCTCATGACATGTGGAGCTCCATGGTTGGAGTAATTTAGGATGAAAACCCCTTGATTTTGTTCTCCTTTGGTATGCACTGTAATTTTTTAGAATTCGTGATGAATCCGTTTTGTTGGTTGTTGTAGCACTCCATCATAAGACTTGAGTATAGTTCGAAGGATTTTGCACCTTGGCTATATGCTTTTTCTTAGCTTCTTGTGATATTTTTAAAATAAAATGCTTTCTTAAGCTATATTAATAAAACAATATGTACATGCATTATATATATAAAAAATGGTTTGTGAAAGTAGTGACAAAGAATATAACCTAGCAACTAAAGATGCTCAAAGGACTAAAAAATATGAAGTCCGAGTTAGAGGCCTTACAAGGCCAAAATAAAAAAGTGATGTGGCCAAAGGATAGAGAGAAAAAACCAAATTTGATGGTTACCCTTAATAAAGATAGACATTAAGACTAAGCAGTAAGATCAAATTCCATATCTTGGAGGGTTACAGTGATTTGTTTGTGCCCCACTTATTAATTGTTGGCTCATCAATAGGTGCAGCAAGGTCCTATTTGTCATCATTATATTGTTTTAGGGTGTGTCTGCATCAAGACTGGAGCGAGTATCTAGTTGTGATGCTCTTGATGTGGATTCCAATGCCCATTGCACTCCCAAACTAAGTGAGTTTATATGGCATAGCTTGCTGTCAAATATGTGTGGGTATGTCGTGAACTAGGGGGGATGAACCTCTAGGGGAACACAACTCATTGTTCATGGAGTCGCCTATTTGTCCTCCAAAATAAACTTGAGATGCACTAGTTGACGCCCACCTTTCTAATGTGCACTTGGATCTACAAGTGAAGGTTGGCATAGATTAGGGCTTCAAAATACTAGATAAACTTATTAAAAAACACATTTTTGGAAACACATTCTTTTCATTTCTTCCATATAAGAAACAAAAGCTTAATTTAACAAGTTCTCATTTTGTAACCCCAAGGGTTAGCTGAAGTGGTCACAAGCCAGACATGAGATCTCTACCCTCTAAGTTGTAGAGGTCATGGGTTTGACTCTTGATCCCCTTGGGGTTATACTGTGTAATCAAGGATGACGGTTTACACATTTACCATCCATGAATTACAAGGAAGTACTTGGAGGCTCTTTTGTAAGGTCAATCCTTGGAAAAAGAAGGTTTTCATAATGTAGGAACTCCATTGGCCATGGGATCTTATCACCATGGAGTGTAGACTTCCATTTTATGAACATAGGGACTTGACAATACAATTTTGATGCTCATTCTCATGCTCACTTTGCTTAAGAACAAAGCTAGAACGTATATTTGAATGTTTCAATTCTATGATAAGAAGGGCATTTGGGTTGAGCAATTCCAAGGTACTTTAGGTGTGCCAAGAGGAATATTGCCTAGAATCATAGACCAATAAAACATGATTTTTCTTGTCTCCACTTGTTCTCATTACCTCTTTGCTCGAGGTTCTGGAACATTTAAAGAGAGAGAAATAGCTACTGGGGGAGATGCTATCAGGGAACAACAAATTGGTCTGGATTTGCAAATGATTATAGATCATTCACATATGGAATGGAAGAACTTGGTGGAATTGAAATGGAATAGATTGGAGGAGGATCAAGAATCTACTGTGGATGGATGGGAGGATGAAACAATTCGAAGAAGAAAGGATTTTCTGGTTGGACGCATTAAATTGGCTAAACATTTTCTCCGAACAAATATAGAACCAAAATGGATGGTCTTATGCCTATTACCAATTCTTCCTCCTGAACCGAGGCCAATCGTTCAATTAGGTGAAGGTGGACTTATTACCTCGTCAGATCTAAATGAACTTTATCGAAGAGTTATCAATCAGAATAATACTCTTACCAATTCATTAGCAAGAAGTGGATCTGAGTCATTTGTTATTTGTCATAAAAAATTGATCCAGGAAGCCGTAGATGCACTTCTCGATAATGGCATATGTGGACAACCAATGAAAGACACTCATGATAGGCCTTATAAATCGTTCTCAGATGTGATTGAAGGCAAAGAGGGAAGATCTCGTGAAAATTTACTAGGGAAACGGTTGCATCTAGACCAACATATATCCATCTTAACTTTGGCTCTATCAAGTGTCAAGAGGGATCAAATCCCTTGAGGTGCAAACCTTTCCTCAAGTTTAGGACACTATTATTAACTTCACAATACATGATCCAATATAGATTAGTAATTAAGCAATTATGAACTAAAATAGTTATCTGCCTAAAATTAATATTAAACTCATTATTATATTATTATTTTAACAATACATTATCAGATATACTTTTCAGTATAATAGTTGAGGCTCAAACTATTCCAATTTAGAATTGTGTTATAACATATAAATCCTATACAAAGGCAAAAGTTGCATTAATTATTTAATTATGAAGTAAAATAGTTGCAATTTATGTGCTAGCATAGTGGAGCATAGGTGGGGGCCAAGTGTCCGTTTGTCCAAAAAAATAAAAAGTAAAAGGTAAAAAAAAGAATGCATGCATTAGTGTGTTTTCAGATTTGTTAACTTCAAATGAATAATTCAATATTTTCCATTATAATTCTCCATATTCCATTTATGAATTGTGTTGTAAATGATAACACAAATCTTACAAATAAACAAAAGTTACATTCATTCATTAATTATGAAGTAAAATGGTTATAATTGATATGCATGACCCCCCTCACACACATACAAGCGCGCACACACACATACAAGCATACACACACCCTACTTTCCATATGCACACACATTCAAGCATACACACACCCTACTTTCCATATGCAACGATGTTGAAGTTTGATATATATTTATATAAATGTGTTTTACAATGTACCCAATATTGTTTATATTTTTTCATTCACAAAAATGATTTTATCTATTGCATGTTTTTCATTTAAATTGATATTTTTCATTTTTTTAGGGTATTTTTAGGAATCTAAAATTTAGGGTTACAAAAAAGTTTATTTCATATATAATAAGATAAGAACATATAATGGAGCAGATAATCAAGAGCTTTGTAAACCTAGGAAATCACAAGAAGTATTAAGTATTTCCATCCATGTTGCTAGTTGAAAAGCCCAAAAAGTAAAATATTTGGTATAGATATAAAACTCCTTATGTTGCCCAAAATAACACAAAAATAATTAATTGTATTACATATAAAAAGACTAAGACACAAATAGGGGAACCTAAGAAACTTTCTTATTACATTGAAGTGTCTAGTATCCACCATTTAACAAGTTTAAAAGCCCAAAAAGTAACATATTTGCTACAAATATAAAACTCCTTATGTTGCCCAAATTAACACAAAAATAATTAAATGTATTACATATAATAATAAAAAACTAAGACACAAATAAGGGAACTTAAGAAACTTTCTTATTACATTGAAGTGTCTAGTATCCACCATTTAATAAGTTTAGGTAGAACATTATTTTGCACTAATGAGATGTGTGACTGTTTGACCTAGCTTAACAATCATGATGACTCAACCACTTAACAATGTTCCCCTTATAGGAGCTCTGATCACTTTTGTGAGGATTCAAACCCTAGTAAGGACCATAATAGTGCTTCACTTTCATGGACCAATTGACTTCTCATGGCTCAAGACACAAATGGATGGCCTAATGGTTAAGAACATGCAATTTCCTGCTAGGAGGTTATATGTTCAAATCTAGAGCGGGGTAGGGTATGTACACCTTTGTAGACTTTAGCAGTTATATTGTTGTGTAGAGGGGGGTCCCTTGTCCCATAAACAAAGGGGTCCCATACACTAAATCAGTGTCTGGCTTGGTCGTGACCTTAAAAATAGATTATTATTATTATTAGTAGTAGTAGTAGTAGTAGATAGCAAGATTCTATTAAAACAATTCTTATACAAGGAGTGACTACAATAATAGAGCATTAAGCAGTGGAGAAAACTGGGTAACGACTCACACATTTTTCCTATTGTTATTTTCCACACTTGTTTAGATAGTTCTTTGATGGAATTGACGTTGCAAGCAAAAGCATATTACCCCTATAAGCTTGAAATTTATCTTGTAGAGTCTTCCTTCCAAGGCTATGCATCCATCTAAACAAAAGCATCTCATCCTAAGCAACTTGAAATTTGACATGGCCAAGGCCAACTCTTTTAATAAATGTTAATCTATATTAAATTTTGGCATCATAGCATGTGAGAAAGGGATTAACTATGATAATGAGATTACATTCACTTTTAAGGGAATCTTGTGTTTTGTTGAAAAACTTTTAAACAAATAATGGAGTCGTGCTAAGATACAGGTCATTATCATATCCATGCATCTCTCTTTTTAAACTTCTTTAATATTGCTTTGTAATTGTAGCATCCTCCTACAATCCATTTTTAAAAGGCGGGGCTTGGCCATTCTAAAGTAATCCAAGTTTGATAAGAACATGCAAGAGCCACATGGATTGTCGTGTTGCTTCCTTATCTACCATGTACTTTGCTTCACCAAACCAAGTGATTTGACCTAAACCTTGTTGAAATACATAACTTGTAGTAGGTTTCTTGTTAGAAGCATCACCTACACAACTAGAGTTTGTATATCCAATAAGTGGAGGAGAAGACTTGCTAAAATAGAAAACATCATAATTCAAAGTGCCTTGAATATATTTGTGAATCCTTTTAGTTGCCTTCTAATGGATTTCACAAGATTTTTTAATGGATTGTGAATCAAAATTTATAATAAAGGGAATATTGGTCTAATATAGAATAAATCAAATTATCTACTACTTTTTGATAGAGAGTTGCATCAAATAGAGGCATCTCATAATCAACAATAAGTTTGAATCTAGTATGAAATGGTGCTAGTACAGGCTTACAATCACTCATACCGAAATTGAGCAAGTAAACCCAAAGCATACTTAAGCTGAGAAAGAAAAATTCCATCATCCATATTCCATAATTGAATACCTAATAAGTAATGCAAAAGACCTAGATCTACCAATTCAAATATGCTTTACATAACTTTTCAAATCATTTATGAGTGAAGTCATGCTTCCTACAAGAATACAATTATCTACATATAGAACAAAAATCAACACACACACACCTTTTGAAATTTCTCTAAAAAAATATGCATCCAATTCAAAAACTTGTTTAATTCGCACACCAAACTTGAATTGTCAAAAGTTGTGAAAGATGGAGATTGTTGCATATAAATATCTTCATAATAGGCACCATTTAAAAACACACTCATAACATCCATCTAGTGAAGTTCCCTTAAAAGTATGAAATAAGAAAATAATAGTTCTAATGATGTTCATTTTAGCAATTGAAGAAAATGCTTTATTATAATCATATTCAACCATCACAACATGTTCTTATTCACATTTCCCCTATATTTTTCATAGGGGAAGGGATAATCAATATCCTTTGACATGAGAGAAAATTGTGATCTAAGTCCTTTGTGGATCAAACATATCAAAACCCGTAGCTTCACAAGTTTTCTTTTCCCAATTAAGATGTGAATGGTTAGTATCAAGAAAATCAACAAAATATGAAGTAAAAACATTAATAATAACCTCTTCACTAATCAAATAATTATAACAATATTAGTGGAAAAGCCAACAATACACTCATTCAAAGTAACATGATGTTCAAACAAATTAGGTGGAAAAGTTTCATGAAATTGAACATCTCTAGAATAGTAATATCATGAATAGATGTTTCAAACAAAATGTATTATTTAGAATCATCACTATAAGAACAAAATGTGTATGAATTGGGCTCAAGATCTTTCCTTTTTCGATCAAGGATATGAGCCCAACACTCCCAAATTTTTTTAAAAGACCAATATTTGGTTTCATACCAATGTAATTTTCTTTGGGATTAATAACCAAAACTATTTTAATGGGAACTTTGTTTAGAATATAGTTGACACAACAAACAACTTCTCCATAAATTATTTTTAACCCTTTGTGAAGCATAAATCTAGCCATTTCAACTGAAATCTTATTTTTTCTTTTGACAACCGCATTGAGGTGTGTAAGGAACACAACCTTGGTGTTTAATTTAATTCCATGCTTAGTAGATATGTTGAAAACTCATTCTTGATATCCACCCCCTATCAATGCAAATAAATTTATTGTGTTTTCCACATTCATTATCCACCAAGGTCTTAAACTCCTGAAATTTTGTGAATTTTGATTTTTATGTTTCAAGAAATACACTCAATTTCACCCAATATAATCCTCAGTAAAAATGATAAAGTAGTTAACACATGATAATGAAGGTGTCTCAAGATTGCCACAATATATGTCACTATGAACCAATTACAATTGTTCTTTGGCATGCCAAGCTTTGTCATTTCCAAAATTTTATGTGTGATGTTGTAATACCCCCATTTGACCTCATGGACTGTATTGGCTTGATATGTAAATATTGTAAATATGCAATGTATGATTCCTAGTGTGGAGCTCAAGGACAAGGCCCAGCTAGTGAATTATCGGCTTATAAAGTCAAGTATTTTATATTCGGTGAACATGTGCTAGTAATACATAGAAAAATGTAAAAACAATGTAAATATTGATAATGCAAATAAAAGTCTAAGAGTTGGCTATGGAAGCAACTAAAATGAGGGGCTATGTTATCCACTAGGGAGAGGAGAGGGGTGTGTGGGATTAAATCCTCTTTTTCCAAGAGTCATCTTGAGAACCCATGTATCATTAAATGGTAAGCAACCACACATGTGGATTTCCTTGTTGACATTTAATTCTACTGAGAAATCAACTCAGGAATTTAATGGAGCGTGGGATGAACCCATAAATTCGTATGGTTGAGTGTGGGCTTAGTTTTCTTGTACCCCAAAGTCAATTTAATTCATGAGAATTTGTTTCCCTTCATCCCCATTCCATGGTTGGGCAATAGAACTCATAATTTTGAGGAAGCTATGCATTCTTAGTAGCGAAAAAGAACATAAATCCTAACCAAAGAAAAAATCACATTTTAGAGTGTCCAAAGTACCCATAAATTCATGTGGCTTGTGAAATCCAGTGGGGGATTCGTAGACATCAATCCTAGGGTGAATTCAAGGGAGCCAAAAAGTCCCAAAATGTGTACAAAATCCTAATTTGTAAGCTCGGGAAAATGAATTTTGTGGGGAATTTCATAATCTACAGAACAAAGAATGAACAAGAAGTCAAAGGGGCTCAAGAACTTGGAAATTCTTAATAAACCTAGTGTAGCTATATATCTCTATTGGTATAGTAGCTAGGGCCTTTCTATGACCAACGTCATGAATAGCACTAGATAGAAGGGATGCCCGAGGGAGTCTGTAGCAGAGAAGGGGGACTTCCTTCCTTTGGGTGTGGTAGGTATTGTGGGTTCCAAGGTTGGTTGAGATCAATTGAGATTCTTGAAGCTCATTGGGGAGCTCATTGGATTAACATTGCATTATTGTGTCTTTCCTCATGCTTGACAAATCCAACTGGTAGGTTGTCTTACCTTGAGAATTGACTATGTGTGGTTGTGAGCGAACATGTGTAATTCATTTTTAGTGGATACATAGCCTATCTCAGGGGTGGCTTCTTAGTAGAGAGATAAAGTGCTAGACATAGTGCCTATGGTTGGGTGGAACACTGCTCTTCCATAGCTAATTGCTTGGGAAACTTTATTTAAAGATAAGTGTTTACTTGTTAATTTATTGTTGTATTTGAATATGCAATGTTTTTATTGTTATATTTGTCATAATTATGCTGGTATATGCATGTTGTGTGTGTATATAATTATTTGCACCATGTTTTTAATTATGTATCTGCACATGCATATTTTTTTATGGTTCATGAATTTCGTATTATGCCCATGGGACGAAATTTAGAATCCTAGAACGGTTAAGCCTCCCCTTCCTTGGTTGGATTGATGGGTGGGGATGTGATAGATGCTTGCTAAGATCACATCCTTCACGAACAACATTGGTATAATAATTAGAGGGTAAGCCATGCACCATGCTAGACATTGACTACATTTTACCATCATCCATGTGACCCAACCATTCATGCAAACTCTACTTTATGCATCTACATGAACAACATTATAATACAATTTTGTCATTGTTGTTGGTTTCCATTGTTAATAAACCATTATATTTGTAAAAACCACCATCAATATGAATAGGTCTAGAAAATACAACTTTGAATTAATTAATTATACATTTTAGGGAATTTTTATTAGACCAAGCTTCAAATTTGTATCCTTTATATCAAGCTCAATAAATAGAAAGCAAATTTATGGCCATTCCATACACATGTAAAACATATTCCAAAGTACCATTAGGAATCTCAACATCTCTTGATCCTAGTACTAAAATATGAGAGCTATCACATATTGACTCTTTTTACGCTTAATATTTTCATAAGTAAACAAGGAAGAGTTACCAATGATGTGATGTGAATCGCCTAAATTATTAATCCTTGCATTTTACCAACATTCATGTGACCCTGCCAAAGTCTACTTTGTGCATATGCATGAGAAACACACATACACATGGAGAAAAACATTATATTTGTAGAAACCACCATCATGATGAATATGTCTAGAAAATACAACTTTGGATCCATTATTGATCTCTTAGAAAATATTTATCAGGCCAAGCTTTTAAATTTGTATCCTTTATGTCAATATTAGTAAACAAAAAGAAAATGTATGGGAATTTCATTCACATGAAAAACATCTTCCAAAGTACCATTAGGAATCTCAACATTTCCCGACCTAGTATTGAAAATGAGAGCCATCATAGATTGCTTTTTTACTTGAGTGCTTATGCTTTTCATTGGAAGTAAACAAGGAAGAGTTACCAATGATGTTATGTGAAGCACCTAAATTCATAATCTATTCACCACGAGGAAGGGATATTTGCAAGGTTTGGAAGAATAATCTACAAGTGCTACCAACTTGTCCTTAAATGATTGATTCTCCTTCTTCTTTGCTTTGGCTTGGTATTCACAGTTCTTGTAACAAATTTCCTCAACATGATTGCTTTTCCCACAATACCTTCAAAGTTTTCTTTCCTTCAGAGGGTTTTTTTCCTTCATGCTATCTTTAGATGACTTATCAGAAGAACTAGTATCATTAATTCCACTATTACACTTATCAAGCCCTTGATACTAAAAACTCTTTCCCTTTCCATGACCTAAATGAGTATTTCCTATGAAAATTTAACTTGATGCAATACTTCTATCTTGCTCATTAATCAAACCCTTACAAAACTCTTAAAAATCAAGTTTGCATAGTTCAACGACTATTTATAGATTGAATGCATAAATCATAGACAAGATGCAACTTATTTTCTACTAATTTATAATGGCAATATCATGTTTTTGTAATATTTACCACAATTCCCTAACTTTTCATTGAAATTACCAAATCCTTTCAAAGTCATTAGTATCTAACTCAAGAAACTCCCACTCTAGATAATTTGTAGAGACATCATCCACTTTATAATACAAAGCATCAAGTCTCTTCCATACTTCTATAGGAGGGTCTTTAGACACATGTGCTAACAAAATATTTGAAATTTTCTATCCAAGGGGGTCTTGAGCTTGCTCACATCGTCCTTCCCATACCGCCAATTCCTTTGTATTTGTTAGTTTTCTGATGCCTTCGTTGACAATTCTCCAAGTATTATTGGCCTTGAGTATGTAAATTTAATTCATTATTTATATTTTTTTAACTAGAAACATTAAACTTAGGTACATCAACAAACTTGAAAGTCAGTTTTATGACACTAGGTAAAATCGTAAACATATACCAATTTTTTTCAAAATTGATTGCAAATCTAGAAATTTGTTTGTTTGTTTGTTTGCTAGTTTGTTCGTGACTTGTAGGACTAGCCTCTTGTCTAAGAAACCACAACCCAGAGACATCTAAGCCATCAAAATAACCTATGGATCACACCATGTCTAGGGCACACCAACCCTTAACATGGTTGGATTTTTAATTGTTCCCTCCCAATTACCTTGTGGGGTTTGATCTCGGGTCATTATGCAAAATAAGGTCCGCCGAAACCAACCGTGCTAACTAAATTTGATTAGAAAGAGATTGAACATAAAGGAACTTCAAAAAATAAATCACTTAGATATGAATTGAAATGAGTGAGTTATAAATTTTTGAAGTTTTGAAAACATGGATGATTACTAGGATTTTGGAAAAGCTAAAAGATTTTAAAATTACGAAAGGAAAAACTTGTATGAATGATTATACCATTGCAAAGAGCACTAAAAAATTGATCCAATGGAAAAAAATGTATTGAAAGAGTTTGAATGCAAAAGTTATGAGTGTTTGAAATTTAGCAAAAAAATATGACTTATGAACCCCGTAATGTGTTGAAATTGTGTAACATCAAGAGCAAACATAGGATTTTTAGGTGAAAAATATTCGTTCTCACGTAGTTTCCCAACTCCATATGCAATGGTAATGTCATATAAGGTAAAAAAACCTATTAAATCAATATTTCCAGATCTAAGTAAATAGAGGTTCACAAAGTTAGATATGAAGACATAGACCTATGGATTCGAATAGCTTTAGAAGCTTATGCATGACTTGGTTGGAAATTAATCAGATTTGTAAACTTTGATCACATCAATGGGGTGATAAGTACAAATATGCTTGAAAATGCTACACATGGCTTGTGTAAGACTTGGTTGGAATAGGTTGAAAAAGACAAACATGCTTGAAAATGATACAAATGATGCTCAAAATATATTTGAAACAACTTGTTTAACCTTATAGATGATCAAACCCTTTATATATCAAATTTTATTATAATGAAAACCCTATACTAGGTGTTAGCACCATGGCTCTAATACCATGTAAAAATTCAATAAAATATGTATCATTATGGAATCATTTACTATCTAATCACCCATAACCTATATGGAGTTTATCTGGGATACGTACACTCATCATAAGGTATGATTAAATACATGAATATGGATGCTCAATGAACCTCCTTATATAGATTTTTAACTTGAGAGCTCACATCCCATGAACTACATGGGATAAATTTTCTTTACATGTTAGTTGTAACATCCCCATCCCTCAATTCGACTAGCAAGAGGGGACATTAACTAAATTTGGGCTTCTAAATTTTGACTGTAACCATTATTACGAATTCGTAACAATAAAAGTAGGTGTGCAAATGTATAACAAAAATACAAAGCATAAATAAATTATCTACACATCTAGCATACATATGCAAGCTTAATCATTACATGCATATAAATAAAATCATTTCACATTAGATACAAAATAATACTTATCTTTAAATAAAGAAGATCCAAGCAACTGGTTGTGTAAGAGCGATTTTCCACCCAATCGTAGGCAATTTGTTCAACATATACTCTTTCTGCAGAAACGCCACCCCCAAGCTGGGCTATGATGCCACCAGGGCGAAGGAAACACCTACAGGCTTCTCTCTCTCATCCCACAACCCATTTTTCTCTCCATGCTTAGCCAAAATCTCAACCATAGATCTACATAGATCTCACTAAGCCATGGCACTCCTTCCAACTACACCACACAACACAAGGAAGGAATTTCCCTTCGTTGATTCACACTTCCCTCAGGAAATCTGACCCTTACAGTACTTACTAGTGTGTGCAGTAAGAGTCCAACTTGGTGTATGCTATTGGAGAACTTCCCGCAACATAACTCATGGCTTCTCAAGCATCCAAAAGTAGCAGAACTCAATGGGTAAGGGTTCCTAGCTTTCCCAACCTCTATGCTCCCCTATAACCACTATTTTCCCTTCCAAAATTTAGCTCTGTCTCCATATTTAAATTTCTGGGTTAAACACAATATGGTAATGGTCATGAACAACAATAGGGAACTCTACGCAGTGTAGAAGTATGCGTGCAATAGTGAGTGTTGACTCTAAGGGATATGAGGGAAGGGTGGAAAGACAACTAAGATAGCTTCTGACCATAGAAGAAAGGACTTTTCATAGTTGACACAACTGTCACAATCCCCATGCCTCAATAACCGCATGAAGTGGCTTTTCCCACCAACCTCACACATGCATTCAATGATTGGGTTAAATAGTCAATATGAAGTAATTGACTCATTTAAAGCACATCACATATTTTTGGATGAGCTATAAGGTTGAAACTTAGTAACATAGGATTTAGTCTCCAATAACCCCCTTTCCTCTTCCCCTTTGGTGGAATCATAGCCCCTCTGGTGCTCTTTATGAAATCATATTGGACCATTTTATTAATTTCCAAAATAATATTTACATACATTTTGAAGCCAATCATACAGTCCAACAAAAATATTTGCATCATACATGCCTATCCATTCATTAGTCGGGCCTTCGCTTTTAGCTCTGCACTAGGAATACATACTAGCATATTTATCTCATTTACATAACTTTTATTAAATACATTCCAAGTCAAAACCGTAGGTATTACATTAGGGTGAATTAATTATAGTAAAATAGTCTTAATAATCGAGGCATTAGACATTCTCACATTATCATAATGATAACCCATTATATGTACACAAGCTCCATACCAAATGCTCCAAAGATCGTTAATTATTGCATCGAGAGGATCGAGGTGCTTTACAACCCAGTACGGGGGGGATGTTATAACGTAACGTAACGTTACCACAAATAAAATAAAAAATAATTATAAAAATATATGTTGGCTCATAATAATAATAATAAAAAATACAGATAGGCTCATAAAATAAAACATTATGAAAAATAATGCCTAAAAATTAAATAAAAAATAAAAACTTAAACGAGAATCTATCAATCAAGAGAGAGGGATCGAATTTCATGAGTTTAAGATTTAAAAAAAATTACACCTCAAGAAATTGGATCCCTCTCGGTACTTGATAGATTTGAGTTTAAAATGGATTTATGCAGGTATCAATACAAATATAACCACAACACAACATTACACAGTCTAACATTGTAAAAAGTAGAGATTATTATTTTGAAAAGTAAATAAAAAGATTAAAACAGAAGTTAGGGTTGTGACCTCTAAGAATAGGCAAAGAAAATTGCATCCTCGAGATGCTCTAATTCCATCCCATGTCATGAAATTAAGTTAATGAAGTTTATTGCGAGAAACTTAGTGCTAATTGATATGTATATAATAATGATTGGTCCTTAATGTGGACACTACACAACATTTCACAATCTCACATTGTAGAAGGTGGGGATTATTATTGTGAAAAAGTGGATAAAGAGATTATAAGATAAGTTAGAGTTGTGAACTCTAAGAGTAGGCACGAAGATTGCTTCTTTAAGGTGATGTAATTCCATTTCATGTCATGAACTTTAGTTAATAAAGTATATTGCGGAATACTTAGTGCTAATTGATAGGTCTCTATTCATTAAAAAAAAATTAATAGTTGGTCCTTCGGTTTCTAGAATCAAACTAGTTGACTTTTCAATGAACCTCACATGGAGGCAATGCAAAATATTAAAACAAAAGCATAAGTAAAGATGATAGACCCAAACATATACTCTGTTGGAGTTATTCAAAATGTAATCCCCTTGGTTTGGTTGTCTTTTAATGCATAACCTTTGATTTTAGAACTAGCAATTGCTTGGAGCTCCATACTTCGAGTCTAAGATATAAACCTCTTGATTTTGTTGTCTTTTATTGTACAACCGTTTATTTTGGAAATAGTGATAAATCCATTTTCTTTATTGTTAGAGGTCTCCATCTATCTTGTACCAAATGATTCTCATAATTTATTAAAATATATTTCATTTCAACCAATGATTAAAGATAAAAAGAGAAGTGTTATGGTATATTTAAGAAATGAATTTAAAAGGGGTATTGCTTTACCTAAAATTTAAATTTTGTATTTCGAGTAATTAATTTTAAACCTTTTCTATCATAATAAACTTAATGATGAAAATCTTTAGATAACATGAAGGGTGTCTAGATAATTAGAGAATGATAAGAATATTTTCATAATATTGAGGTTCACCGGTTAATTAGTGAGTGGGTCGGACAATTTTTTATTAGAGTTTAGGAAGGTTTACATTAAAACTAGCCTAGATCCAAATCTTAAGCTTTATCAGACGTCGAGAGGGATCAAATTTCTCAAGGTGCAAACCTCTTCTCAGGTAGTACACAAGGAGCTATTCGAGGAGATGTTTGATAGAGTCAACATAGATCCAAATCCTAGGGTCTAAACCTTTTCTTAAGTATTGCACTTAAAGAGCTATTAGCTTTGGTGTGTCCTGTATATAGCCATTGATTTGATTCAAACTAAAAGACACATCTTTGTATTTAAGGTCGACATAAAATATCTTTATTATTAATATTTAATATTATTATGGCCAACATATAATAATTTTTATTATTTTTTATTTTGTTAGCAACAAACATTACAACATCTCCCCCATACATGGTTTTAAAACCATGTGCAAGACCCTCCTAAAACCATGGGTTGTTTAGGCCTTGCACATGGTCTTAAAACCATTTTGCAAGGCCCTCCTACACCATGTACAATAAAACCATGGATTTTTTAAGAGGCCTTGCACATGGTTTTAAAACCATATGCAAGGCCAACATTTTTTTTCTTCGAATATTCAATTTTTTATTATTTTGTTAGGTAGGAACATTACAACATCTCCCCCATATTGTGTTGTTTTTCTGTTTGACATTTTTTTTGGCGGATAATTAAATTTTTGATTTTTTATTGTTTTGTTAAGTAGGAACATTACAACATCTCCCCTAATTAAAAATTTTATTTTTTTATTATTTTGTTAGTAACAAAATATCGACAAACATTACAAGATATCCCTCATGACAAACGTTACAAGATCTCCCTCATACTAGGCTGTAGAGCGCCTCTCGGCGCAATTAGAGATAATATTGATGATATTTTTTGGTCTTTCAATAAGGGTGAGAATTATACTGCTAAGCTGATGTACATTGCATTGATTTAATATTCTGGTGATATTGAAGCCATGTTGATGCTGGAAAAAAGTGTGGAAGGTTGTATCCCTTCTTAAAAGTGTATTATTTATTTAATAGGATTTAAAAATGAAGTTAACTTGGGATCACATGTTACAAAGGAGAAATAAAATCGGTCTTGTCATGTATATACTATGTAGATGTCATGAAGAAATTAATGATCATATTTTTCTTTTATGCTCTTTTATTCGACATATCTAGAAAGAGGTTGAACGACATTTAGGATTGAGGAATTTAAGGGACAAATATTCATTAGATGGTTGTTTTCTTGGGTTTTTTCTCATAGAGAACTTAAGAAGTTTCTTTCTATTTCGTACCTGACTCATTGAGGCATTTGGTTGGCAAGGAATGCAAGACTAATCAAGGAGGAACATATTCCTACTTTCAAGATCACTACACAAGCCAATTTGCTCTGTTTCCATTTTACAAAATGACATATCTAACCAATCTTGGTTGTGTTCTTGGTGAGGTGATTTTTAATAAGAAGTTGGCTTGGATATTTTTTTATGGGATCTGCAAGGGGCATGGAAATATTTGTAGCCTTGAATTTGTAATTTATATTTTAGATAGTCACTATTTTACTACTAAGGCTAGTCTAGGAGTTGAGACAATTAATGTTCGTGAATTCAATGCTCTTTACTACCTTTTGCAACTTGTTGTTGAGAAGGATATTGTTCAGTTACAAGTATTTGGTGACTCGATGACTCGACTATGACTATTCAGTGGATGAACAATGAAATCTATATTCATATTCATAGTATAGGTTGTAAAATTATCAATTCCACAAGATCTTCAGGTTGTATTGAATCTGAACGTGAAACACGTATGAAGGAGGATGAATTACAATGTTAGAATCAATAAATATGCATAGTGAAATTAATGAATGACAACAATAGTTGGACACACTAATCATTAATCTAAGTACAATAAATCCAAATACAATGAAGGAATTTTGAATCCTCGAGGGGTGATTCAAATCCTAGACTCTAGATGACTCTAGACATGACTAGCATAAGAAAAATCACCACTGAAGACTCAGTAGTGCAACCCTAGATAACTGAAACAGTGAACAGTTAGTTAACTAACCATGGTAGGTGAGAAAATGCACCTTTTTCCTCAAACCACGGAAAAGAGGCACATAGGCTAATTGAGGGTGAATTGAAGGTGGGACTCCCATAACTTAGTGTGGGCTCCTAAAATATAGATATTGGTATTTGGATCTCCTAAACTCATGCATGAGGGCGCATTAAGTGGTAGGTGAGCCCCATATAACTTCTCCATGGCACTAAGCTAGGAAATTGATAAAATAAACTATGGTGGACAAGGGAGGATTATAATAATCCTAACCCCCCCCCTTAACTTGGAAAACCTAGGCCCTGGCAACTTAGACCAAAGGTCATCGATACAACACTAATAATGAAAAATAAATTATTCAATAAACTAAGGAAATCAGGAAAATCTCATGGGAACCCCCCCCCCTCCCTCAAAATGAGTAGTAGGGAGCTAAATCAATCCTTCACTCAACCTTCACACCAATTTAAGATCTGAGATAGACAAATCTCTTCCTGAGCGAAAGACTTTGTGAAAATATGTCTGCAACCTGCTCCTCTGTAGGGAAGTAATGCAATGTGATGGTCCTATTGTGCACTTGTTCCCTTATACAGTGCACATGAACCTATCCACCTTCTTCCAATATGATACCAGATAGGAAAATAAATGTTTTTGCTTTTGCAGTCAGACTTGTACCTTTCAAACCTTGGTGGCAGTAAGAAAGAGTCTATCTTGTCATTCCTAGGGTCTTTCTTGAGCCCATATATTGATTTCCTCACCTTGCATACCAAGGAAGAATCATTAGTGTACCCCTTAGGCTAATCCATGTAGATCTCTTCTTCCAAGTTATCATGTAGAAGGACACTTTTTTCTCTTCTCTTTGGAGGAAGAGAGACAATATCCAATGTCTTAGTGTTCTATAGTGACTTATATTCCTCATCCATGGCAGCTTGCCATGATGGATCATGGAGAGCCTCTTTGTAGAACTGTGGATCAGACCCCATCATCATGTAGCACCTCTCTGGGAGAAGTGGATCTATATGACATAGTGCAAGGTTCTCATCTTGAAAGTGAGATCTGGTTCTCCTTCTATTAGATGGATCCCCAACCATGTTCCCAACAACTTTAATGAGTTTTTGATCCCATTTAGGCTTAGGATTGGGAGTAGGAACTGAACCTGTATCTAGATCTGCTTGAACTTCATTCTCAATATCAAGATCTGATTCAACTTGGTCCTCGTATTCGAATTCTGAATCATCACAAGAAACATTATCATGTGCAAATGGTTTAGGTAGAGTAGACTTACCTTCCTCTTTAACTGGATGTAGATCTTGTAATGGATCTGAGTATGGAAAAAAGTGTGAGAACTCATATGCCTTGGAGGCATGGTTTGCAACACCTTTAGTTATCATCTTTATAGTAGAGATATCTGAGATATCAATTGTTTCAGGTCCAAAAACAACTCTCTTTGGCGAACCAGTGTGTGTCATATGGTAAACAAATAATAAATTTGCTGCTAAAGAAGGAATATACATAACATTTTTGAATGCTCCATGTTCAAGTTATATTGTTCCCTTCCCTACTGCTTGGATCTGAGTATCATCTCCCATGTGAATACTTGGACCATCAGTGAGATTTAATGAAGAAAATGACTCTTTGGAGGCAACCATGTGGTTGGAGGCTCCAAAATCTGTAAGGAAAGCTTGATATTTTGAAAATCCAACATTCAGTGCATGGCATCTCTCATGATCATATGTCTTGCTTCCATAATCAATCTCCTTCGCGCCTTCTGGGATGGAAATATTGTGTTGTTCAAGAATTCTGGCTATTTGATCTATAGTTTTCTTCATACATAAATTCTTTAGATGGTTTCCTTTCTTGCAATAGGTACACTTGGTCTTTTCAAACCTTTGTTGCTTGTCCTTCTTGGAACCTAAGGCTCCATCTGATGGAGCAAGTTTCTCCTTTGGTTCGAATTTAGAAATTTCCTTGTCCTTTCCCTTCTACTTCCCTTTTGCTTGCTCATTCTTTGACTCCCCATCCAAAAGATCCCGATTCTTGGAGGCTTGCAAGGTTCCCATTTGGATCAGTTTGTCTTGTTCTTGGATAAGGGATTCAGTGAATGCATTTAGAGAAGGAATTCATCAGTTTTGGCTTGTCAGCCTCCTGGAGTGGAAAGTGGACACAAACACTGAAAATTCAGGTCCAATCTTACTCAGAATGGATAGCACTAGTTTCTCATCCTTCTTGTTAATTCCACATTGTTTTCACTACATGTCCAAAGACTTGAATTTGGTGAAAAAACAGTTGTATGGTTTTGAAATTGCTGGGTTGAAGAGAAATTTATTCATTCTCCAAAATGTGTCCTCTCATCTCTCCCCACTTTCCAAACAATGACTCGAGCTTCATCCATACTTCCCTTGGGGTTTTTAATCCATCAAGATGGAAGAGAAACTCTCTAGAGATGTGAATACACATAAAACTGAAATCTTCATCCAATTTGTTTAGGTGCTTTGATTTCTCTAAAGCTTGTTGATGTTCGACCTCCTTTCCCACCATGAACCTATACAGACCCTTGTTGCGCAAGACTATTTTCATATCTCCCCTCCAATCCAGATAATTGAAGGGTGTGAGGATTCTTGGAGTCAAGGTAGTTGAATTCTCCATTTTACAGTTGTAGGAGTACTACAATTTAATTGAATTCTTCACAAAGGCCGCATAAAACTCTCAAATCAAAGATAATCAATCTCACAATATCTTCATGATGTATTGAATCTTTCTATGAAAGAAGTATGAAGGAGGGTGAATTAAATTGTTAGAATTGATAAACATGCATAGTGAAATTAACCATAGAAGGAACACTCGAATGACACCAATAGCTGGACACAATAATTATTAATATGGGTACAATACATCCATAATACAAAAAAAGGAAATTTGAATCCTCTAGGAGCAATTCGAAGCCCATACTCTAGATGACTCTAGACATGACTAGCATAGGAAAAATCACCATTGAAGACTCACTAGTGCAACTCCGGAAAACCAAAACAGACACTCAGTTAAGTGCCCATGGTAGGTGAGCAAAGGCGCCTTTGTCCTCAAATGCAAAAGAGGCGTGTAGTCTAACTGAGAGTGAACTGAATGTGGCCCATTGAAGCATGACTCAACACTCACTAGGGTGAAGTGAAGGTGGGACTCCCGTAATTGAGTGTGGGCTCCTAAAATCTAGGGATCCCAGATAACTTCTCCATGGCATTAATAAAGTGACAACATCATCCTAAACTAGAAAACCGCTAAAATAAACTATAATGAACCAGAGAAAATTATAATAATCCTAACATAGGTCTTCATCAACTAGCTTTACATATAAAGGATATTAATGGCTTGTTCCAGTTAACCAATTTTACTCATGTTTATCTTGAATTGAATTGAACATATTTGTAAATTCCCTATCCAAAAAAGCTTTATTACTCTATGTCAACTTGGTTCAATCGATCTATATTATATGTAATGTTTTGGGTTCCGAATGGAATGGTAACAATAAGTTCATGAAAACTTAAACCTTAATTTTTTAATAGCTTTAAAATATTTGGACTTCAACACTTTAGGATTGTATATTTTGTTTTATTTAAATAGAAAATAAGTGTTTTATTATTATTTAAATTATACACAATCTACACCAAATTATTTGAATAACATTTTATTAAATTAAATTAAATATTTTTTTAAAAGTTCTCTTTTATATGGGAACATTATTTCATGTATAATCTTGAATTATGTTTTTGAATAGTTATCATATTAAACTAGCATATCCACATAGTTTGTGGCTGGATCATGTTAATAAGGATTAAATGGTTAAGAGATAATTATGGAATGAAAGACGATTTTGATTTTTGTTTTATTCCTCATATTCTTCTAGTTAAACGGGTTAAAGTGGGAGTGATCCATGCATAACTACATGTTATCGTCGGCATTCTTTATGTTATCCATTTATCAACTATCGATAATTTATTATTATTTTTTTTCTTTTTATATCACATTCTTCTAGTTATCTTCTATGAAATGTTGGTTATCCATTCATCTGCTATGAGTTATCCATGCATTGCTATGAGTTATCCATTCATCAGCTCGCTACCAGTTATTATATATATATATATATATATATATATATATATTATAATTGTTTATTTCAAATTTTAAACGATTGCCATAGAATCAGTCTCGACAGTTCACTTGTCTCATCCTCGCCAGTAGATGAAAAAGTATATACGGTAGTCCACCCCAAATCTCAAATAAAAATGTCTATTAATATACTTAAATAAATATATTTTAAATTCCCTTTTATATGGAAACAAGATTTCATGTATAATCTTGAATTTGATTATATCACGACTTTAAGTGCCTTTTGCCTTTTGAATCCTTCTTAGGCATGGAGAAGCGGTAAACTTGTGAATATGTTGTAGTTGTCATGTGTATTTTTTTATATTTATTATATTTAAGTTTTTAAATATAATTATAACATAAAAATATTGTTTATTTAATTTTTTATATAAAAGATGATATTTTTCAAAATTTATTAAATAAGTGTTTAGGAATATAATGTTTTTTTTAAATTTTATTACTTAGGTTTATGAGTCTATACCTTACATTGATGAATAAATAAACGGCGGTAGCGTCCCTAAATAAATCTTTCAACCATATGGACATTTACATAGATGATTAATTTTTTTTATGCTTACAATTGTATGCCATATCATATGATGCTATGAAATATCAACCACTTTCATTGCCCACATTCCTCTTGTTGTAAATATTGTCATCCAAATCAAAGACTCCTTAACTTAGAACTTTTTCATCGACTATTCGTTGTGTGCTTCTTCTGTTATTGTTTTAGAGAGTTATTTGCCCAAAAGTGGCTCTAATACCATATTAAAAATTAACCAAGCATGAGGCTTTTCTTATGAGAGAAAGTTATTTGCCCAAACATGACTCTAATACCATGATACTAAAAAAGAACACAACATGACAAGAGAAAGCAAAACACACAATAAACATACACACAAAATAAGAACCAAGATTTACCCTCAAAACGCTTTACCAGGAAAGAACACACCTTTAATAATAGAATTCTTCAAACCTTTTAATACACTTTATTAATCAAAATCAAATACAATAGACATCTAAACTACCAATGATAAATTTACGAAAAACATTTCATCTAAACATGTAGTTAATATTATTATAATCATGATAACAATTAACTCTTAAAAAAATCTTAAGAATGGAACTAAACTCTTTTATGTTTAATTTTTTTTTTATTAAATAATTTGTAATAAATAATTTTTTTCAATCATAAAAATGAATAATAATTTTATTTCCAAGAATAATAATTTTATTTCCAAACTACTACTATTATGAGAATAATAAGTATACCCAATTTTAAATAACAAACGATTTTGGTCAATAATAATTTTATTTCCAAAATACTATTATGAGAATAATAAGTAAAGGGTGATTCCATGAAGATGGGTAACACTTTTTGGCCAAATTTGGCGATGAAAACCTGATTTTTTACTCATGTGCTAGATAGAAGCCCTCAAA
>LPNX010250867.1:376062-392418 GCA_001517045.1 Pseudotsuga menziesii
ATGTACATTTTTAAGAATTTTTTGGCTGTGTATTTTTAACTCTGCGGATTTTTCTTTGAGCTGCTTCGAAGTTGTAGTGTGGTTTTCTAAGTATAAGTTTTAGAAGTAATTAAAAAATAAATTTCATATGAATGCCAAAATGCGTGTATGATACCTCAATGGATAGAAGATTCGTTGGTGAATTTATCGGTATCAACTCCGCTCAGTTATGTGCTAGGAATGGCAGGGTTTAGAGCTCTGCAAGGCACAGGGAATTTTTCATTTGTTTGAATGTGGGCTAAGTCTGTTTTCTTAAGCCCTCGACCGAGGTATAAACTTCGACTGAGGTATTTAAATACCTCGGTCGAGGTATTTAAAAAACCTCGACCGAGGGTTTGTAAAGCCCTCGACCGAGGTATTAGCTCGGTCGAGGTCCTAGTCCTGTAATATTCTATTTAAAGAGAGCAGCCTTAAGACAGAAGCGTAGGTGGTCATTACATTTTTTGGGAGTTGGTGTCTGAAATGAAAAGAAGGGTCATTTATCTTTATTTGTAGAAATGGGTCTTGGAGTATTAGGAGTTACAGATATGATTGATCAAATCTATGACTCCTATTACTCCTCGACCCATATCTACAGATCTACTCCTATTAACAAACCCTCGGTCGAGGTTTAGTTAATACCTCGACCGAGGTATGAGCTCGGTCGAGATCATGTAAACTCCTTTGGAGCAAAAGCCCGGGAGTGAATTCAAACATTAATGAGAATGCATTTGCATATTGGTAAAATGAGAGGGCATCATAAGCTATCCCTAACAAAAACATTGTCGATTATAATGTAGTGGGTAGGTGCTTTTGAACCATGATTTTTATTCATTCAATGCATGCTATTCTTGCATAATCCTAGTGCAAATGTGAGGGTAGTGGGAAGTTGGTTATTCCCTTCTGATAATGAAAGAAAAATTGGCATTTCCAACATAGTCTTCTTGACATAATTTTAGAAATCTTATGTAAAATTACACTGTATATGTAGGATATTTGTTTATGTAATGACTCAGGTAGGGCCACTGACTCTATTTGGAGGGCTTCCCTAGATAGGGTTTGAAGGTTAAGTATGGAAATTTTAAGGCCCTCTTGATATTTGGGTGAAGTCAGGCTTGAAGGATGATTTCATTAATGGTTTCATATGTGATTGTTCTTTAATCATTTATGGTTGCATATAATTCTTGGGTTATTTTGTACTTGTTGTGAATCTTGTGATCATCATATTTGGAAGAGCCCTCCTAAAGTTTTTGGCTTATTGAGTTAGATCCACATGGTTGTTAGAGCATGTTTATAATAGTTTAGGTAAGCCTTCTTTCATACAAGTTTGAATATCCTTGATTGTTTATCTTCTCTCAACCAACCATTGGATAGGCACAAGTTTGGACAATACACCATCCCTAAGTTTGGACAATGAATGCCAATGGAAATATAGCTAAGAGATCAGTGCCAAAAAATTGGTGTAGCCTCTGAAACGTATTTTACTAAAGTAACTCTACCATGTATGGATAACCACCTATTACTCCATGAGTTCACAAAACAAGCAGGTTCTCCATCTTTGTGTACAACCAAAACCAATTATGGAAATCATAACCATTTGGATTCAAGGAGAAGCTCATGTACTTGATTCCTAGGTTGACATCTACCTTTGAGAAAGGAAGAATCCACTTTATACTTGTTATTTAGGCCTTGATATACCATTGAAAGAGATGGGATATTTTAGGGTGTTTACTTCCATTCCAATTGCATGCATGTATAAATAAAAAATTTCTTTATGTATCAATGCGTCTTTGTAGGTGCCATTCCATACAAAAGAACATCGTCACAAAGGTTGTGTAGGGAAGCATTTCCTATCATTTTGTATACCTTTAATTCGTGGGTACTATCTTCTTAGTGACTTGACTGTCATTTTGTGTTATTGTATTGCGGTGAATTCTTTTTCATAGCTGGGTGTGAACAAACCCTCGGTCGAGGTTTAGTTAATACCTCGACCGAGGTATGAGCTCGGTCGAGGTCATGTAAACTCCTTTGGAGCAAAAGCCCGGGAGTGAATTCAAACATTAATGACACTCCCTGAAGTCCCTGGTACAAAACGAAATGGAGCCATTTATTGAGTAGTGGGATGCAACTGCAAGCAGTGAAAGATTTTCACATATTGAAAATGGCGAACCACAAAAGAGATTTGGAGAGAGTTTTATGGAGATCAAGGCAAAGTTTTTTGTGGAGAGTTCTATTTTCAATATGTGAAAAGCTTTCACTACTTGCAGTTGCATCCCACTACTCAAAAATGGCTCCATTTTGTTTTGTACCAGGAACTTCGGGGAGTGTCATTAATGTTTGAAGGAAAAGTTTTTTGTGGAGAGTTCTATTTCCAGGTTTTCATGAGTTGTTGGAGGATTCAACAAAGTATAATGAATATATTTTGCAGTCTTTGGTAATTTAGTGATTCCTCGACTAAATACAATTCAGTTATGTAATGATCATGTTCATTTATAAAAGGGGTCCGCGGGCTCTATTTATGATTTTTTTGACAGAGGCACCTCGGTCGAGGTATGTACCTCGACTGAGGTCCATACCTCGACCGAGTTAATACCTCGGTCGAGGTATTTATTAACCCTCGGTCGAGGTTTTAATACCACGCCCGAGGGTTAATATATACCTCGGCCGAGGGCTGAACAAAACCTCGGTCGAGGGCTTGATAAAACCTCGGTCGAGGGTTTATCAAGCCCTCGACCGAGGTGTGTTTTTTTTTTTTTTGCCCAAATACGCTTGCCAAAAAGTGTTACCCAGGTTCGCGGATTCACCCTAAACCCAATTTTAAATAACAAATGATTCGGTTTTGGTTGTATAGTTGGTGTGTTAATAAAAACTATATAAATTATTAAATTAATATATGATTTGGGATAAATATAGTTAATGAAAGTTGTTAATACATTATGACCAATATATGTATAATGGTGTGTTGTTGGAAATAAATAATTTAATTTTAAGGATATAGGTAAGATCAAATTGGTGTATGAGATTCTTTGCTTATGGGACGAGAATAGCGACTTGACTATTCAACTCATTCAAATTATTAAAAAAAATTATAATACACTTTTGTAATTGATAATATTTTTTTTTTTCATTTGAGTGAATTTTTAATTTATTGGAATAATATTTTATTAGATCTATAGGTGTCTATATTTTACAATTTAGGGTGGCTTAGCAAGAATGTTTTTCCTAAATTGTAGTGGGGGTGATGCAACTGTACTTCAAAATATAAAAAATAACTAGTAGTTGATGCATTGATAGTATTTGGTGGTAGACAACACAACCCGTTTAACTAGATAAGGTAGATGACAACAAGTATATGAGACATAGACAATGGGTGATTACAACTACCCATGGAGAACAAGTAAAAGATTATTTGTTGGTGACACTTAATTTGTGACCTACCAATGTTCAACAACCACAAATTAAGTAGTTGTGCTAGTGTTGTAATCAAGTATATTAGAATCCCTAAATCTTGGCTTTTAATATGTGAGAGGAAACCATAATTATCAACTGATCCCTTCATAATAATTCAAACATTGAAGGGAAGAACATTCCCATAGTAGTGACTCAGTCTTAGAAAGGGGAGAGGAGTTAGTGAGAGAATGGGGTGACCAATAGTGAAGATGGGGTGGTGTTAGTTCACTTCAATCTTGAAAAAACTAGCTACCATAAGTGGTTCATAAAAGTACTTTTTTTTAAACAGAAATAGTAAAGGGAGGTAATATTAAACAGGTTGTGCACAACCATTCATTACACAAAAAAGAACTAAGACTGAGAGTTCTTGCTGTTCAAAAGACACAGAACCAAAAATGGTCCAGAGGGGGGACCAAAGAACTCCACTTACAGTTTTAACAAAAATTTGATGGACAGTGGTAGTATATACCCTAACATACTGCTGATTTAATAGTAAACAAAAAAACATTAAAAGGAAAAGCCATTAAGGAATTAGCCAGCTTGCTTGATAGGTTGCTCCACCGACTTCTCCTCCATTGGTTGAGCGGCAATAGGGGTTTCACGGGCCTGACTATCTTGGTTCATATTAACCAGACGTTGAAGATCTTCCTGGATTCTATCCACTTTTCCCATCAGCTCTCGGAGGTTAGATTCGGTGTCATCAATTCACGAATCATGATTGCTTATTTGGTAGGAAGTGAAACTTACCACCTCACCCATATCCTTAACCTCTTGAACCAGGGCTTTGTTGTCCATAATGCCTATTGCCATCATATCATACAGGCGACGAAGATTCTTCTTTAGATCTGCAATCCCTGCGTTCTTGTTTGTGGTGTTCATGATGCCTTTCCAAGGGGCACCAAAGGCAAGGGCTAAGCGAGAAAGACTATTGGCAGCACCTTCCAAATCTTGGACTTGAGAACCAAAGAACTCGCTGAGGGCCAAATGAAGAATACTGACTTCTCTCAGGAGAGTGTCTCTATCAGCTTTGCTCTTCCAGGAAAGGGTACCAACAGTTCCTTCCTTCCAGCCAAAGCACTTACAACCTAAAACTTCAACTGATAGAACCTCACCTTCAGAAGAACTGGGCCCGAGTCTCGAATTCAAGTGTCACAGAGGACTGTCGTTGCTAGGAGAGCAATGACAGGAGAAGAAGGCGGCAAGGGAAAGCCTTTCTTTCATGAATGCCCTGTAGAAAGGAAGAGACTCCCACGGAATCTCTGAGAGATAACCGTCTCCAACTCCTAAAATCACATTCAATAGTATCCTCTCCGATGAGAAAATAGAGTGAGCAAGGGTCAGATCATTGTTTCTAGGAGCTACAGCGAAAGGATGGGGTCTGAGAGGAGCCATAGCACCAAATAAGACAGGACTTGGAGCGTGCGAGCTGCAAAGACCATTACTCTGGATAGGACTGGAGTTAATAACGTCGAGAACCGAGGAGGGCGGGGGTACACGCGTCGACGACAGGAGAGGCAGTGGAGCATACCAAGAAAGCGCTGGAGTCTTGTTTGTCGTTCGTTGGATTGAGATCCTTGCCATGATTAAATGATTGCTTGAGCCATGATCAACGATGGGATCCCAAATATATAAAGTCCTTAACATCAGAACCTTAGGGAGTGTTACATTTGAGCAATGGTTATAGGCCCTTTTCTGCGGGAGATCCATTAGTGTATTGTAAAGGGGGGGAGATAACCCCATTGAGCTTCAAGTGCCCTTGTGGGAGAGAAGCCCCCCTCATTTTCCAATTCATCGGCAAAGACATTGTTTGTTCAAAGAATATGATAAAATTCATAACGGGGAGAGAGCAGAGCAGCAGCTTTGTCATACAAACGACGACATTTTATGGAGCCGGTGGTGTATCCATTAGTCACTTTATATATGACGTGTCTTGAGTCACCAAAAATTGCTACCTTGTCTAAATTTGATTCGATGAGGATCCTCAATCCTTGCAGAATGGCTATCCACTCCGCCTCATTATTAGTCCTGCATCCAATTCCTAAGCATAGGTTTGTTCAATTTTTCCTTCGGGATCCATGAGGATCCCTCCCGCACCTGCCACCCCTGGATTGCCCTTAGAGGCACCATTGAAGAAGAGCAAATAGATATTCTTTTCCTTGAGCCAATCCATGAGTTCCCCGCTATTCTTCCTTATTTCCCATGAGGGCTTACTGTGAGGCTACTCGCTGATTGTAGTGTTGGACTGAGGGGAGTTCCTGTCTTTTAGATAAATCTTGGACCAAGAGGCATGAGGCTCCATGATGTTTTCAGAGTGTGGAAAGCTGATACTTTTCGAGGTGAATTTTTCAGCTATCATCCCAACAGATTTGGAGACTATTCGTGTAGGAACCACTTTTTGATATTTGAAGATAGCTCTATTTGTTGCTATCCATAGTTGCCAGCATACATTCTTGGGAATGGTGTTCCAAAGCCGCCTGAGAGTAGGCTTTTTTTAAGAGGGCCAGGAAGGTTTTTGTCCCAATCATTGAGGAGTTGAGGGACAGATCTTGACAGGCTGATTATCGATCCCGGAGGGAGAACACGTTGCCAGACTTTCAAAGAAACACTACAGTGCATGAAAATATGAATTGTTGTTTCTTCTTTGTTCTTGCATAGGGCACACCGAGAAGGACCCTCTATTCCTCTTTTCCGAAGGTTTTCAGCTGTAAGGAGTTTGTTGTGGATTAGGAGCCAATAGAAAGAGTTAACTTTGGGGATGTTGTCCGGATGCCAAACTTTTTTCCATATGTGCTCACTTGCTACTGGTTCCTCTGTAAGTCTTTTGTAGCCTTCTTTGACCGTGTAATGCCTACTCTTGGCCTAGCGGATACTATCCTTTTTAGTCTCTTTGATTGGAGACATGCCCTGTAGGGAAGACATCAAAAGTTTCTTAGCTTCGTCCAGGTTAGGGGGGGGGGGTTCAGATCTTTCCAACCCACCCAGATTCCTTTCAAGTTCCACAGAGAGAGATCGTGAAGAGAAAGAATGCCTTCGCTGCTAGTCCATTCATTCAAGTCATTCACTCCCGGGAGAGATGAGAGGGGGGACTACCCAAGTATTCTGCTTTCCTAAATCTTGATCTTTTTTCGATTTCCCGGAATCCAGTAGAAATTTGATTGGATGGGGTTCAATGAGGCTTTGCACAGTTGCCAAAGAGAGGATCCCTTTCCTTTCCATTCTCCTTTTAGAATTTTCAACCTGGGCCTATTGATATATTTTTTCCTAATTACTTCTTTCCACCATTCCTTACCGCCAGAAACCAATCTCCAGATCAGTTTTGCTCCCAACACTTTGTTCATTTGCTCCGGATCCCTGATTCCCAATCCTCCTCTACATTTTGGTTTTTTGACATATCCCATTTGACCAAATGAAATTTCTTTCTCTGAACCTTTCCCCCTTGCCAAAGAAATTTTCTGATTTCCTTACTTATACTGTTTATGACACTTTTAGGAGCAAGGATCATTGAACTAGAGTATATTGGGTAGGAGGAGAGGATAGAGTGAATGAGGGTTACCTTTCTTGCCAGATTTAACCATTTAGAGCTCAAAGAATTGATTTTGTTCTTGATTTTTTGAATGATCAGAGTCCACATAGCAGAGGTGCAGTTTTTTTTGACAATTGGGATGCCCAAGTAGGTGAAGTGAGTCCAGCTGTGGATGACCTTAATATGCAGGATTTGGGATATACTATGAAGAGTTGTAGTGTTGCAGTTCTAGCCATATAGCTGACACTTGTTCAGGTTAGCCGAAATTCCAAAGGAACAAAGGAAAAGGTCTAAAGGATTCAGGAAGTTTCTTGCGATTTGAGGAGAGGCTATGCCTAGCAAGATAGTGTCATCAACAAATAGAGCATGGTTTATTGGGTTGACTCCAGGATGGAAGGAGAGGCCTGGGAGAAGGCCTTATGCTTGAAGTCTCATGAGTCTCCTACTTAGAGAGTCCGCAACAATGATATAGAGAAAGGGGGAGAGGGGGCACCCTTGTCTTATTCCTCTGGAGGCTTTAAAGAACTCTGTTGGTTTCCCATTGATTAGGGGGGCAATCCAGGGATAGTTTATGCAGGCTTGGACTTGGTTTATGAAGATAGGAGGGAATCCAAATTTCTTTAGAACTGTCAATATGAAGGAGTGCCTAAGCCGATCAAAGGCATTTTCTAGATCCAGTTTGATGGCCATACCTGGCTCCCCTCTTTTGGTGCTGGAGTGGATAGCTTCCTGAACCATAAGGATATTGTCACTGATTTGTCGACTTGAGATAAAGACTCCTTGATTGGGGGATATCAGAGACTGGACAATTGGCTTGAGTCTTAGAGATAGGACTTTAGAAAAAAAATTGTACGAGGAATTGCATAGAGAAATGGGTCTGAACCTTTTGATGGAGGAGGGGTTTGCTTCTTTGGGAATTAAGGCCAGGAAGGTGGAGTTCGTGGCTCCCCCCATTTTGCATTTTTCCATCCAGGAGATTAGATGCATGAGATCCTTCTTTATTAGCAACCAGAAGGTTCTATAAAAGTGGATAGGGAAGCCGTCGGGCCTCGGGGCTTTATCCGGATGAAGGGACCAGATTTCCTTCCTAACTTCTTCCTCGGTTATGGGGGCTTCAAGCTGTAAAGTTTATTTTGGGATAATCAGGGAAGGGATGTCCTGAACCATTTCATCCATGCATTCCTAAGTGACATTATCCTCCTCACTATATAGGTTTTCAAAAAAGCTTCTTACCTCCATATTGATAGTAGCTTGTCTAGATATGAGAGTGCCGTCCTCGCTTCTGAGCTCCCTGATAATGTTCCATCTCTGTTTGTCCCTACATTGGTTTTGAAATAATTTCTTATTTTGGTCGCCTCCTTTGAGCCAAAGAACTCGCGATCTCATTCTCCATTCTTGCTCCTTCTGTCTTAGATATAATTGAAGACTCTTCTCAAGTTCTATTTATTCGAGGAGGTGTTCCCTTGTGATTTATGTCTCCTCCATCTTTGCTTGATGGGCTTCCATTCGTTTGACAATGTCTGCTTTTTTTTCTGGAGGGCTCCTGATAATGGAGTTTCACCCAAGTCTTGAGAGCTTGCTTAACTCTCTTGATTTTTTGCTCCCAAGAGAAGGCTGGAGTCCCAGGGATGAAGCAGCGCCAGGCATCCGATATAATGTCTTTAACCCCATCATCCTCAAGCCAGAGATGATTGTAGCGGAAAGGGAGGGGGCGTGGAGGGGGCCTAGATTTTCTAGGGGAGGAAAGAAAAGATAGATCGGCTTATGATCAGAGGTGGCTATGCAGAGAAGCTTGGATTCTGGGTGAGAAGATAGGAGATGAGTGTTTACAAGCACCCTGTCCAGGCGAGCAGTTATGTGGCCGGGGCCAATTATTTTGTTACTCCACGTGAAGGTGTCGTTTTTAGGTTTGATGTCCGATAGTCCCCAAAGAGAGATTAGGTCTTCAAGCCTTTCCTCGTAGGGATCCCTGACCTTTGTTCCTCCTTTTCTCTCTTCAGAGGAGATGGTGACATTGAAATCGCTTGCTAGATAGCAAGGAAGAAGCGTTTTATCAACACTTTGATCCTCAAGGGATTTCCAAAAATTGTCCTTCTGGGCTTGGATGGTTGGACCATATATGTTTCCAATCCAGAACATTTCTTTGGTTTCTTTGTTTTCTAGCTTGACAAGCAGCTAGTTCTTATTTTCTATAGCCGAATGCTTTGCAAATTTGTCTGTGTCCCACCAGCTAAGAAGACCTCCTGAGGCACCCATGGAGCTGATGGCATACCCTTCTCCTTTAGGCCAAAAAGATTTTAGAGTGGATATACTGTCTTCCGTTGATTTTTTTGTCTCTTGGATAAGAAGGATTGAGGCTGATTCCATTGATTTGAACCTTTTGATTACTTCTACTTTTTGGGAACCTCCTAATCCTCGACAGTTCCAGGAGACCAGCTTCATTATTTCTTAGTGTTGCGGAGCGCCTTTTCTCTTTCCTTTCTTTCCTCTTCTGCACTAAGAAGGTATTTGTTTGCCTGGGAATTTTTAACCAGGAAGTCTAGGTTGAATTGCTTCCCTGCTGCTTTTTCCCTAGCTGCTTCCTATTCTCTTATTATCTTGTTGGACTTTCTTCCTTTTCTGGAAAGGGGTTCTTGTTCTTCAGTTGAGTTGTCTGTGGATTCCTCCGAGCAAGCTTTTGTCTTGGATCGAGTGACTGAACCTTCTGAGATTATTGCAGTTGCCTTCATTGTGTCTGTTTTGGCTACCTCCTCTTCCGACTCTCTTGTTTTCCGCTGGGTTATATCTTCTATGCTGACCTCTTGTCTGGGGATGGGTCTTCTTCCACATTCTCCTCTGGAGGGTCTGTATCCTTTTCCTCATTTTGAAGAGCTTCAAACCTATTTCCGGAGGTGCCTTTTGCTGCGACGTGAGGCTACTTTGCTGCTGTACTTTTTGTTGTTCTTTTCCCGCTTGCTACATTCCATCCTTCCTCCTTCACCCCCTCTTGAGTGTTTTTCTCTGGTTTTTTTGGGCAAGTTTTTTCAAAATGTCCATATTCATGGCAGTATTTGCATTTGAAGGGGATTTGTTCGTAGTCCACTGTTTGCAGATGGTTCCATTCGTCTATGGAGAGATTGATGGATTCCGGCAGCCCTTTCTCTAAGTCTACCTCCACACAGATGCAGGCACAAGAGAACATTGGGGGTTTTGGCTCTTACTTATCCACGTATTTGCCCAGAGTGTTTCCTATTGCTTTGAAGTCCTCATCATTCCAACAATGCAAAGGCAGGTGTGGAAGCTTAACCTAGACTTGAATTGCCTTAGGTATATCTTTCTCTGGGTTGAAGGAAAGATCCCATTTGTTCAAATACATTCCTCTTGGTCCCATAAAGTAGGGGTCGTTCCTAAAGATGAGATCCCTATCTTCCTTTTTCTCAAAGATGAAAGCGAAGTATCCTTTGCCACAGAAGATTTGCTGCACCTCCCCTTGGATGAGGTTTCTCCAGTTTTTATTTAGCCATATATCAACTGAGTGGGGGGACAGCCAAAACACTGTGAACAAGCCGATGAGCCCTTTTTCAGAGAGGGTAACAGCTTTTCGCTTGGAGGCAGCAAAAAGAGAGCTTGACTTCCGGCACTTCTGCACATTTAACAAAACGAGAGGGAGGGATGGGCGCCACAGGAGGTGGAAGAGAGGCTACAATGCTTTGAAAATGGACATCGACGGAGTCTGGGTCCGAAGGATCCATGGGAGGCCGAGCGGCCTGTGAAGCCCGTGCGCCTGCAATAACTCAAAACCCTAGAGCACTAGTTTCCTTTAGAGCACTCGAGCTACATAACCAAAACATGTAATCCGAAAAAAGGTTCATAAAAGTACTTTATGTACAAAATAATTGTCAATATTTTCATTTTTTTAAATTAATTTAAAAAAAAAAATTCTTTTATATTTTGAAATAAAATAAATATTTGATATTTAAAATATCATTTTAAATCACATCAATGTTTAACTATTCATGAGAATAAAAAATACACTAAAACACACTAGAACTAGACAACTTGAAACTTTATGATTGACATAGCATCATTTTGGATTTCTCACATCTCAAAACCAATATAGTAAATACAAAAAACCAAAATATATATATATATATATATATATATATATATAAACACAAATACTCAATAACATAAAAAATAAAAACATAAAGAATTAAGCTACACCGCTAATAATAAAAAGTAGACAGACAATGGCTCCTCTCCTCTGGTAATAGTTTGTTTCTGAAAGAGGAGCCACTTTTCAACTAATACAGTGTTGTCTTCTTGTGGCAGCTTTTAGATGCTTTTTCTCAACTACCAGTTACTGCCATGCATATAATACTATAAGTTTCCAGGACATAAAGTGGGATATACGCCAAGTATATAAGTTTCCAGGACATAGAGTGAGATATAAGCCAAGTATTTTGAAGTGAGAAACTAATATCTAAAATAAAATATAAGATAATATTTCGATTATACTGAAAAGCTTGATTTCTTTGACTTAAACAAATATTTGAATGGATAAAAAAATAAAAAAATTAGGTTTTAAAAAACAGTAAAGTCAACAATTAAAGGATGAATAATATTATTAACCATTTGACCTCACACTCTAACGTAGTGAGATTTCAAAGGCTCCTACCTATCATTTTTTAGTTCTTTATACTTTCATCGGTAAAAGGCATGTGCTTGCCTAGGTATCCCAACAAATTGACAAAATAGTACGTCCTTTTAGGCTTAGATTTATATTCAAAGTTCTAATTAGAGGAGTGGATATTGTTTTTCTGGTTGGAAGGTTGGAATTTCGAATGGTCTGGGTAAAATTTGAAAGGTTTTCTATTTTAAGCCGGATTTTGATGGTCTGGGTAAAATTTTAGCTGTATTTGACAGGTAAATTGGCTCATGACGGCAGCATTTACCGTCCAATTCCATCCTTTGGATATTTGATTTTTTGTTGTAAAGTTTTTTTTTCCTATTATTTATTATTATATTTACTGTAATTAATGTTTTTATATATATATTTTTAAAGAATGAAATGAAGTAGATAATTTTAATATTTTTAATTAATTAATATTTTAGATAAAGTTTCATTTTATCTGAATATTATTATAAAATTTTAATAATATATAAATATTTTTAAATGAATAAAAATTTCAAAAAATAAATAAATAATGGAAATACAACTTTGACAAAATTTGAAGAAAAACTAGTTAACTTGATTTACTATTCAACTTATTCTCTTTTTAAAAAATTAAGTAATTTATTTGATGTGATATCTTATTATTCTTAGGAACAAAATAAAGCAATTTTGACTTTTTGAGAGCTAAGCTTAGGGACAAAATAAAACAATTTTGACTATGAATTTGAGAAGATTCCAATTGGAATTCAATGATGCATGGTGGTTATGTCATGGTTCCACTATTTTCTAAGAGGTTTTGAGTTTCAAAATTGACATAAAATCATAAAAATGTGTTAAACACATAGGAAAAACCATTTATATTTATGTATGTATTTTTATCTTTATTATTATTTTTATTATATTTTTTAGTTGATAAAAATCATTTTATGCTTAAATAGAATAAATTTGAAATAAATTTATTAGTGAAGTTCATTAGGTACTTCCCTTCATTCCCATAATGATACCTAGTGTAAACCAATTAGAAGCTCAAAACCTTTCTCACTTTTTATTTATTTGTTTCGGTTTGCTATTTTCTTTGTGACTTGCAAGACTAGCTTGTGGTCTAAAAAACCACGCAGGGGCATTTAAGATATCAAAAACACCCATTTAAGATATCAAAACCACCCAAGGATTGCACCTATGGCCACACCAATCCTTAGCATGGATAGATTTTAAGTGTCTCCTCCTTGCTACCTAGTGGGATTAGAACTCTGGTTTTCTCACTCATAATTTCAATTATTACAACTTCCTTACCAAGTGACTAAAATTTTGAATAACACCAAGGGTTAATTTCAATTGCTACAACTTCCTTACCAATTAACTACAATTTTAAATAAGATTAAGAGTTAAGTTTCAATTATTACAACTTCCTTATTACTAACCAGTTATAATTTTATTTAAGACTAAAGGGATCAATTATTACAAGTTCCTTACCAACTTCTCATTGTGTTTCACCCCATGTCAAAAAAAAGTTACCCCACAACCTCCTCAATTGGTAAACAATTAATTTGACAAAAATTTTAGTGAAATTTTTTTTTTTCAGATGGAAAGATGCACGGGAAACCCAGCAATACTTCCCCACATTCGTGGATGGTAAAGGTTTCCGGCCATCCTAGCAGAAGGCCTAACCCCAAAGGACTGAACCCGTGTACGCAAGTCTTACCAATTGAGCTAACCCTTGGGGCTTAGTGAAATTTATTATAACTAAAAAATATTAACAACCTAAGATTATAGCAGATGTTTTTTTATCCATAAGCTTTGTATATACAAAAGGCACCAATACGTATTTAATTATACAACATCGCGTATTATATTTCTAATAGCATCTGTGCATTATAACGAAACCACACTGGTGCATAACATATTTGTAATGGAATTGGTGCTCTATAACTTAACTAGCATCGGTGCATAATATATTTTTAATATGATGATAGTGCTCTATTTTTTAACAGAAATGGATATTGATTTTTTTATATATATAGAAAAGAAAGGTCTTGGCCAGACTGAAGAACAATTGTTGCAAAATTGCTCCATACAAATTGAGCAAAGACGTTCATGTGTCCGTCTAGAGCTATAAGCAAAAACTATTATAAAAGAGTTACATTGTGTAACTAAAGTCTTGCTAATCTATATTCTGTTAAAAATTAAAATGCATTTGCACTTCATTAATGAACAAAACAGAAGTGAAAGAAGTCTTGGATTTCTGTAAACAATGGATATTATTCTGGCTTTGGAGAAATCGAGGAGAAAAGACATCCTAAGGATCATTCTTCTCATCCGGAAGCATCACCTCACCTCTTCATATGAACTCAATCTTAATTTCTGCATTTAACAGTCTCTTACTCACTCACTCACTCAGGTGAGTGACTTGGAAACAAGTCTCTTACTCACTCACTCACTCAGGTGAGTGACTTGAGTTTCCAGATAATCATGATAAATATGATCAAACATTTGCGCTCCTCCAAAACCTTCTCTCTATTCTCTAAGACCTGAATATCAATTTCTCTATCCCGCTTCTTCCTTTCCTGGTTGTTGATAGGTGACTGCTCCGACTTATCCTCATTTTTATTTTCATTTTCCAGATCCATTGCAAAAATAGTTTCAAATTGATAAAGTTGATGCTTACTTAACTGATGGCAAATTCAAGTATTGAATATAATGAAATACAACAAACGGGCCAGAGCGAATACACCCTAAATAACTTTATGCAACAAAGCCTCAATACACACTCTCATAACAACAGTTCCAATCTTAATGCTACAAATAGAAAAACCACTTTTGTCTTCTAGATTCCATGCAGACTCTACATACCTGAAGTTGGTTTTATGGTACAGAGAGAAGGGCCTGTGCAAGAAAATGAGGGACCTTTTTGTGCACGTTAGATGCAATAGAAACCTGAAAAATCAGGCATCCCTCAACTTACTTGGATTTTTTGAGATACTTATGCAAAATATCTTGCATTGAGTAAAAAACATGAAATGTAGGAAATTGAATCACCTTTCCGAATATATAACTTTTATGTATCGAAAATTTGCATAGCTATGTCAAATTTCATTTTTTCTAATAGGCACTTTTTATTTTTCAGGGAAATTATAAGGTATATGTTTTTGTGGGTGCAGCCTTTGAGCCCTAAATGATCGAATCAAGCTACAAAAATTGACATCCATGTAGAGAACCCATAGCATTAGTGCTGCGTTATTTTTCGAAAATTAAATTAGTAATTTTATAATATTTTTATAATTGTCTGAGTGAGAAAACCTCGAAAACGGTACATGTTTTGTGGGTGTAGCCTTTGAAGGTCTTAATGCAAAAATCATGAAATGGGGTTTTGATAGAACGTAGAGGTTAGTGTCTACTTGTGCACCATACAATTTTTGTTTGAAGTGATCAAGAATTGAAAAAGTTATAGGAGAAACACTAACAGTGTGTTTTTTGAGTTGAGAAGTGATGACAGAAGATAAATAAGAAAAAAATAGAAAAAATTATGTATTCTTGTTAAAATTTACATATTTAGAATCTGCAAAAAAAACCATATCTGTTTCTAAAATCTCATAAAAAATGGAGGTGTGCAGCACAATCAGACGAACCGTTAAACACAAGCATATTGAAAATATGGATATAATGTTGAATTTGCCATGGTTTATCATACTCCAAGGCACAGGCATGTTAATCCAAAGCAAAGTACAAAGCAGACACATAGGAATAGGAATTCCACGAAAGCATGGGAGGAGGCTCGGCTTTATCATTTGGAGGGAATAAAAATTTGAATTTAACAATACGCACACGCGATATAACACTACAAAACGCGTGCGCGTTATATAAACACAAAACGCGAGCGCGTTATATTCATACAAATCGCGTGCGCGATATGTGAAACCAAAAAATAGCGCCAACATAATTTTGACATAATGCTTGGGATCATAATGCTTCTATTCTTCAAGTTGGTGTACACTCCACATATAACATAAGGTTTGTAGGTTCATTAATCTAAAATACATCAATTGGTATCACACAAATGATATAGAATGTGTGTATACTATTACAATAGAAGTATTAGTATTAAACTAGTTACTAATTGTACACTGATTGGTGATGGAGAGAGGGATCTGGTACATAACAATGCCTAGGGATTTCCACTAGTGACCTACTGCAACCTCTTCCATAGCCCTAATGACCTGCTACATTTTCCAATGCATCATGTCTCCAGTATCATGCCAATAGTGGCAACCTTAGCTCCTTCAATGGCGACATCTGATGTTCCCACATGTGCTTTATATGATACACAAATAATAAATCCTTCTTGTAGTGAAATAATTCATCATCATCATCATCATCACCTTCCTCATCATCATCATCACCATCGCCATCATCATTATCCTCATCATCATTATCATCATCCTCATCGTCATCGTCATCATCAGCGTCATCATCACCATCATCATCATCATCAACATGATCATCATCATCACCATCAACATCATGAACATCATCATCATCATCACCATCGTCGTCATCATCATCATGAACATCGTCCTCATCACCATCGTTGTCATCATCATCATCATCCTCATCGTCATCATCATCACCTTTCTCATCATCAACATCACCATCACCATCATTATCATCATCAACATCGCCATGATCATCATTATCATCTTCATCATGTCCATCT
>LPNX010250897.1:0-12957 GCA_001517045.1 Pseudotsuga menziesii
AAATGCATAATGCAATGCATGATGATAAGCAAATATTTTGGATTTTTTGAAAATAAAGAGATACGAAAAGCAAAAGAATGATTCTAACCACCCCAGACTCTGGAAGCACACATAAACAACATTCCAGCAAAGAACTAAGGCCAAAGGACTCTAATGCACTAATCTCAAACAAAAAATCAAAGATGCCATGACAAGAACTTTCCTAAAAGAAAAAATTTAGGCTAAAAAAATGTTTCTGGTAAAAAACAGAGGTATTAACAGACTCAGGCAGTGCCAAAGGAGACTCAGCAACTAACAGCATTCACCCAGCAATCCACTATCTTCCACAAAAAGGTAAAAACCAGGGTATACGCGATTGTGCGCAGTGAACCCGCGTGTATATGTGGAAATCCCGGAGGAACCCGCATGTATAAGCGACTGTAAGTGACAAAACCATGCACAGGAAGAAAAAAGATGCACAAATTCAAGGCAAATAGACAGGCTGAGACTAAATTCACACCAATCAGGCTCTACCAGGCATACATGCCCCCATACCCGACACAGAAACAAGAGAGAGAGAGAGCAATTCAAATACATTGAATGCCAAAATATCAACCCCCAAAGGACAATTACTAGGAACTCCCCAGCGGAATCGCCATTTCTGTTACGGAGAGAAATTCCTATGGCTTGGGGTACCACAACAGACAGCTAGACTCCATAAATCAATATTTCCCAATATGCAATAGAAATAAAAACATCTAACACTAAAGGATCGAACCTCGTACCTTATTCCGGACGGTTGAAGTAGATACCTATTGAGCTTTCCAATCTTCAGCTTGAATTGTTATAGCACGTCCTCAACAACAAGTAAACAATACAAGCATACTATATTTCATGGTGTTAGATCTATTCTAGCATATATAATCAATAATGTATAAGCATTTGACATATTCCAATGGATGCAACATTCATTCAAATACACATTACTGGACAGGAAAAGATATTTCTATTAATATGAATAAGAGATTACAAGTGACAACCTCTGACGTCACGTCTGCGAACTGGAGAAACTGAATCCCCCACTTGGGCCTCCACCACCTCAATCCTCCATCACTCCGATAGCAAGCTCACTAACAAAGGCAAGATTGGGAAGAACACAATAGTGCTCCAAAGGGACAAAGGGATGCAGACTCAAGTATAGTTCTGGCAACAATGGACTATAGTTTCGATACTCTCAATTCTCTCTTATGCTTTCAATGTCTCAATGGTTCCTTATATAGCTTTTCAAAGTGATACTGAAAGGTCGAATCCGTGCGATCTCAAGGCATATGGAAGGCCAGGAGTCATATGAATCGGATCCAAGTCAAAGAACGCTCCAACAGTTTTGGATTATGTACACATCCCGATGTATGCGACTATAGAGGGAATATCCGCGTATGTACGCGGTTATCGGGGAAAAGGCCGCGTATATCATTTTTCTAATGTTTTTAGGGATGGTCAATGATACATCAAAAGACAACAAATGGTCCATAGGGAATAAAGAGTCTGCAGCGGGACAGGGGAAGGCCATACAATGTGTGATTCACCTAGTGTGGTGAAATCCGCTATAACACACGCAAATGAGCAGTCCACACCCATGGTGAAATCTGCTATAACACACGTAGATGAGCAGTGCACACCCATATAGGAGGAGTATTACAATTTGTTTGATGAATAAAGTAGCATGCCTATTGCAAGCCCTGTTTGTGGGGATTTTGAGGAGGATTTCAGAACTCCACTATATGATGAATACAAGGATATTTGGTTAGAAGAGAGGGGAATTAAATGGGATGTCTCTTCTTTTGTTTCCAATTTAGAATCCTTATATCAAGAAGAGCCTAGCTCACTGGATTTCATTGAAAATATTACCTATGAAATGCAGGAGAGAAAGCAGGGTTTGTACCCTGGTATTCAGGATGAGGCAGTGAGACCTCAAGTATAGGTGGTCATGATATTCCCTTGTAGGGGTACTATTTTGAATAACAACTGAAAAACGCATAGGGGAAGTTATGGTTGGAGCAGTAGTCATGGAGCTAGTAAATGCTAGGATAAGTTCAGCACAATCACAAATTTTATGATCCAGTGGATGAATATATGGAGCAGCCATGTCTCAATACAGGTATAATAGAATTTTCAAAGGGTTGTTTTGAACCAGTGGCTGGCTATGTGGAGAAAATAGACACTGTAAATGACTTGCTATGGCTCTGCGATGGAAAGAAGGTCCCTTACCATGACCTATGCCAGGTGGCCATTCAGTACCCTTTTTTATCAAGCATGAGGAGCAATTGCTCATATGGAATCACTCGCTTGATTGGCTTCACTGGAAGTCAGACGTCACTTGATTGGGCCATAATTGTCATGTAAAGTAGGGTAGGTAGGAACAAATAATCTCAACATGGCGAGCATTTCATTTCATTTTATCAATTATTTCATTTCATTCCTATCTACCCGACCTTTTGTTTTTCAGAGCACACTAGGAATTTTATAAGAAATGATCTCTGGCCAACCGGATGGATCAGGCACATGGTCTATGCAGGTTATTTGCTACATCATAGGGAAGATAAAATCCCTAACTTGGAGCCACTATTAGCACTCGTGCTAAATTTTGAATGGGCATCTGCGGTTGTTGGCCAATTAGAAGGGGTATAGTCAAAAAATTTCTAGGCTCAATGTGTTCGAGGTAGTCACCGCAAGGATGGGCATTGCAGAGCAACATGCATTGAATATTTAGCAATGAGGGATGTGCACAGATGTACTGAGCTAGGAGGACATGTGAAATCCATGGCTCGAGCAATTTCCCAATGACCATGATCATAGCAGGCTTGATTTATGACATATATGCACCTTCACGATTGGAAGGGTAGGGAGCATAACGGTGCGAGATGGATCGAAAGAATTACCCATATTAAGCAATTAATATTCCCCTATTAGATAGATCTATAGTGGAGAATCCTTTCACCGCCTTGTCGTGCATGAAAAATAAGATGGAGGATGGCTGTGAAGCGAAGGAAGGGCCTTGCGCTTTGAACAATGAAAATTTGACAAGGTTCTGATCATCAGCCCTAACTTTTTTTGCAATGGGAAGGTGTGCAGTGGATAAGGGAAGGGGACAATCTGAAATCACATAAAACCCCATGCCCTCGTTGAACTTGATATACTTTGTGATAGGAACTTGCACGAAGGATAACCAGTAGGTGAATCGTGAAGCGGGTTGGAGGGGCCATAAAGTTGAACGATCGAGATCTGGATTAGAGGAAATATACAGTCGAGGATTTTTCATTGGCATGAAATTATATGGGAAATAAGGAGGATATGGGCTGCAAAATAAAGGCTGAGATAGGTAACATCAATGACATAGATCGCATCCCAAAGATCTGAGAGTGGCTGCCTATCATGAGTGAGGAGAACGAGTGCCATAATGACGAGGTGACAGAAGGTAAGAATGACCGTAGACACCATACTGTAAGGAAGAAAGGAACTGAAACATGGGTCTACCAGTATCATCATAATGAGGGGGTCGAGGGAGTGATGAGCATCAACTCCACCCACCATGAAATGATCGGAGGACAATTACCAATGAGGCCAAGGGTCACCTATGCCATTAATTCCATGACATCACTACCAAGGGGATGGCGTTATTAGCACCTCCACATAACAAAATCGAATCAACGGCTCACGTGAATCTTAATGTTTTCATCATGTTGTTAGATAGTGGCAAGTGCGAAGATCTATCGGACTAAGGGTAGTATCAGCTACTAATAATGGTTCAATAATTTCCTAGATTACTATAATGCCATGGTCATATTTGTTCTGAGATGTAGAGCAAAAGAATACTGCTAAAGAATCAAGGTGATTAACTATTGTTGCACTCAAAGACCTGGGAATGGTGATTTTAAAACTCATAATGACTATTCTGATCAGAGATTCTGTTACCCAATATGTTTTATGTAATGTCCCGGTTTTGACCCCGTTTGCGTGATGTATATAATGTAATTAATCATGGTGAGGAGCTCAAGGAAAAAGCCCCGCCATAGATTTGTGTGTGTATTTTTTGGCAATAGGTATAGTTGCCAATGGTTTGTCATGCTATCTGGCACCTTATAATTTGACATCATGTAAATATGCACATCAATTGAAATAAACCACAACCAGCTACGACAGTGCAACGTTGAATGAAAAGGGCATGGTTCCAAAGGATAAGGGGTGGGGGGATGTCAAACCTTGGTTATGGGGGAAAAACCCATGTTTTACCACCTTGTTTGATTTTCCACCTTTCTTGTTTCACCAACCTCTTCAATGTCTTGGTTTTGTTTGTTGGGGGTAGTTATGGCTGAGTTGTTGAGGGCAATTATTGCTAGAGGAAATGTGGGTAAGGAGGCAAGCAACTCCATTCTTTCCCATTCCTCCATCTTCTCCATGACGCCATTCTTCCCTGTTTGTTCACTCTCCTGTGGACATACGATCCTCTCGATGGTCTGTTCGTTCCTCCATTCGGTCTGTTCACTCTCACGCAGAGGTCGGTTCACGTTCACGCAGCCAGGAGGGGAGCTGATTATCGGTGGTCATTCATGTTTATCCATAGAGGGGAATCTAATATGTTTTTCCTCTATGTTTGGGGCCTGGGGCAAGTTGCTCTCACACCCAGGTTGATTGGAGTTGTTTCCTCTGTGTTGTGAGCTGTGCTCACGGATTACGTTGTGGGACTGTTGTTTTCCCTGCGTTTTGTTGGCTATGGTGTTCAATCTCGTTTTGGGCCACTGTGGATTTCCCAATCCGTTGGTTGTGTTTTCCTCTGTCCACGCTGGGAGTTGGCTTCTCTTTGGTTGGGACTGTGTAAGTTGCCCAGCCATTACATTGAGGAATTGTGTGTGCTGTGAGTTGTGGTTGTTGATGGTCACATCCATTGGCTGAGTTTCCCTTGGCTATGATGGGAATGCTATTTATTATCCATTGTGGACTGTGGATTGTTGTCGTCTTCGTTGTGAAGTTGGGTTGCTGATATACCCTGGTTTGGGTGTTGTTGCTGAGTTGTTTTGGCCACGTCAGGGCCAAGAAAAACTCTGTGTTGTCTGGTGGAGTTGAGCTGTGCTCATCTTTTGTTTGGGATTATCCTTGGTTGTCTTTTCCTTCTTCATAGGGATGTGAAGGGATTGTTTTGCTGCATGTAAGCAGCGGTTGGTCTTCGGACTGTGCTGGCTTGGCCGGTTGTTGATGGCCTATTAAGCCCAGCGGTGTTGGTTTGGTTGATTGTGTCCCTCGACTATGTGTAAGTCTGCGCTGACCCTTATCCTTGGAGGAATTATGCCCAGCTCAGGGGTGGCAGCGTTGCTGAGAGATTGATGAGCACGCTGGCCTATGGTTGAGTGGAATGTTGCAACGACGTAGCTGGTTGCGGGTGAATTCTTCATCAAAAGATGAGTGCTCCTATTATTTTATCTCTGCAATTATATTGATGGCAAATGAGTTATAATGAACATATGGGATGCTGGAATTATAGGAATGTATGTGTGTTGCTTCTGCTAATTATTGAGTAACTCTGTATGATTGAGGAATTATGCATCTGTGTATGCTTGTATGTTTGGAATTCCTGTTATGTATCATGTTAAGTTCTTAATTTAAGCATTGACTTATCCCTATTTATGTTCATGGGGCTGTTTTCCCGGCCATATGTGGTGTTCATCACATCCTCTTCGCCGGTCTGAGGGATGGGGACGTGACATTTTAGTGACTGCTAGGCACTATTTGGAGATGCATGCACTTCTAGGCCTACATGCATTTGACACCCCACCAATTGAGGTAAAGAAGTGCATGTCTTTAGGAAGAATTTATAAGGCCGATAAAGCCGTTACCATCCTGAAGGATTGCATCATCACTGTGGGAGCAAAGCCAAGGGTCTTTGACCAAATGAATATTCCACTCAGACCTCCAAACAAATCCATGGACTAAACCCTTGCGGTGCATAGTATCCATTACTAGGGGCGTTCAGTCTGAACGAACGCCTAGACCAGCGGAAAGAAGGTCAGGGGCTCTATGCCATCATCATCCTTTATGAAAATTTCCAATCATAATGAAGATGATGGTAAATATAAAGATATGTTGTGCTAGCGCACCCTGAAACAGGGGACTGGTCCTTGTGACTGAGCAGTGAAGGCAATTGGAAGCCTACAGGAATGACGAGCCCATCAAAGTTTTCGTACTGTGGATAAAAGGGGCGGTCATCTCAAGGTCAATAAGTTTAACCGTGTTACTAGGGCATGTAGGGGACACCAGACAGAAATCCAAACTCGGAAGGAACATAAACATCCCTTTTGATTGTTGGCACAGGAAGAACATGTTTCTGGAATGTGGAGGAACATAAAGGTTAAGAATCAAAAAGTGTGCCACGAGGCTAATTCAAGCCTATATGCCGAAAAGCATACGGGAGGAATAAAACTGTTGGTGCTCTAACATCACTATCAAAAGTAATCGATCCTGTATTTGAAAGTTGCAGTACCATTCTGACCAGCATGCACAATATACCATATTTCCTATTTTGTTTATAAAATCATAGCGAATCTACCACCTTGGGGGGTTTGTTAGGATTTAAAATTATTGTTCTAGGTTAATCCCATATTTTTTAACCATTTTGATACCCTATTTTGGTATGTATCCTGGGGGTAATGCGCATTATAAATAGAACCTTTTCATTGGAGTATAGAGGTTTGATTGATTTTTGCTTTTGAGGCCTCAACGCAGGTTTTGGAGCTCTATAGACATTTTTGGGAGTTGTAATGAATATATTTCTCTTCGCTTATGAGATTCATCACGGCATTTGTATTTAGTCTGTGTTCCCTATTTATTTCATTTTCATGTGTGTCATTTCTTCCAATACATTTCTAGAGTAGCATGCAGGAATTCACTCTTACTTAAACGCTCCTGCAACAGAAATCCTGTTTATAATGTGACTATAATAGCATTGACGGAATTCATTCATCGATAGGTGCTCAGATTCATCTGTTTCCCTTTGTTATTTTCCACTAAATCTATTCTCATAGATTTGTCCTTAATAGATGCCTTTGTTTTTCATTGAACTCTTTCCTTATTTCTATTTGCCATCGCTATAAATCTATTTGAATGAATGTTGCGCTTACCTTTCCTCATAATACATAAGAGAAACCCATTTTCATTATAAGTTGTAATGTCCTTGAATGTTTCATACCGTGACTCAATCGCCCAATGGTTTTAATATTTGTTTATCTTTCAATCATTTTATTTATGAATCACTCTGTTACCAACATAAATCTATGTTAGAAAATAGGACCGCAGACCAATAACAGATATACAGTTAAATCATTAAACAAGATGCAAAACACATTAAACACATTACAAAGAGACATATATATAACATGGTTCACCCAAACGATGGGTTACGTCCACACAGAAATTGCCAGTACTTTTATTACCATCCAGAAAGATGAAGGGATACAACATGTAGCAATACCACTGTACTTCCTCTTCATGCTCTCACAATATCTCTCACACAATCACAAAGACTGTTTACAATGCTACAATACAATACAATTTCCTAAACGACTGTGTTACAATGATTTTCTTTTATAGGGGAAATACCATGGGAAAATAATATAGTTAACCCAATACCATAGGTCCACAAAACTGGTGGCCAACAAAGTGTACAATACACCTAGGGTACAAACACGACTGAATGACATCTCTGAATATGGAAGATCAAGCTCCACAACCAACAATCTCCAACTTGGAGACTGATCACCACAACTCCACCATTTCTGCACTTCGTGGACTATGCTCTAGACCTTGGACTTGGAAAATTTATTATTTTCATTTTCATGCTTGAAGGCCAACAGAAACCAAACATGAACTCAGTTTCTCTCTGATTACTCCCTTTGTCAACATGTCTACAAGATTCTGGCTAGTATGTATCTTTTCCAATTTTAACAGTTCTTCATCTAGAACAGATCTTATGAAATGGTACTTGAGATGTATATTTTTAGTCTTCAAATGAAAGGATGAGTTCTTTGCAAGATGAATGGCACTCTGGATGTCACTGTACATCATGCTATTCTCCCGCTTCTTACCCAATTCCTCCATGAACCTTTGCAACCAAATCATCTCCTTACTAACCTATGTAGCAGCAACATACTCTGCTTCCGTTGTTGAAAGTGTACAAACCTATTGCAGTTTTGAAATCCAACTTACTATTGCTCCACCCATAGTAAACACATGCCCTATGGTGCTCCTACTATTGTTTTCATCACCATCCATATCTGCAGCACCATATCCCTGTAGAACAATGTCTGAACCTCCAAAACATAATGCATGAGAAGTGGTACCTCTCAAATGCCTGAGATTCCACTGTACTGCTTCCCAATGCTCTTTACCTGGATTATTCATATGCCTCCTCACAACTCCCACTGCATGTGCAATATCTAGTCTTGTGCACACCATGACATACATCAAGCTTCCAACCGCTAATGAATAGGGAATCATGGACATGTAATCTATCTCTTCCTGTGTGTCTGGACACATCTCCTTACTTAGTTTGAAATGGATGGCTAAAGGTGCACTAACTGGTTTTTCATTTTGCATTCTAAACCTTTGCAACACCTTTTCTATGTACTCACCTTGATACAATGTCAATTTTTGTTTTTCCCTGTCTCTTGTTATTCTCATACCAAGGATTTGCTTTGCAGCACCTAAATCCTTCATTGTAAATGATTGAGCTAGTTTTCTTTTGAGCACATTTATATCCTGTAGGTTAGACCCTGCAAAAAGCATGTCATCCACATACAATAACAAGATAATATATCTTCCATTGTCTAGCCTCTTGAAATAAACATAGTGGTTAGAATGACATCTATCATAACCTTGTTCTATCATAAAATTATCAAATTTTAAATACCACTGCCTTAGAGCTTGCTTCAGGCCATACAAGCTCTTCTTCAACCTGCAAACCAAATTCTCCTTCCCTTTGGCCTCACACCCCTGTGGCTTCTGCATATAAATCTCTTTCTCCAAATCCCGGTCAGAAAGGCTGTTTTTACATCTAATTGTTCAAGATGCAAATATTCTACCACCACTAGACTTAAAATAATTCTAATTGCAGTCATTTTAATAACAGGAGAAAATATTTCATCAAAGTCTATACTTTTCTTTTGTGCAAACCCCTTTTCAACAAGTCTAACCTTGTACTGCTTCTTGTCTCCATCTTCTTCCTTTAGCCTGTAAACCCATTTATTCTACAATGCCCTTTTTCCTCCAGGAAACTAAACAAAATCCCAATTTTTGTTTCTTACCAATTAGTCCATCTCCTCATTCATGCCTTGCTCCCACTTCTTTCTAGTTTCTACTTGCATTACTTCTTCATAAAATTCTTGTTCACCAGAATCAGTCATCAATAAATAATACATTGAATGAGAGAATGGTTCAGGGGGTCTACTTAACCTGGTAGATTTTCTTACATTTACAGTATTTTCAAGTACCTACTGTTGCTCTTGATTTTGTGGTGCCTTTGGAACTTCATTTTCTTTGATTTCATCAAGAACTATGTACTCTGTGTTTTCCTTTTCCACTTTATTTCCCTGCAACTGATCTTTGTACATAACATTTTCATTGAATACTACATCTCTACTCCTAATGATTTTGCAATTTTCAAAATCCCATAAGCGATAACCAAAATCATCAACCATGTATCCAATAAAGGTACATTTCTTGGATATAGCTTCAATATTTGTTCTATCATCTTTATCAATGTGGACAAATTCTTCACGGCCAAAAGTTCTCAGAAATGAGTATTTTACTTGTCCATACCTTCTCTGGAATCCCACCATCCAAAGCGCTTGAAGGCCCTATGTTTATTAAATAAACATCATTGTTTACAATATCAACCCAAAAATGTAAGGGAAACCCTGCATGCAATATCATACACCTTGCATGCTCCACGATCATCCTTTCTGACACATGATTTTCTTTGGTGTTCTAGGGATTGTCTTCTCTCTGCGAATCCCATTGTGTGAACAATAACTATCAAAATCCTTCCTGTGGGATTTTTGTTGATGAACATTTATAATGGTTGTTTGTTAAGGATTTTGTTGTGAAATAAATGAGTGTAAGGGAGGTATTTCACACTCCCTTTCCTTTTTTATTCATTGAAATCATGAAAGCATACTTGGTGGGAAAGAGTCTTTAGGTCCCTTAGTGTGTGCAAGTGGGAAAACACGTGTGATGAAAGAAAATAGTATAGTTAAAATTAAGTGAAATGCTTAAAACAAAGTCATGGAAATTGTAATATGATCTCTAAACAAATTAATGATTATTGCAAAAATAAATGCTAAGTGTGCAATGAAGGCATTTCACCCTTCACTTCCCTTTCGAATTCACATAAATCATGAAGAGAATAATTGGGTAATGGAGGGGTCTTTAATTCCTTGCTTGTGTGCACAAATGTGGATTGTATACTACTTTAAACTAAAGATTGTTATACAGCTGATTGGCACCTCTCCGTCCGAGTGCTGACATCCCTCAGGTTGGCACACAAAAGGACACTTATGGATTGAGGTTTGCCCAGTTTCATTATACCTTGGTTGATGATGAAAGACATTCCCTTTTTATCCAGCTGGTTACTTTGCTATTTTGAGAGTTGAGATGCATGCGCGACTCTCCCTATTAGCATGTCGCGCATATGCGTGGGTGTCAAGTTCAGCAAGTCGCGCATAGATCTATGCGCGGGTTGTCCTTATACAAAGTCGCGCATGATGCGCGGGTTGCCTTACTACAGACCCGCGCATATCTCCCTCAAAATTAATTTTTAAAAGCACGCGTTAATGGAAGATTAGTTATCTTATTTATCTTAATCCCATTAACTGCTGCAACCTCCCTAACCTTCGAGAACTGCCTCATTTCACCTATATAAATAGAGGCCTTGGGGAGGGGTTTGATAGAGATACTTGGAGAGCAAAGTTATGCTGGTGGATTTACTACAGAACCTTTGGAGCAGAGAAACTCAGAGTCCTTTGGTGACAGAGGAGTCCCTTGTACAGGCATTGGGTTGTAACCTAAACTCCCTCTTTTATTGTTAATAAAGCAGATTACTTCTTCCATATTGTGTCTCATATGTTGTAGTTTGGTAAAGATTTAGATTTCATTATAATATGTAATTTACCTAACCTGCATCTTTATATATGAATCATATTGTATATTGGAAGAACTTTTTGTTAACAGGTTGAAGGAGGAATTATCCTGGAGATTATAAGAGTGGAACAAAGAGGAAGGAATCAGCTTGGATCAACCTTCGTTTATTACAAGTAAGTTCCTGCTACTTCCCTATTTCCTATTTGTACTTTTATAATCAAACTGTCTGCAAGGTCTAGTATGTTGGTAACCCCCAGACCTAGGTTATTAGGTGAATTATCCATTACAACAAAGATGTTAAAGTATAAGCAAAAAACCTTATAATTTCATGAATACTAGCGACAACAATGAGGTCCTTAGAGATCCTAAAAGTTGGTTACCTAAGTATATTTCTATGGATGACCCCTTTACTTCCTAATCTTAGTCTAGGTAGGATAAATACTATAGGAACAAGTAACCATTGTAAGCTAATTAATTCCTAGTTCATTAGTGAGCATCTAGTGGGATGCAAATTATTGTATGAATAGATAAAATGAAAATAAAGATTAAACAACATCGATATAAAATTTACAATCACATCGAAACACCATAGAAGCACTCACCGGTGTGTTGTAGTTTGGGAATAGTGAGTGAAAAGAGTGTTGAGTTAGGTCAAATAAACCATGTGGGTAGAAGTCTATTAAACTACGTGTCCAACCCGTTTGTTGAATATGTAAACGTGTTGTTAGTGCATCTGTCAAATAAGTAAACACGATGTCAACATGTCAGAGATGTTGGGAAGCACACTACTGTAATAATGGTTTAAACAACTGAATGAAGGACGAATTTATGATATGAGAGGGATGGTCCTCGTCAACTGCAAGGAAAAAGATACAACTAATTAAACATTATATAAACAACAACCTAAATAAAGAGAAATGAAAAAAAAATGAAGTGGAGTCACCATTAATATTATTAAAGTAAAATTGGCACAAAGGTGAGAAATATTCCCTATTATTCCTGAAACTTGTACCCAAGGAAACAATAGTAGTTGTGGGTTAGGAAATCCAAGAAACCAAAAGGAAAATTAATTTCAAAAAATCTATAATAAGCTAAAACAATAAATATATTTCTCCTTGAGGAAGGAGCAGAAATGAGAAGAGCAATTTCCCCTTGAGGGAAAGAGGGAAGGGACCTTTGGAAATGCTTGGAAAGAGGGAAGAGGTGAGCTAAGGGGAATCTCAATCACAATTCCAACAACATAAATTTTCTCAAAATTCTTCTTCCAATAGGCATGCCCATGTCATTCTTTTATAGGCTAAGAGCTGGCCAAGAAATAACAAGATCATAGTGTGAATCCAATGCGCCATGTTTTGTACCCAAAGCACACCAAGAGGCCATTTAAGGAATCCAAGTGTGTGTGTTATAGCGGATTTCACCACACTAGGTGAATCACACATTGTATGGCCTTCCCCTGTCCCACTGTAGACTCATTATTCCCCATGGACCATTTGTTGTCTTTTGATGTATCATTGACCATCCCTAAAAACATTAGAAAAATGATATACGCGGCCTTTTCCCCGATAACCGCGTAGATACGCAGATATTCCCTCTATAGTCGCATACATCGGGATGTGTACATAATCCAAAACTGTTGGAGCGTTCCTTGACTTGGATCTGACTCATATGACTCCTGGCCTTCCATATGCCTTGATATCGCATGGATTCGACCTTTCAGTATCACTTTGAAAAGCTATATAAGGAACCATTGAGACATTGAAAGCATAAGAGAGAATTGAGAGTATCGAAACTATA
>LPNX010250897.1:13225-25862 GCA_001517045.1 Pseudotsuga menziesii
CTACATCGGGTATGGGGGCATGTATGCCTGGTAGAGCCTAATTGGTGTGAATTTAGTCTTAGCCTGTCTGTTTGCCTAGAATTTTTGCATATTTTTCTTCCTGTACGTGGGTTTGTTACTTACAGTCGCGTATACACGCGGTTTCCCCTGGGATTTCTGCGTATACACCCGGGTTCACTGCGCACAGTCGCGTATACCCTAGTTTTTTACCTTTTTGTGGAAGATAGTGGATTGCTGGGTGAATGCTGTTAGTTGCTGAGTCTCCTTTGACACTACCCGAGTCTGTTAATACCTCTGTTTTTAACCAGAAATGTGTTTTTTAGCCTAAATTTTTTCTTTTAGGAAAGTTCTTGTCATGGCATCTTTGATTTTTTGTTTGAGATTAGTGCATTAGAGTCCTTTTGCCTTAGTGCTTTGCTGGAATGCTATTTATGTGTGCTTGCAGAGTCTGGGGTGGTTAGAGTCATTCTTTTGCTTTTTGTATCTCTTTATTTTCAAAAAATCCAAAAAATATTTGCTTATCATCATGCATTGCATTATGCATTTTGCATTGTACTTGCATTAGATCTAGATTTGCTTTGGAGTAATAGTTAGGAATTCATATAGGGAAATTTGCATTCAGCATTTGAAGAAGAAATTGTGCATTCACGTAGTACGCATACCCTGTTTTCATGGACACAATCCATTTGCATTGATTGTTAGGTGTGCATTTTACTTCTTGTTGCGTCATAACACCATTAGTTGCACGATCATGTCCTATTTTTGAGTAATAAAGCCAACTAAAATCAACGCTAAATAAAATGAATTACACTCTTTTCTTTTTTAGGGTGCACCAACAAGCTTAGGTTTTAGGATCTTGGAATAGTTCATTGTAAGTTAATTCTCCAAGATCACTAAACGACAACAACTAGGTGTCTGTCCAGGGAGTGTGTGAAATCCTTCGTATAACCAGCGTTCTCAGGAAGCTCCTCTCAAAAGGGAGTCAAGCACTAGGCAGTGTGAGCGGTTGTTGATTGGGATAACCCCTGGTCGAGAACTGTGTAGCACCGGTGATATAGCCAAGATTGTATTCGTATCTGGGGGCTCTTTCGGGAGTTTCGGGCTTTGCTACCCTGCCCAGCGTTGATTATATCGAGGTGACCTTAGTGACCTTACCTAGGATATCAAGGGGGTACGTGTAGAGGTTATTCTGCATGTGTCTGGTCTAGGTTGGGGTCGGACAGCACAGTCGCTTTATGCGTTGAAGCTGAGGACCACAATAATTGGTTTCAAACCTCCGCTTTTGGTGACAAGGGCCTCTCAAGCCTCTCCTAGGCGATACATACCGACCACATTCGGGAGCTCACTTATCCATCCCTTGATTGCTTGCTATTGGCTTTAGATTTTATAGTGATTTCTCTGTGCACGCTAGTTGGCCTAGGGTTGACGTAAATAGAGAGTCTTTGCTTTTTTGTTGAGTCATTGTGGAGTCGGGTGCGGTTCCGCGCCGTTCTCATCGGTTAGCAGGACTTCCGCCTTCCACTTCTCCTCCTCCTTTGGGAGAGGGGCCTAGACGGTCCAGGCGGACTGTGTCACACATTGATTCACACACCATGGAGGATCATTCAGAGACTATTCCTGACCCACCTCCTCCTATTCATGTTGACGATGGGAAATTTACTCCTACATACGATCCCTCACCTGACCTAGCTGAGATCGGTCCCGTTATTTCCTAGATAGGATCTTTACATGATAGACCTACTCATACTAGGCCAGATTCCCCATTGACTCGATACCGGTATGGAATGCCGGATGATGCTGAGACTCACTTTGACCCTCCTAGCACCAGCTATGGTAGTTATGTTACGACTGGTTTTCCTATGCATGATTTGACATTTCATGTTGAATCCGACTTTGACCCTAACACTATACCTGGGGGCATTCCCATGCCTTACCTTGCGGAGAGGTTTGGGAGTACTAGTCATATTGCACCTTCCATCCCAGCGGTGGAAGCTACATCTTATATACCTTCTAGGTCTAGAGTTAGTGATCCCATAGCGATACCAGGTTCCAGACGAGTGAGGATAGGCACTAGCACATAACTTCTTACCGAGATTCCTTCGTGCTCGCTTCCGAGTTCTTCAAATGCAAACCCTCCACCTTACTCTCGTGGTCCTTCAAGTCGGCACGTAGCTACAAGTCAGATCCGTACTGCGATTAATAGACCTATTGTGTCTCAAGCCTACATACCACCCGTAGTTTCGGGAGGTTATGTTCATGTTTCTAGAGGTAAGGTTGCTACTTCCTCGACATATATCCCTACTTCCAGTATGTATATTCCTACTTCCGGAATGTATATTCCTACATATGGAGTGTCTCATGGGGCATCGCAATCGGTGACCTATGGACCCTACTATGGGGCGCAGTATGGACAGGTCTCTTCACCTTACGGAGGCTGGTATTCACAACCTGCTTACTCTCCTAACTATGGCTTTGTAGCTCCTACTAGTCAAGGTCCACCTCATTATGCGACTTCCACGCCACCCTATACGGGTCATACAGGAGGAGGCCACTATTGCCAAGGTCATGGTGGTAATCAATCCTATATGAACTAGGGAGTGGTCCCTAAACCTCATCATGCTAAGCTCCCTTTCCTCGCGACACTCAATTTACCTGACTTATCGAGACTTACGAACGATCCTGTGGCTCATGACCCGGCTTGGCCGGCTATCCCTACCAAGCTTCCTTCGGACATACCTAGGTTCGAAGGCAAACCAGAAGAGGATCCAAGTGAACACGTTACGACATTCCACCTATGGTGCTCTTCTAATTCATTACATCAGGACTCAGTCTGTTTGAGACTATTTCAACGCACCCTTACAGGGCCTGCCGCGAAATGGTATATAGAGTTGCCTAGGGGTGCCTTTACTTTGTTCGACGACCTTGCGATGACTTTCCTTAATCACTTCCAGCTACCGGTACGATATGATGTTGGTACTGAACTCTTGTCGACATTTCGGCAAGATAAAGCCACCCATATTTCTGATCATATTCAGGAGTGGCGTAGATGGAAGAGATTAATCAAAGCCTTTATACCGCTAGAATTCCTCCTTGAGTGGTTCCTCAAATATTTATTGCCATATATCACGAAGGATGTTTCCACATCCGGAGTGCAGAATGAGGAACAAGCCGTCTTTAGGGCGCAGGAACTAGACTTGATCTATGCTCAGTCTAGTTTGTTATATGAGCTTATACCTAATGCCCCTCGTTCTAGTTTCGATCCCAAGGTCAAACCTGGACCACATGCCGATGGTATTGTGGGTAGTGCAAGTAAGAAACCTGCAGGTTCGGTTGTGAAACAAGTTTCTCAATTGTCAATCAACCAATCTGCCTCGGGACAAGCTACGGCTTCGTCTCAACCCGCCCAAACGGCGACTGTACTTGATGTGCAATCGTCTGACCAGAAGCGTAACCAGCAACCCGGACGGAATAGAAAAAAGGGTAAAAACAATAATAAGAAGGGTAGGAATAAAAATGAGAATGCCAACAATAATGACAAGAACAATAAAAATGATGGGGGGGACAAGCAGAATAAGCGTAAGGTTAAGTTTCCTTGCAAGCTTTGTAACGATGATCACCTCACTTACTTGTTCCCTAGGATGGATGAAGCTTCGAAGTTCATAGCATAGGGCCCAGCTGTGTTAACGAACCCTTTACCGCATAACCAAAATATGAACTCAAATTCCCATGATCAATCTAGTGATGAAGATCCACCTAACACTAGTGGTCGTGGGTGCATTAATATGGTCCGTGCCGCGAAAGTTGTGACGCGTCCGAAAGATTATTCTTCGTCACAACCCAACCCAGGCAAAGAACCTGATCCACCAGGAACCCCTTTGCGTATTGAGAAACCTGTGGATAAGCCTGAAGCTGCACCTCGCATTCCTAAGGGGGTACTTAAGCGTTCGGGGCATAATCCAAATGCCTGAGCCACCCAGAACTATTCTGTTGTCGAGGACTTGGGTCATACTCCTTGTGCGATGTCTGCATTGGAAGTGCTTCAGAGTTGTCCGTCGCAAAGGAAGGCTTTGCTTTCCGCTCTTGGTGTGAATGGTGATGATTCTTCCTCAGTGATCAAATTTGAAACCGCAGGACATCAGCCTCACTTGCCCTACTATGTGTCCCTTTTGGTGCATGTATAATGTATTAATATGATCGTCAAGTGTACTGTGATTGACGAGGGCACTGTTGCTTCTGTGATGTCTTTGTCTTGTTGGAAGGGTCTTGGTTCTCCTGAGTTGTCAAAGTCTACGACCATGTTAACTACTTTTGATGGGAGATCATTTAGGCCGCACGGGATCCTTCCTTCTCTTAAAGTCCATTTGGGAGGGAAGACCGTTGCGAAAGAGGTCGAGGTGGTTGATGCGCCCCTTGACTACAATCTCTTACTGGGAAGGAATTGGATGTATAGTATGCAAGCCGTTGCATCTTCCGTATTTCGCGTTGTATGCTTTCCTCATAATGGGAAGATTGTGACGATTGATCAGATGTCATTCAAGAATCCGCCTGTTAGTGCATCTTCGGAAGCTTCGGTTTCGAAAGTTGAACATTCCCAGCCGGCAACTGGGAGTGTCGGTGTAGGTATGTATCCTTCCCTCATGGGAACCTTTAGTTGTCCTGCACCCGTCCTCATGATAGGAGCTCGTTTCGATGGTGCTTCCACGTCTACGAGATCGGTGCCTTTTCGCACAAATCATATGGAAGATCCTTGGATTCTTCCATCATCGATTCCTTCGAGTGAGGCCATTGAGACGAGTGTGCCATTTCCTGCAGCCATGATAGCTTACCAAGCTAATCTTCAATCTACTGTAGAGCCTCATTCTTCTTCTTCATGGATAGAGGAAGAAGACCCCTATGTGCTTCCTGCATGGGCAGTACAGTCTTCTCATGCCCACAATTGCCTTGATATGGTTTTCCCTTCAGATGAAGCGATCATCGAGGCTATGTCGGGAGTTGAGCCACCATGGGAGGAACTCCATCATAGATCATATTTCCATCCAGAGCTTGACCTTTTGGAGCATGAGGATTACAGGGAGATTCTTAGACAGAAAGTTGGTAGGCCCATGATTCCATTAAGCTCTCCTGGTCAGATGGCTGATGGAAACATGGCAAACATATCGTCAACTATGCCTATCAACATTTCTCGCAACCCTGGTACGGTTGAGAATGTGTACATTGGGGCAGATTGTTCCCAAGATGAGATTCGTGAGTATACCAAGCTGTTTAAGGAATTCCGCGATGTTTTTGCTTGGTCTTACGATGAGATGCCAGGTATCGACCCTCGGATTGTCAAACACGATATTAAGACTTACCCCAACGTGAATCCTGTTCGACATCGTTTACGCGCGGTAAATCCTAGGAAAGCACCCGCCATAAAGGCATAGATAGAGAAACTATTGAAAGCTGGTTTCATCTATCCCTCTCCCTTGACGGAGTGGGTTTCAAACCCCGTTCCGGTGGATAAGAAGCAAGGAGCTATCCATATATGCACTGATTTCTGTGATTTAAATCGTGCCTGTCCTAAGGATAACTTCCCCACACCGTTTATAGATCAGATTTTGGATGAGTGTGCGGATAGCGAGGTGTTCTCCTTTATGGACGGCTTTTTCGGATATAGTCAGATTCAAATTAAACCTAAGGACCAACATAATACCGCATTTATTTGTCCATGGGGAACATTTGCGTATCAGAAAATGCCTTTCGGCCTTAAAAATTCCGAAGCTACCTTTCAGTGGGTGATGACCTTGATTTTCCATGATCTCAAGTCCATTATCGAAGTATTTTTGGATGACCTCGCTGCTCATTCTCGCATGAGGATCCGTCATTCTTATCACTTGAGATTGGTTTTTGAAAGATGGCGGCATTATGCTGTTATATTAAACCCTCATAAGTGCATGTTTTGTGTGAAATCAGGTCGTCTGTTAGGATTTATCGTTTTGAAAGAGGGTATAAGATTCGACCCCTTGAAAGTGGAGGCAATACTTCAGTTGTCTCCCCCGCGAAATATTCATCATCTTCAGTGTTTGCAAGGCATGGAAAACTTCCTATGAAGATTTGTTGTCAATTTCGCCAATTTGACTAGATTTTTCATGCGTCTCCTAAAGAAGGATACTCCCTTTGAATGGGATGAGCGAGCCCAGGAGTCCTTTGATGCATTTAAGAGAGCCCTAGCATCGGCCCCGATGATTAGTCCTCCGGATTATAGCCGTGATTTCCTATTATATGTGGCCGCGTCTTTAGAGACGATTGGGATGGTTTTGGTTCAAGAGCATGAGGAGCTCCAGGAGCATGTCATATATTATTTGAGCCGAAACCTTATTGACGCAGAGATTCGGTATTCTCATGTAGAGAAGCTTGCCTTAGCCACCGTCCATGCAGTGCAGCGTTTGAGACATTATATTCTCCTTCGCCAAACTTTGGTTGTTGCCCATGTCAATCCATTTCAGCTCATCCTCATACGTAGGATGATTGGGGGAAAATATAATAAATGGATTGTCATTCTGCAAGAGTTTGATCTCGAGTTTGTTTCGGCAAAATCGAAGAAATCTTTAATCTTTGCAGAGCTCATATCATATTTTCCGAGCGAGGCTGAGGAGTCGGCATGTGAAGATACGTTCGTTGATGAACACATTTTCTTGATCTCAACGGCTGACCCATGGTACAGTAATATCATAGTATATTTGCAAACACAGAAGACCCCTACTCACCTCTCGCGATATGAGCGACGTCGATTACATCACGTTTCCAAGAACTACCTCATAGTGGACAACACTTTGTACTGCCATGGAGTAGATTCCCTTTTACAACGTTGTTTAACTCACGATGAGGCTGAGGTAGTGCTTAATGATTGCCACAGAGGGGCGTGTGGTGGTAATTTATCTGGGCTTGCTACAGCCCAAAAGATTTTGAGAGCAGGATATTTCTGGCCGTCGATCTTCAAGGATTGTATTGAAGTGGTCAAGAGGTGCCACCCTTGCCAGGTGTTCGCACGTAACATGTGCTCGAATCCTGCCCCATTACACCCTATTATCACCGCCGGTCCCTTCACCAAGTGGGGGCTATATTTTATGGATTACAACCCCGCTTCGGCTGGGTGGCACCATCATATCATTGCGGCTGTCCATTACTTCATGAAATGGGCTGAGGCAATGCCTACAGTAAAATCCGACAGTGAGACAGCCGCCCACTTCGTATTCAACCAAATCATCTCTAGGTTCGAGATTCCGAGAGAGCTTGTCACTGACCATGGCTCGCACTTTCAGACTCGTATGATGGAAGTGTTGGCCTCCAAGTTAGGATATAAGCAAGGGCACTCCTCTTCATACTATCCTCAAGCGAATGGATAGGTTGAAGCTGTGAATAAATCACTTAAGTCCATTCTCCAACGAACCATCGCACAAAGCAAGACGAATTGGCATATTATGTTGTACCCTGCTTTGTGGGCATATCGAACCGTGGTAAATACTGCCACTGGTTTTTCTCCATATCATATTGTTCATCGAGTGGAGTCAATTTTGCCGGTTGAATGCGAGATTCCTTCGTTGAAGTTAGCCGTAGAAATCTTACCAAACACTTCACCTTTGGAGGAGCGTTTGGTTCACCTTGAGCAACTCGATGAGCAACGTAGAGATGCCTTGGTGACTCTAGAGGTTAATAAGCGTCGCGTGAAGGCCCAATACGATAAATCTGTCCGTCCGAGAGTGTTTAGTGAGGGAGACTTGGTCCTTTTGTGGGATCAATCGAAAGAACCCTTGGGGGCAGGGAAGTTCAATCCTATGTGGCATGGTCCTTACGTGGTCAAGCGTGTATTAGAGAAGGGTGCCTACGAGTTAGTGGATTACGAAGGGACAGCCTTGGCGGAGCCTAGAAATGGGCTTTATATTAAAAAAATACTATGCATGATATTTAGCCAAGGTTGGTTGTTGTATATTATTGTACAGGTTTTTTGCATAGTTAGGTCTTGTTTATCGTGATCGGGTTTGTGATTAGTTTCCATTTATTGTGGCAGATGTTAATGGAATCTTCCATCTACATAGGATTCGCAGATGGTGTAAGCCGTCACACTCAACACTCAGCCTCAGTTGCTTGGGTGATTTTTACTCCTATGGGTCATGTACTGTCTTCAGGAGGTGTATGTCTACGGCCATCTTCCAACAATGTTGCTGAATATAGTGTCGTTATTGAGCTTCTACGGGATGCCATTTCGCATGGTGTTCTCTCTCTTGAGGTACGTCTTGATTCAGAGTTAGTAGTGTCACAGCTAAATGGTTTGTACCATGTTAGAGATCCGACGTTATTGAGGAGATTCTTACGTGTGAGATTGCTAGAACGACAATTTGAGAACATAACATATATACACATTCCAAGAAATTTTAATCAAATTGCTGACTCATATGCTAACTATGTGTTAGATTGGCATTTGTTTCATTCATTATAAATTAATCATAAACACAATTTTTACACATGTAAATAAATAAACCGATCACCATAAAACTTTTTTATATACATCAAAAATGTGGTAATACATACTGTCATAATACAAAATTGGGGCTTTGAAAGCCACCATCATATACACGGTAGTACAAAATAGATACACTCCCAGGTGTCTAGTCCTGTGGAGATGGATGAGGGTTTTGATCATGATATGTCACCACGGCTCTAGCTAGCCACCGGAATAAACGCACCCATGCGTGTGGTACACCAACCACCTGTCTCTGCATAGCCTCAGGCAAGTCCTCGACTTGCGCCATGGGAATCCTGTGAGTCAGTCGCACAAAATTGGTATGGATGCTTTGGAGCATTCGCTCTGCATCCACACCGGTGATATCGTCTCCTCTTCCCCTCCGTCTATGATGTGGGAAGCCCTCTGGTCGCCGTGGTCCCACATCTGCACATCAATGGTAGATGTCACTATGTATTATCACCCAAAAACATGTCTTTTTTATTCTATTAATCAAGAAAACAAAAAAAAATTAAATACTTCAAAAAAATTTAAAAATAGTTATTGTTGAGATTCGTTACCTATGTCTCCATATGCTGATCTTGGTGGTAATGGCATGTCCGGGTCTCCCCGGAAATCTATCCCTGCATAAGGGTAGTCCTCTATGGCAACAATCTGTCATCGCCACCATGGAAAAAAGTCTGCTAGATAAGGGTTGGACACCCTACCACCCCCCAGTCTGTGCATCGCGTCTGCCCAACGTCGTTGGGCCGGATCTCGAACCCCGTGGAGAGGAACATCCACTCTAGGGCTCAATCCCAGAACACGCTCAAAGAAAAACATGCTCAAGATACTGCTGAACCCGAAGTTCCGTATCCTACCTGCCTTGCACTCACTGAGCTGATGTTTCATGTTGCTCAGTAGGGAAGTGCTCCAGTCATAGATGGTCGGTGTCATGCACTCCACCGCATAGAACATCAGTGGACGAGAGGGCTGATGGAGTGATGCTAAGCCTGCTATCCTACCGAGCGTCAGTAGTATGGCCTTTAGGCCCAGTACCTGTATAGCGTTGGTAGGGACTTGGCTCCCCACCTTCTCCATCTCTGGGTAGCAGTACACTGCTATGTACTCATCGATAGTCAGCCCATGACCTGGCCCTCTGCGGGCACGAATGTTCACCATCTCACCTCGCCGTGATAGACCTGTGATAAAATAGATATCCTCCACCTCAATGGTGAGGGACATGCCGTCTAGCCGGAAGGACTCTGAGTCCGGATCCCAATAGTCTACAAGCATCTGTAGTAGTCCTGGTTTGGCCCTCAATCCTCCTAGGCACCAAAACTTGTAGAGTCCGCATCTTCTTAGAGCTTTTTGAGCCATTTTGTCAGCCCTTACTGCTTCCTCTACATCACCATGCTCGCGTTCTCGCCATTCTAGCACCATCCTGCATGAGAAGTTGACCAAATGTCCATTAGATTCTTAGAAATCCTTATGCGCGGCATCATACACGGTTGTTTTCAAAACAGCTACGTATGTACGCGGTTTCTGGTCCCTTTTCCGTGTATAGCCAGCCCTATACACGGAAAAAACCTCGATACCCGTGTGGGCCGTAGCACTCATGTAATTTTGACCATTAAAAATTCATTTGACCATGAAAAATTATAAAATTTGTATTGAAATGCAAGCTGAGAACATGAGTAAGTACCTGGAAGAATCGGTTGTGAATTCCGCCGGTTGGATCTCCTGGAATTTGCAGTTGAATATCAGAGCTCAAATGGGTAAAAGTTTCAAACGATTTATATTTTTTACTATTTATAGAAAATTTTTCAAATATTTGAAATTTTTTACCCCCTTTCCTATAATTTTGACCGTTTCTAACCTTTTTGGACCGTTTCTGACCTAATTTGTGATGTAGAAGACCGTTTTCAGCGCTGTTTCAGCCTTTGGATTGACCCGTTCATACTGATCTCAGGTATAATTTCTATACTGGCATATAGGTTAGGCTCACCACCATTTGCATTTTGCATGACCTTATGACCATGTCATTATATCCTTAGGTACGAACCCACTCTATTATGTCACGGAACCTTCTTGCTGCTATAGAAGTGGCATGATATGAGTGGTAGAGACTCACCTTACATGGGTACCCTAGTTAGCGCCTTATTTGCATTTGGTGCCCATGCTGATGTTTCCCCCTTTAGGGTGTGGGATTCCATTGTATAGTATTGCCATGACATTTAGCAAGAGCCTCATACTCCTCTTGATCTTATGCTAGCATGTTTCCCCCCGGACTCCCCTTGTATCAAATTGTGGATGCATTATCATGAGCTTTTCCTGTCTTATTGAGCTTTATGCCGGCTCCCCTGACATTGTGTTTCAACCATATAGCCCGAGCTTGTCTCATGTCTAGCCATGCAGAGCCTTTATTTATATCCTTCGCAGCTTGATTCCCTTTTTACCAGGAGGGTATTTTCCCCCGAGTGTCGATATCCTACACATGTATCCTTGCATTGAGAATAGGTATGTTCCACTGCTTGGAACTAGTTGTTTGCCCTAATGACACTCGTCTCCTCCTAGTTTGTAACTATAAAGCTAGTTTATTCTTTTTTCAAGCTTTTCAAATAACTGAAAAAGACCAAAAAAAATCAAAAAACCAAAAAGCTGGACAAGAAAAGATATTATCTTTGGCAGCTGTCGAGTCATGTCGCCTTCGAATAGAGCACTGTATATCACATCCATTGGTTGGGTTATAGTTTGACTTTAGGAGCTGTACTCGTTATCTGAGTTTTATCTCCACCGACTGGTTAAGCTTCCAGTCCCTATGGAACCTCTATTGATGCCTCCTGCATCATAGAGATGTCCTAGTTTGTATATCGAGTCTATGCTACCTTCATTCAGTCACCATATGCCGTTATGCTCTTGTTCGAAGGAAGTTGAAACCTGAGTCGGCCATTCCTCAGTTATCTTAACTTTGCATGTCAACCATTCCCGGTACAGTTACTGGTTCATGCACCGTATGATCGAGTTCTTCCATATTATACAGCCTTGCTAAGTACCTCGTGTTGGATGATGGGGGATTCCCTAATGCCCTCCTTCCAGCGGATTTCATCCCATCAACTTCAGATCATTTATTCTGGGATTGGAGTCTAGAGTCATTTTGATTGCCTTGAGACTTGCAGTCATCAGTGGCAGGTTCTCTTGCCATTGACAGTTTTGGGAATACATCAATGTCCCCTGATTGATGGATTCTCTCAAGTGTTCGACCTCAACACATTTATTCACACTTGTTAGTTTGCACTTTAGTACCTTGATTCCCATTTTCATTATTGGTGGGTGATCTCGCGTCTGTTAACGGTATACATCAATGAACGGTAATCAGACGATGGACTACTATGTTCGACCTCGACACCTCTATTCGCATAGTAGGACATGTACTCGTAGCATTTTGTGTAGAAGACCTTCCAGATTGGTGGCATCCAGTATATGCTACCTCCTTGATCGTGCCATTGTTCATGAGATTTCAGCTCTCATGACTTGTTCCAGTGTATGTCAGACATTTCCAGCCACTATGGAGACCTTGATTTGTTATATATCTTTAGCCTTTGTGGAGATCATTGTACTTTGTATATCTTCATCATGGAGATTCTGATCTATGTATATTGTACGTGGCGATGACCACATATGTTCTATCATGTTTCATGCCTATTCATGGCCATTGTACTCTTATGTATTTGGGACTGCTATATGTATTCGCAGTTATATGCAGAGTTGTATTATGGTATTATGCTGATTGGGTGGCTGGTCTTCCATTTGGGTACCTTCATCACTTCACTTCTGGGATGGACTTATAATGTATTTCGGCCATCGTATAACCCCTCTGATCTCATACATTAGGGGGCATCTGTTATAGCAAATTTCACCACACTAGGTGAATCACACATTGTATGGCCTTCCCCTATCCCGCTGCATACTCATTATTCCCTATGGACCATTTGTTGTCTTTCGATGTATCATTGACCATCCCTAAAAACATTAGAAAAATGATATACGCGGCCTTTTCCCCGATAACCGCGTACATACACGGATATTCCCTCTATAGTCACGTACATCGGGATGTGTACATAATCCAAAACTGTTGGAGCGTTCCTTGACTTGGAT
>LPNX010250898.1:0-17280 GCA_001517045.1 Pseudotsuga menziesii
TATGGAGTTCTGATCATCCCTGGATATTTGTTAGGGAGCAATTAGCACTGAGCTCACTGAATCAACAGAAAACTTGACTTGATTATAATATCCCAATATTTTGATTGTTGGTCAAACAAAATAAAAACGAAAGTGAACTTCACAACCAAAACCAGTATGAGTAAGACCTGATGGGCTGTTACTATTTACCCCAACTCTTTTGAGCAACTCTGAAAGGAGAGGGTGATATGGGTATTAATCTTTCTAGAAACAGAGACATGTACCTATATTTTTTCATTTTCATTCTTCAACCAAATCATTATTTGGCTTTGAAGGAAGTTTCAGAGATCTAATGATCCCATTGGTCATGGCAAATTTTTAAGGAGAAAATACAGAGCTCACACAATCAATAGATAACTTGATTGGATTATTGCAGCTTATAAAACCCTGGTTCTTAGATAAAAGGTAAAGTCCTCCAGTGAATTCATGTATGGCTGTAACTTTCTTAAAACTAAACAAGTACCCTTGTGGATACAACTTCTCAAATTCCATTTTCTCACTAGATGTTTCCAAGATCAGAAGCAGCAGGGGTAACAACCTTATCTTGATTGCAAGAAAAAAATATAAACTGGTTCAAAATCTTGAAAACTGAAATTTTACAACCAACACTCGTAACCTAACATTGGAACTTCTGGTTTATGGAGTTCTGGTCAATATGGTCAATATGGTTTATGGAGACATTGATGAATCAATATGGTTTATGGAGTTCTGATCATCCCTGGATATTTGTTAGGGAGCAATTAGCACAGAGCTCACTGAATCAACAGGAAACTTGACTTGATTATAATATCCCAATATTTCGATTGTTGGTCAAACAAAATAAAAACGAAAGTGAACTTCACAACCAAAACCAGTATGAATAAGACCTGATGGGCTGTTACTATTTACCCCAACTCTTTTGAACAACTCCGAAAGGAGAGGGTGATATGGGTATTAGTCTTTCTAGAAACTGAGACATGTACCTATATTTTTTCATTTTCATTCTTCAACCAAATAATTATTTGGCTTTGAAGGAAGTTTCAGAGATGTAATGATCCCATTGGTCATGGCAAATTTTTAAGGAGAAAATACAGAGCTCACACAATCAATAGATAACTTGATTGGATTATTGCAGCTTATAAAACCCTGGTTCTTAGATAAAAGGTAAAGTCCTCCAGTGAATTCATGTATGGCTGTAACTTTCTTAAAACTAAACAAGTACCCTTGTGGATACAACTTCTCAAATTCCATTTTCTCACTAGATGTTTCCAATATCAGAAGCAGCAGGGGTAACAACCTTATCTTGATTGCAAGAAAAAAATATAAACTGGTTCAAAATCTTGAAAACTGAAATTTGTTGTGGAATATTACATATCTTACAGAATATTGAGACATTAATGGTTGTTTCAGGGGCTCCCATGCTGCACAGGAAAAATCATTTAGTATGAGGATCCCAGCTGTTCAGGGCTCCTCTAATCCTAAAACAAGTTCATCTCATTCACTTTCAATGTCTCCAACATTAAATTTCCCTGCCTTGGTGGTGGAAGCTGTAGCATGAGGGTTGAGTTCTGATCATGGCAAGTTATTGGTCAATAAGGGTGACTATGGTTTATGGTTTAGTGGTCAATATGGTTTATGGAGTTCTGGTCAATATGGTCAATATGGTCAATACGGTTTATGGAGACATTGATGAATCAATATGGTTTATGGAGTTCTGATCATCCCTGGATATTTGTTAGGGAGCAATTAGCACTGAGCTCACTAAATCAACAGGAAACTTGACTTGATTATAATATCCCAATATTTCGATTGTTGGTCAAACAAAATAAAAACGAAAGTGAACTTCACAACCAAAACCAGTATGAATAAGACCTGATGGGCTGTTAATATTTACCCCAACTCTTTTGAGCAACTCTGAAAGGAGAGGGTGATATGGGTATTAGTCTTTCTAGAAACTGAGACATGTACCTATATTTTTTCATTTTCATTCTTAAACCAAATCATTATTTGGATTTGAAGGAAGTTTCAGAGATCTAATGATCCCATTGGTCATGGAAAATTTTTAAGGAGAAAATACAGAGCTCACACAATCAATAGATAACTTGATTGGATTATTGCAGCTTATAAAACCCTACTTCTTAGATAAAAGGTAAAGTCCTCCAGTGAATTCATGTATGGTTGTAACTTTCTTAAAACTAAACAAGTACCCTTGTGGATACAACTTCTCAAATTCCATTTTCTCACTAGATGTTTCCAAGATCAGAAGCAGCAGGGGTAACAACCTTATCTTGATTGCAAGAAAAAAATATAAACTGGTTCAAAATCTTGAAAACTGAAATTTTTACAACCAACACTGGTAAAGTTTGTGTGTGCCTTCTCTTTTGGGCACACAAATAAGGTCATCTGGTGAAGCCACCTCTAATTGTAAGTTCATCAAAATGGAACTAGTACCCTGATAGACATAGCTTCTTAACGCATCCTATTTCAACATTAGATTTTTCCAATGTTAGAAGCAATAAGGGATAAAAAATAGTAGCTGTTGCTAGCAGAGCATCAAAATAATTGATCTAAATCTCAAAGAAACGAAGCTTCAAAGTCAACACCTGTATTGGTTAAGCTTGCCCTTTCTTTANACGAAGCTTCAAATTCAACACCTGTATTGGTTGAGCTTGCCCTTTCTTTAAAACAGGCAGAGGCAGACTAATGGCCATTTAGATTTCACCCATTAGAGAAACTAAGACCTAACTTTCATACTTATTTTCATGTTCCTTCTTCAACCAAATCATTCATTGGATTTGAAGAAAGCTTCAAAGATCGCATGATCCCATTGATTACAACGATTTCCAATGCCCCAAATAACAAAAACGCATAATCTATGACACCCAACAAAAAATTCGGACAAATCGCATGATCCCATTGATTACAACGATTTCCAATGCCCCAAATAACAAAAACGCATAATCTATGACACCCAACAAAAAATTCGGACAAATCGCATGATCCCATTGATTACAACAATTTCCAATGCCTCAAATAACAAAAAAGCATAATCTATGACACCCAACAAAAAATTCGGACAAATATGCAGAGAAACTGAAAATCACGATTCACAGAAAGCTGCACTTCATTGTGATCATATTGTGAGCCGGATTTAAACAAAGATTACCTGATATCTCTACGAACTGGAAACCCTTGAACTGGAAAGATGAATAAACTTGAAACAATCTTAGCCTGCAACTCCCAAATAACCCGAAGTTCCAAATTGAACCAGTAAGCTCGGAATAATCTTAACCTGCAACTCCCAAATAACCCGAAGTACCAAATTGAACCAGTAAGCTCGGAATAATCTTAACCTGCAACTCCCAAATAACCCGAAGTTCCAAATTGAACAATATTCACCTCTGAAACTAGATTACGTGATTATATAGGGCGAAATTCTTCCCAATACACTCCATTTCCACGATTTAGGGACGATTTTCTGCAAATATATTCTCGAAAGGGGAAATCGATGGGCGAAAATACCCCTGTTTTGGATTTACAACCAAAATCAAAGGCGAAACTGCCAATAAAAATCTTCATAGCCATAAATCCCAGGCGAATAAGGTATTTTTAACAGATTTGAGTGATTTCTATGGGCGATGGGAACAAATTTTACAGGAATCGGGGAGGCGAAATAAGTTTTTTGTTCTCTCCCTCCGGAAATGAAGCGGGCTATTACCCTAATTATTATTATTTTTTATTTAAATTTTGAGCGAATTATTTAAAATTTTGAAAAAACTTTCTTTATAAAAATTCGCCCTCCAAATTTTCTAAGTGCCCCTAATTTCACCCTTTTGCGAATATTCGCCCTCCAAATTAACCATGACCTGAAATCTCCACTATGGATCTTCAAGGAAACCAGCATTTCTCTCCTCCTCCTCCTCCCTCAAAATCAACACTTTTACCTGGTTACTTTGTTTAGAAGCTTTGATTTTTATTAGATATATCATATTAAAAGTAATTCCAACATAGATATATCTTATCAAAACCCATAGTCTAGATCTTGCTCTTAAAAAGTTTCATAAGCATTCTAGATCTAGCTTTAAGGAAATCGTCCTTTTGCATGGAAATTTAAAGAAAACTTGTAGCTTTCATGTATTAGATTTATATTTGATGTTATAAAATATAAATCCAACAATCAGTGAATATTTCATTTTCTGCACAAACAGCAAGCCAAGATACCAAGGAAAGCTTGCTTTCCTTGGTTCCTTTTTCACCTGTTTAGCTAGTTTTAACTTCATCTTTTTTTAGTTAAGGTAGGCTGATACAAAGGTACTATTAAAGTGATTTTGGGAATATTTTATTCTAACATGCTCGCTTTTTTTTATCAGGTGTAACAGAAAATAAAGGAAGCTACTATTCGGAGGTGGCCTCGGGAGCGTTCAAATCCCCCCAGGGGTCTCACATTTGACTAAAACCTTTAATTTTCGCACCTTCTAAGCTCTTAATTTCAATCCATATAAGTACAAAGAGGAATTATATAATTTATTTGATATTGTAACCGCTGTTAATAAAATTATTTTTTTAATAGGCTCTTTCGAGCCCTTTCCCCATCCCCCCTGGGGGGATTTGCGTCGGTGTCCTTTTTGTTTCCTTTTTGCTCATTTATTTTTCAAAATAGCATTGATATAATATGCAGGGTAGTATACTTTATTTCATTATCAATTTCATATTCCACATTTTGTATTTCAAAGTAATCATAATACTTACCCCACGACTTCCCGATTGACCCGAAAGGGGAATCTCCCGATTGACCCGAAAGGGGAAAGAGATTCGTGGTAGGACTAATTAGAAAACTAGAATTGTGTATCTATTTTCTTTTTGATCATTTGTTTTTTAGCTATTATAAAATTAACCCCTCCTCGATTCCCCAATTGAGATCCACTTAGATCGAAAGAGGTTCCTGGATGGTTTTCTTTTAAACAAGAACACCCAATTTAAAACTTACTAAAATTGACAAGACTCCAGTGTGTATGCTCTACACTTGGTTGCGTTTCATCCGATCAGTCAAGCTATATCAAAAGTACTTGAGTGACTAGTATAATTAGGACTCACTCTCCCCAATTGACAAACCATCAGGTGAAAATCCAACACCTAGATCAAACCTTTACGGTGGAAAAATACCCAAAGGAAGCGGGAACTTCTAAAAAGTGACCTTGGGGTGCCAATATCTATCACACCCTAGCGGGTGCATTATGAACAACAGCCCCAGAGACTCCATTCAGCCCACATATTCCTTGCTGGTAGCCATGAAGATTTAGTTTTGGACATACTCCAAGTACTCTCGGGTATATCTGGAGTCCCCCTTTTGCCTAATTTTAATCAATTCACACGTCAAATTTAACTTAAAATGTACCAAGAGGCAATCGCAAAACACTCACTCCAAGCACATGCAAGTACATTGTTTCTATTTTTTGACTCCATTCTAAGGCACTGGTTATTTTCTTGCTTTATATATATATTGTGTCTCAGCATTGTGCTTTTGTGTGTTTATTTTCATATCTTGTCATCTTTGAATGTCTATAGTTAAATTTCAAACTCCTAAGTAACTCATTCAGTTTAACATCACAACACTAAGTAATTATCCTTAGTAACTTAATAGGGTCTAACCCCCTTGGCTTTGTTAGGAGTTGAGCCTAAACAGAGGAGTCAAGAACAAGGTGAGAGCCTTGACTCAAGACTTGCCCCTAAGGACACACCGAGTGGCTTGAATATTCCTACCACGTGACCCAGGTGTGTGTAAGGCGGCAACATTTTTTGGCGCTGTTGTCGGGGATAAATCTTTTTATTCCCAAGTACGACTTAGCTTAGATTTTTTCTAAACAACTAAAAAGATAAAAAAAATTGATTGATCTAGTCTTTAAAAAACATAAAAATTAAAACTCGATCCATCTGGCGACCCCACTGTCTAACATCCCTTCAACAATTTCTACCGGAAGAAACCGCTGACAATTATTCAATCCTCTCCCTGATCCCGAAAGGTTTATTAGGGAAAGATTGAATAGGCAGACTTCTCCTAGAAACCTTGAATATTTAGGAGACCAATCCCTCTCAGATATCCATCACATATTTGTAGAGAGTCATACCTTCCAATCTCAAGAAATGACAGAATTTTACAAACCCCTTGACTTTTCTCAAATAGCAGGTGCTCCTCATGACATTCTGAATGATGCTATCAAGAAGCTCCCCATATTTGAGGGAAATAATTCCACCACTTCCAAGACTCACCTCCGAAAGTTTGAAAAGCACCTAGTCAGTTACTGCAATAATGTTGCCTCTAACCATGAAGATGTAAAAATGAAGCTCTTTGCTTTATCCTTAGAGGATGATGCTGTGGAGTGGTATGCCGACCTTGGTGATGATTCATATAAAACCATTAATGAATTCCTAGAAGAAGTGGAGGGAAAAGAAAGAACCAAGACATTTGCTTGATGCCCTTCATAATATAAAGAAGATGGAAAATGAAACCATTGATGAATTTAATACTAAGTTCAGGCGGGTAGTTACGGACCTCCCTAAATAAATCAAGCCAAGGGATGCCTCCATCCTCATTTCTTACATCGAAGCTTTCACTGGTGATTTGAGGTACTAGTTAAGGGACAACGATCCGACCGATCTAAAAATAGCTCAGGATCTGGCCAAGAAGATAGAAAAGAATATGCAATCTTCGGGAAAATCCAACATTCCAGGTTACACTAGGGGAAACACTTCGTACAACAAAGAGAAGGGAAAATCCATTGAATTAGAGGAAAAGGAAACCTCTAAAGACCCCATGGAAGAGGTAACTAGCCTGATGGAAAAAATGGTTACTAGTCGGAACCAACTCATGGCAAGTCAATCTGTACAATTGAATAATATTCAAAATAGAATAATCACACTGGAAAGAAATAATGGACCTAGGAACTTTCATCCTAAACAGAACCAGGTGTATCAGAAGAAGGATCCTCAACAAGAACCTAGGATTCCAAACCAGTTAGACTCAACTAACTTGGTAGAAGAAGTCATTCCATGGTGTGGACCTTGTGATCAATTCCACTAAGAAAGCACTTGCTATATAGCAAACCAAGTTATAGAACATGGAATGGCGGAGGTCAGTAATCAGGAAACAACATCAGGTGAGCCTGATCATGTGTACATGGTAGGCCGAACCTATCCTTTATCAAACCAACATTGGTAGTAGGCCACGGATTACGGTTACGAGAAGGATCTCCTTTCCAACTTTTATGGTGTAATGCCTTCTTCAGAAGCAATTAATGAAATGAAGGAGTCTAGGTTCAAGGGAGCAGTATATAAAAGAAGAGAGAAGCCATCACCATCTAAACAGTACAAGCCAAAGGTAACCACTCCTCCCCTCCCAGATCCTCCTATTGTCCTTGAATCTAATATTGATATGGGAGAATGGATAAGTAGTGCTAAGATTCATGTTTATGCAACTGATGTCCTTAAAATTCCTGGTCAAAAATAAAATTGGTTGAAAGCCTTAGAAGATAGTCAAAGTAAAGATCATAATATTATCAAAGAGGATCCTCTTCCTAATAACAATGCTATATTTGAAGCTGAACATATTGAACCTATAGATATTCCTATAGTCCTCAACAGTGTTGATCTGAGAAGATAAGACCACCCTCCTTTTTATGTCTCCCTCTTAGTTGATAAGCTTCTCCTTCATAACTGCATGTTAGATTTAGGTGCTTCATCAAATGTCATGAAAAGAAAAGTAACGGAGTAGCTAAATCTAAGGGTCACCCAACCCTACCACAATGTTTGTGCCATTGATGCAAGATAAGTTGAAGGGGTAGGGATAATCTTAAATTTACAGGTTAAGTTGGCTAAGTATCCCGATATTGACATGTCGATGGATGTGGTGGTGATAGATGTTCCAGATAATTGGGGTATGTTGTTATCCAGAAAATGGGCTGCAACTCTTGGTGGGCACATTCAAATGGATTCGACATATGCTACTATACCTACATCAGAGAACGCTAGGGTGATTCTCCACAGAGAAAGGCTGAGGAAACGACATGTAGAAAACCCTAAGAAGCCCGGAAATGAATTTGTTCATTTCACTGATAATTTTGGAAACTATGCTATTTTGTCAAATTTCATGGCCCCCATTAAGGAAAACATTAAAAAATGAAAAGATCGATGAATTTTGGAAAATGTACTTTGATGGGGCTTATTCCAAAACTGGAAAGGGTGCGGGCATTGTTATCATCTCTCCTTCATATGAAATCTACAACTTTGCGTTCATGTTAGAGTTTGAAGCATCAAACAATGTAGCCGAGTATGAGGCATTGATCCTAGGGTTAGAAACCGCTAAAGATATGGGGATAAAGATGTTGAACGTAAAAGGCGATTCAAATTTAGTTTTCCTCTAGATTAAGAATCAGTATCAATGCAAAAATGACAGACTAAGAAAGTATAGGAATGCCACATGGGACACTATGGAATGGTTTGATGCATTTAACATTCAAAAGGTCCATAGGGAAATGAATGGTTTAGTAGATAAATTAGCAGTAGTAGCATCCACCCTCCAGCCATCGGATGAAATGATTAATGGGAATGGAAAGATGGAAATAAATTTCAGACCTTCAATTCTAGATAATATAGACCACTGGTAAGTGTTCAAAGATGATGAGCAACTCTTGAGATTCATCCACAATCTAAAAGAGTTTGAGGGTTGCAAGATCGATTATCAGCAGGAAGGTAAAGAGTATCAAGAGTGCAAGGATAATGAAAGGAATCACATACTGAGTAGCCTTATAGCTTTCGAGAATCTTTTCGATCGACAGGATCATCATAAAAAACAAAAAGAAGAAATAAAAATTGGGGATTATATGGAAATAAACATAGGAACTTACAAGGATCCCAAGTTAATAAAAATTGGAAAGGGTACTTCGGAAAAGGAAAGGAACAACTTGATCAACCTAATCAAAGAGTATAGAGATGTGTTGGTCTTTAGTTATGATGAGCTTAAAGCCTATAGGGAGGATGTGTTTCAACACACTATTCCCCTCACAGAAGAAGCTAAGGAGGTCAAACCTTTTCGACAAAAACTTAGGCGAATAAATCCTAAGTTGGCCCCCATTGTGCAGAAGGAACTTCAGAAGATGTTAGCAGTAGGGATCATAGCAGCTACAAGACATTCATCTTGGTGCTCCAACTTAGTTGTTGTCAGAAAGAAGAATGGGTCAATTAGAATATGTATAGATTTTAGAAATATGAATACATCATGCCTCAAAGATAATTACCCATTACCCGACATGGAAACTTTGCTTCAAAGAGTAACAGGATCAAGAATGATGTCCATGTTGGATGGCTTTTCTGGTTATAACCAGGTGTTGGTAAATAAAGAATATCAACATAAGACTACATTCACCACACCTTGGGGTACCTATAAATTTCTAAGAATTCCTTATGGTTTATTGAATGCTGGTGCCACCTTCCAAAGAGCTATGGATTTTTCCTTCAAAGAACTTATAGGAAAAATAATTGAAATATATCAGGATGACTTAACTGTTTTTTCAAAAGAGAGATCTGACCACATAAGTCATCTTAGACAGGTTTTTATAAGATGTCAAAAATATGGTATTTCCTTGAATCCCTCCAAGTCAATCTTTGGAGTTGATGAAGGCAAGTTGTTGGGGCACATCATTTCTAAGGATGGTGTTAGGGTTGATCCTGAGAGAGTTGAAGCCATTAAGAAAGTCCCCTTGCCTCACAATCTAAAATATCTCCAGTCCTTCAATGGTCAAATCAATTTCATAAGAATATTCATCCCAAATTTAGCAGAATTAATGAAACCTCTACAAAAGCTATTAAGAAAGATGCTAAGTTTGAGTGGGAAGATGAAGGGAAAGTTGCATTCAAGTCCATCAAAAATGCCATATCCATGTCCCTAGTCTTGACTAGTCTAGATTATTCCAAAGAATTCCAGATATTTTCCTTTGCCTTAGAAGACACCATTGCCAGTGCTTTACTTCAAAATAATAAGGAGGGACAAGAGCAACCTATAGCCTTTATGAGTAGAGCCTTACAAAATTCAGAATTGAAGTATACCACGATGGAGAAATGGGCCTATGCTCTTTTAAAGTCCCTTAAACATTTTAAAACTTATATAGGTTACTCCAAAATCATTGGATATGTACCCCATGCAGCTGTCAAAGATATCATGTCTCAGCAAGATTGTCTAGGAATTAGGGGTAAGTGGGTTTCAAAGATTCAAGAATATGATTTGGAGATAAAACCTACTAAATTAATTAAGGGACAGGGTCTTACAAAGATGTTGACCCAGGGAAATGAAAAGCCTTTAGGAATAATCTGCCAGAATAGCAATTCAGAGCAAAGTGTGTCAGATGAGCTTTAGATATTAGAGTAGCACCCCTGGTACACCGACATCATATTTTTCCTCCACAACCTTACATGCCCCGATCACTTACTTGGCCATAAAAGAAGATAATTAAGGTTAAAGGAAACTAAGTATTGTTTGACCAAAGATGGTTTGCGTTGGAGAAACCCCAATGGTTTAATACTTAGGTGTGTCGATGAACCTAAGTCCAAGAAACTCATGGTTGAGTTCCATTCAGGATTTTGTGGTGGACATTTTGTAGCAAAAACAACTGCCCACAAAATCCTTAGAGCAGGCTACTATTAGCCAAACCTATTTTCATATGTGCACAAGGCTGCCAGAGTTTTCCCCCAATGTCAATTATTCACTGGAAAGTGACAAATGAGAGCCTTGCCTCTAAATCCATTAGTAGTCCAAGCCCCTTTCCAGCAGTGGGGGATTGACTTCATCGGTAAGTTCAAAGATAACTCAAGAAATGGTTACTCTTGGATTCTTACTGCCACTGATTATTTTACCAAGTGGGTAGAGGCGATACCCACTAAGAAGGCAAACGATGCTATAACCATGGATTTCTTAGAAGATAAGATTATCACAAGATTCGGTGTGCTAGCTAGAATAATCACGGATAATGGCCCATGCTTTGTCTCTTTCGAGATGTCATCTTTCTGTTTCAAGTACGGCATTATCCTATCTCACTCATCCAATTACTATCCCCAAGGAAATGGTCTAGCAAAATCAAGTAACAAGAACTTAATGACCATAATCAAAAAAATTGTGGGCGACAATAAGAAGGCTTGGGATAGGCAGATCAAATTAGCATTATGGGCCGATAGGATCACTAAGAAATGTTCAACCGGGAGGAGCCCTTTCGAACTAGTCTACGGCCTTGATGTCACCTTGCCGTCCATCTAAAGCTTCCATTTTACCAGCCTCTCCAAACCTTCAGCTCAGATCAAGAGGCCATCCAGAATAGAATAAACCAATTGATTGAGCTAGATGAGAGCAGAAGAAACTCTCTTGACCATAGTATCAGAAATTCAGATAAGGTCAAGAGAGCCTTTGATAAGTCTACCCGGCCAGGGTCCTTCCAAGTAGGTGACACAGTTCTATGTTGGGACAAATGACAGGAAAAACCTGGGAAACATGGAAAGCTCAACAGCTTGTGGTTGGGACTGTACATCATCGATGAAATAGCAGGAACAAACTCCTTCTATCTAAATGACTTAGAAGGAGAAATATTGAGCTTTCCAGCGAATGGTTTCCTCCTCAAGCTGTTTTTCACTGAGATAGTTTGATGCCTTTAGTGGCATCGATGGTTTCAGGGCCAATTTCTAAACCTTGCCCTGCATGTATTTCTAAATTTTATATATCATATTGTTGTATCATAGATATTGTTGTATTATAGTTATTTTGTACAATGTCGAAAATTTTTCTTTGTATATTAGTTTTTGTAAAATATTCATTTTTGCACATTATAGACTAATTATGTACATTAGTTTGCTTTTATAGTTAATTTTTTCTTATACATGTTACTGACAAACTCAAATTTCCTTGCAGGACCCAAAGATTCCAGAGTTCTCACATCCTCTCCTTTGAACAGAAGATCACTCAGAGAATGTGTCCCTAGATGGAGCCAGAATGTTACCACCTAAGTTGTACTTAGTGGTTTTTTTATCAAGTGAGCCTGGTGAACCGGATAGGGTTAACTTGTTCGGACTTCAAAAGACCTGTGGAAGTACTTCTCGGAAGTGCTTGTTGTACCATATCACATGTTCATACCCCATGGGGGAATTGTAATAAATGTTCTAGCATGATAGTGTCTGTAAAAGACTTGGTCTCTTTGACTTTATTTGTCAATCCGATCATCCCAGGGTGTTTTTTCCCTTGGTTATTATTGGTTGTTGAACAAACGACTGATAATTTCTGAGTTTTTCACTCCATAGCTCCAAAGTTGGGGTGGTTGGCTTGGAATTTAGGCCTATTGAGGTTAGTAGAGTCTATGTGTCAATGTATAAGCATGCTAGACATCATGGTTGAGTCATATGAACATGTCTAAGTCCCCCTACGTTTTTTGAATTTTTAATTTTTTTAATTTTTTTAGTGTTTTTTATTAAAATTTAATTTTTCCAAAACTTAGGCTATTTTTTAATAGTTTAATTGGAAAAATTGATTTTGTAATAAAAGTGGGCCAAATAATTGGTTTCAGTCATGTAGGTGCTCATTTTCAAGCTAAGAGCACCATGTAAACCCATGGACCCACTATTTCCTAGTTTTGAGTGACTTTCCATCACTCAGGTCAGAAAGCCCCAAAAATCAATTATTGATTATTTTAATTAATAAATTTATGAATAATGGAGCAAATCCAAAATCATAAATCAGTGGATTCTCAGCCAGTTTCATTGAAATCAGTCGGATCTGAAGTAGATTGACTGGATCTGACAAATCCTCGACTGAAGGAGGTGATCAAATTAGATCTAGAGTTGATCTTCAGCTATCTTCATGGGGAATTGTGCCCTCTCTCTCTCCTCCACACGTGTGGACTCTCCTGGATGCTCTATGGACTGATGTGTCGGTGTATGGGTTGATGTGTTAGCTCAATCAAGCCCCTGGTTGACAAGTAGGCTCACTTTAGCTTCAGTTCTGCATTGATGAACTCTCCATCAGCTGATTTCATCTGATTCCATGAGGAATTATGCCACCCCTGGGATGGATGGCATGCATTTTGTATATATCCAGGAACAGCCTCCTCTTCCAAGCTAGTTAGAACTGGGATTAAGGTGCTGCTACTATTGTACTATTGTGATTGTTCATTTCAAATAAAGAGAATCTTTGGAGGCAAGATGGTGTTGTGCCATTGCATGTGTGGATGATTATTGCCATTGTTTTACTGAGGTAACTTCTATCTGTATTCATGATTTGCTAATTGCTTGTAGATCCGTTGTTAAGATTGATAATAAGATTATTATAATCTTGATAGGAAAGGTGCTTTTCAATAAGTTTATTGGCCATCTCTTTCCTTTGATGCATGTTTAGAGATCTATATTTAGCATGTCCTATACGCTTATATACATGTTATCTTGAATCCCTGTGTATGTACTAATCGGATCTCACAAGTTTTTCGGCAAGTTCTTTGATTTCAGCTGAGCTGCAGGTTCCTACATTGGAGAGGATGCTGATCTAGTTTTCTTCTTCACTCTCTTGAAAACCTTCCAAAGGCATAGTCCCTCGACATTCCACTTGAAAGCTCCACTGTGGATCTTCAAGGAAACCAACATTTCTCTCCTCCTCTTCCTCCCTCAAAATCAACACTTTTACCCAGTTACTTTGTTCATAAGCTTTTATTTTGCTTAGATATATCATATTAAAAGTAATTCCAACATATATATATCTTATCAAAGCCCATAGTCTATATCTTTCTCTTAAAAATTTTCATAAGCATTCTAGATCTAGCTTTAGGGAAATCGTCATTTTTGCATGGAAATTTAAAGAAAACTTGTAGCTTGCATGCATTAGATTTATATTTGCTGTTATAAAAGATAAATCTAGCAATCATTTCATATTTCATTGGTGCACAAACAACAATCCAAGATCCCAAGGAAAGCTTGCTTTCCTTGGTTCCTTTTTCACATATTTAGCTAGTTTTAACTTCATCTTTTTTGAGTTAAGGTAGCCTGATCCAAAGGTACTCTTAAATTTATTTTGGGAATATGTTATTCTAACATGCTCGCTGGTTTTTAGTAGGTGTAACAGAAAATAAAGGAATCTGCTGTTCGGAAGTGGCCTCAGGAGTGTTCAAATCCCCGCAGGGGTCTCCCATTTGACTAAAACCTTTAATTTTCACACCTTGTAAGCTATTGATTTCAATACATATAAGGATCAAGAGGAATTGTATCATTTCTCTGATATTTTAACCGCTTTTAATAAAAGTATTTTTTGAATAGGCTCTTTCAAGGCCTTTCCCCATCCCCCCTGGGGGGGATTTGCGTCGGTGTCCTTTTTGTTTATTTTTTGCTCATTTATTTTTCAAAATAGCATTGATCTAATATGCAGGGTAGTATACTTTATTTCATTATCAATTTCATATTCCACATTTTGTATTTCAAAGTAATCATAATAGTTACCCCACGACTTCCTGATTGACTTGAAAGGGGAAAGAGATTCATGGTAGGACTAATTATAAAACTAGAATTGTGTATCTATTTTATTTTTTATCATTTTTTTTTATCTATTATAAAATTAACCCCTCCTCGATTCCTCGATTGAGATCCACTTGGATCGAAATAGGTTCATGGAGGGTTTTCTTTTAAACAAGAACACCCAATTTAAAACTTACTAAAATTGACAAGACTCCAGTGTGTATGCTATGAACTTGGATGTGGTTCATCCGATCAGTCAAGCTATATCAAAAGAACTTGAGTGACTAGTATAATTAGGACTCACTCTCCCCAATTGACAAACCACCAGGTGAAAATCCAACACCTAGATCAAACCTTTACAGTGGCAAAATACCCAAAGGAAGTGGGAACTTCTGAAAAGTGACCTCAGGGTGCCAATCTCTATCACATCCTAACGGGTGCATTATGAACAACAGCCCCAGAGACTCCATTCAACCCACATATTCCTTGCGGGTAGCCGTGAAGGTTTAGTTTTGGACATACTCCAAGTACTCTCGGGTATATCTGGAGTCCCCCCTTTGCCTAATTTTAATCAATTCACACTTCAAATTTAACTTAAAATGTACCAAGAGGAAATCGCAAAACACTCACTCCAAGCACATGCAAGTACATTGTTTCTATTTTTTTACTCCATTCTAAGGCACTCGTTATTTTCTTGCTTTATATATATATTGTGTCTCAGCATTGTGCTTTCGTGTGTTTATTTTCATATCTTGTCATCTTTGAATGTCTATAGTTAAATTTCAAAATCCTAAGTAACTGATTTAGTTTAACATCACAACACTAAGTAATTATCCTTAGTAACTTAATAAGGTCTACCCCCCTTCGCTTCATTAGGAGTTGAGCCTAAACAAAGGAGTCAAGAACAAGGTGACAACATTAACTTGAGACTTGCCCCCAAGGACACACCAAGTGGCTTGAATATTTATGCCACGTGACCCAGGTGTGTGTAAGGAGGCAACAACACCCAATCTCTCTTTCCCTCTTTCCATCTCTAAAACCCTAACCCCCAATCTACATCTATTTCTCTCCAAACAACTAACATCCAATTTCTCTCTCTCTCTCTCTCTCTCTCTCTCTCTCTCTCTCTCTCTAATTATATGCATTCTCTCTCTCTCTCTCTCTCTCTCTCTCTCTCTCTCTCTCTCTCTCTATAATTATATGCATCCAAAACATGAAACCCCAATCTCTTTCTCTCTCTTTCACTTTATGACTCTCTCTAGACCCCTAACCCCCAATTTCACTCTCTATCTTTCTATATCTATCTACCTATCTATCTATTTATTTATATAAACACCTTATCCCCAATCACGCCCCAATCTCTCTCTCTCTCTCTCTATCTATTTATCCATTTATCTTAACCCCTAACACTTAAAACACAATCTATCCTTTTCTCTAAAGCCCTAACCTCTAATATCTCTCTCTAAACCCCTAGCCCCAGTTATCTCTCTATTCCCTTAACCTTCAATCTTTCTCTCACTCTCTAAACCCTCAAACCATACTCTATGTCTCTCAAAAATCCAAACCCATAATCTCTCTCTTTAAATCCAATTTCACTCTCTCTCTGTCTATATCTATCTACCTATCTATCTATTTATTTATGTAAACACCTAAGCCCGAATCTCTCTCTATCTCTATCTACTTATCTATTTATCTTAACCTCGGTATCTCTATCCTTCTATCTCTCTAAAACCCTAACCCTGAATTTATCTATCCCTCTCTCTCTCTCCAAATCCCTAACCCTAAATTTGTCTATCCATCTCTCTCTCTAAAACACTAACCCCAAATTTGTCTATCAGTCTCTTTCTCTCTAAAAACCAAACCCTATATTTGTCTATCCCTCTCTCTCTTTATAAAACCCTAACCCTAAATTTGTCTATCCTTCTCTCTCTCTCTAAGCCCCTAGTCCCCAATATCTCTCTCTATGGCCCTAGTCCCCAATATCTCTCTCTAAGGCCCTAGTCCCCAACATGTCTGTCCTCCTCTATATCTAAAACACAAACCCACTATCTCTCTTTATCTCTCTCTAAACCCTTAACCCCCAATCTATCTTTCTCTCTCTCGCTCGCTTATTATTTTCCTCTCTATAAACTGCTAACCTCCTATAAATTTGTTTCTCTCTCTGTGTGTCTAAACCCATAATCCCCATAACCTCAAACCTCTCCCTCTCTCTCTAAACTCACCATGATATCTCTATCCCTCTCTCTCTCTCTCTAAAACCCTAAACCCAAATTTATCTATCCCTCTCTCTCTTTCTAAAGCCCTAACCTTGAATTTTTCTACCCATCTCTCTCTTTAAAAACCTGACCCATAATTTTTCTATCCCTCTCTCTCTAAAACCCTAACCCTAAACTTGTATACCCCCCTCTCTCTCTATAAAATACTAACCCTAAATTTCTCTCTCTCTAAGCCCTAGTCCCCAATATCTCTCTCTAAGACCCTAGTCCCAAATATATCTCTCTAATCCCCTAGTCCCCACTCACTCCCTCTTCTCTCTATCTAAACCCTTAACCCACTATCTCTCTTTCTCTCTCTCTAAACCCATAAACCCTATTCTCTCTCATTCTTTTCCTCTCTATAAACCACTAACCTCCTATAACTCTCTCTCTCTCTCTCTCTCTCTCTCTCTCTCTCATATCTAAACCTATAATCCCCAACCATTTTATCTCTCTCTCTCTCTCTCTCTCTCTCTCTCTCTAT
>LPNX010250912.1:0-62995 GCA_001517045.1 Pseudotsuga menziesii
GTTTTGAGGGCTTCTATCTAGCACATGAGTAAAAAATCAGGTTTTCATCGCCAAATTTGGCCAAAAAGTGTTACCCATCTTCATGGAATCACCCCTACCCAATTCATCCCTATAAAAATTACAAATTTCCAAATTATTAAACCAAGCGATTTAATATACCTAAACTTTTTAACTATGAAATCAAGGCATTGGCTTAGTCTCACACACACACACACACACACACATATATATATAATCAATTCTCTTTATTCTACTATCTTATATTTAATTATACTTATTTATAACTATTTATTTAATTGTACATGGTTTAGGAGGTCTTTGCAAATGGTTTTAAGACCATGTGCAAGACCTCCTAAAGAACCCATGATTTTAGGAGGGCCTTGCACATGGTTCTAAAACCGTGTATGGGGGAGATGTTATAATGTTCTTTCCTAACAAAATAAAAAATAATATAAAATTTTATATGTGTGCCATAAATAGTATTAAATATTAATAATAAAAATATTATATATTGACCTTAAATAAAAAGATGTGTCTTTTGGTCTGAATCACACAAAATATGATAGTTGAGTGCAATACTTCTAAGAAGAGGTTTACACCAAATATTTGATCCCTCTCCGCGCTTAATAGAGCCAAAAATTTGGATCTATGTTGGTTCTACACATTTGCAATATACATGTATTAACTACTAGTATGAATGTCACCCCTCTCGCCTCCCCATTCCCTCCATGCACAAACTTTCTCATAATTAATAAAAAATTAGGTTAAATTTGAGTCTCCAATTGTTTTAAGAGCTTAAGAATAAATGGAGTTAAGGGTTGCACATCACCAAATTCTTGTTTATTCTTAAAAGTTAAAAATATTTTATAAAATGTGATGAGATATCAAAGTTAGTTCTTGGACAAATACTAGATATATTAATAAGAAATTATTTATAAAATAAATTACCTAAATATATCATTATAACATTTATAAATTTAAAATATTTAAAAAATACACATTTTACACATTTGCAGTATATATATATGTATGCACTACTAAAACTTTCAATAGGAAATTTTTATAATCTCATAAGAAAACTTTAAATTCAAATTAATGTATTTTATTAATCAAATATAATTTTTTAAAGATATCCATATTAAATTTATACTAAATATAGCTAATATTAAATTTATACTAAATATAACTAAAATTTAACATTGGAAAATGATTAAAACTGTTACAGAAGCTATAATTGATTGGTGAGAAAAAACAACAGTTATATATTATAAAACCATAAAACCATAGTAGCAAGATCATTATAAATCCAGAAAATATCTCCTACCTTTAATCAGAAATATTTTGTAAAATCTAAAACCCAAAATGTTTGAAAATATAAACCTCCTTATAAAAAATGGATTTGTTTCGTAATTATTCCAACATGTACCAAAATTTAAAATACAAACCGCTTTCAATATTATCAAAATTTTGTCAAATTCCGGTAGGGTTTCGTTCCTTGGCGGCCCAAGATCAAAACCCCTGGCTCATGGAAGACGACATTTAAATCCAACCATGCTAACCTGGGTGATTTTGACCGCTTAGATGCCCCAGATCATGGTTTCTTAGACCAAAGGTTCGCCCAACAAATCATAGGGCACTTAACCAACCAACAAAATATATATATATTGTCGAAATTTTAAATACATACTGTTTTCAATATTACCAAAATTTCAAATACAAATTGGTTTCAATATTCTTTCTTCCATGTAAATATTCTTTTAACACACATCTTTGCTCTCATATATAAAAATTTTACCAAAAGCTCCGTGCACCTCAGCTTTTCTGGATTTCCACGGTTTCTAAAATGGGAGTGCTCTGCAATAAACAACCACAAATAGGGATTTCTCTCCTAGGGTATCCCTGCATGTATACCTTTAACATCCGAACATGAGCAAGATAATAGCCTAGACATGGCGGTATTGCATCTCTTGCTGATTCCTGGAAAGCAAAGAAATAACTGGTCATCTCAGTTGTCATTTTATTGGCAGCAAGAGTCATGAGTGCCACAATTCATGTTAATGATCATAATTTATTATAAAAATTCTTTATTACGCATAAATACATTTGAACTTATCTCGTCAATTATCTATGCCAAGAGATCGTGTATGCTTCGATTCTGACGAAATGACAGTCCAATTAAATTACTTCCGCACTCCATTTTGAGTTTAAAATTGCATGAGAAGGCTCGTAAAACAACATTCCATTGACTCTTATGTTACCTACTCGGCATTGTCAACGACTTTTCACATGATACACATTCGCGGCGATGTAACTCGGCATTGTCAACGACTTTTCACATGATACACATTCTCGGAGATGGACATCGATGGGCAACGAGGTGTCTGGGAAGAGTTAGGAGGTTCAAGGTAAACGCATCAGTCTAACTCAGTAACTCTGAAAAGCTTGAAATTTATATTAAAACTGTAATTTGTCTCTCCTCCTACTGTACTGCTTGCCTGCCAACTTTCACAACATTTCTAGCTATTTTGACTCCCTTTAAGCCCAACCTTATAAAAACTACACGACGTAATTTCATGCTATTTTGACCCCCTTTAAGCCCAAATTTCATGCTATTTTGACCCCCTTTAAGCCCAAACCTAGCGAAACCACACAATTGAGTTTCACTTTTGACCAATTTCTCGAAATTGAAATTTTATCGTAGATTTGGATGCCCATTTAATAGACAAGCATGCAAGCCAACTTTTGCAACTAATTCAACCCACTTTAATCCACAGTTTAGTGAAACTGAACTACAAAGTTTCTTTTGGGATTATTATTAATCCTCCCTTTGACCACATAGTCTAATTGTCGACTTTTTTGGAATTGAAATTTGAAAGTGGATTTAGGTACCCATTTTGAATAAGGTTTTATTTTTATCCATCACATTTTTTGGTTAGCTATTTCAAAATATGATAATTTATTAATGGACAAATAATAATGTGTAGTATTTTTTTATATATAGATCTCTATTGTGTAAAATATATCTTTATGTATAGCCTTTTCCTATATAGATTTTTATTGTGAGAAGATTATTTTATATAATAAATAAATATTAATATAAGATTGTATAAAAATTCTAGAAAAGATTTAATAAATGTAATGATATGTAACATACCCAAAATCCTGGTTTTTAAGAACGAACCTAAAGAGACAACCAAAGTGAAGGAGATCGGCGAGCGGGAGCTCCAAGAAGTGAGCTGGGAGGTCCTACAGAGTTTTTAGCAGTCCATTTCAGCTTGGCTTTTTTCTATGGTAATGGGGGGGGGAATCCCCTGAACTGTCGTCCTCCTGACCAAGGTAATCTGACTATTGGAGAAATTCCGTTACCAATAATTCAAGGTTAAGTCCCTGTTTCCACTAGTATGGATCGTAAACCTAGTCAATGATTTCCAAAAACATCACCTATTCCTTCCATGCTTGTTAAGTCTGCAAATATTAGGGAAAAAATTCAGTTTATGACAGATCATGCTTTGATTGGAAAATTTATTGGGTTATAGCCATCGAAGAAAGCTTTGCTCTCGTGGATTAACTCGACATGGAAACCTAAAGGTCATTATGATTTACATTTAGGATCGAAGGGGTTTTATACCGTTTCTTTTATCAGTCAAGAGGATAGGAATCGGATTATTGACGGTGGTCCATATTTCTATTATTTAGCGGGTCTTTTCCTTCATCCTTGGAAAGAGAAATTCTGTTCGAAAAAGGAAGATATGCGCATTGCTCCAGTTTAGATCCAGTTATATTCACTTCCTTAGGAATATTGGGATGCTGAAATCTTAGAAGCACTAGGTAATTGTTTGGGTTCCTTTATTAAAATTTCGGAGCAAACTAAATCTCAGCGATATACTGCCTTTGCTCGTGTTTGTATCTACATGGATCTATCCAAGGCTCTTCCGGAGGCTATCAGGTTGCTTTGGGATGATGATGAATGGATTCAAACTTTGGACTATGAACATTTTCCCTTTATATGTCGTCGGTGTCATGAGTATGGTCACTTATTTAGGGAATGCCCTCTAAATCATCCTAAACCGTTGGTTAATAAGCTATTGAATCCCTCAGAACCTGGGTTTTCTAAGGTATCTTCCCGCAAAAGAGGAAATAAAAAACAAGAACGTCAAGACTTTGCCAAGAAGATAAACAGTTCTAATTCCTTTGAAATTTGGGTAAACAGGCAGAACAGTTAGCGGATTCAAGGAGTCCTGAGGGTAATTTTTCCAAATCCGAGATTGGTCAAACTTCAAGCCATCCTTCATGTCCAAGTATAGCCTAGGCTATCCATATTGGAAATTTGCATCAAATAGCTAGACCAGAAGTTGAAGCAATGGATTTTTCTCTGCAACCTAAATCTTTTGGAAGAATTAGAAGAAATGGATATAGGTGACTTAGATCTTGAAGGAATTAAGAAATCCTGTTTGGATAAAGCTCAAGGCTATGTTCCTCAAGAACAGGTTAGTCTTCTAAAAGAGGCTATTCTTAAAGTTAAATTCTTAAATTCTCTAGGCATTAATTCAGGTTCTTTTAAAGAAACTAAAAAATATGGTGAAGACAGTGGCAAGAAACCGGGATGCAAATCCAATAAACATAGAGTAGCGGATGTAGGAAGGCAGTTGGTTGATTCGGGTCAATATCCGGCAATCAGAGTTGCTCTTGGTCGGTAATATTGTTTTTAATGAAACTCCTTTCCTGGAACACTTGAGGCATTAATAGCCTAAGAAAGATGAAAATTCTCTATCAAAAGATTAAGAAATCTAATCCAGCCATTGTTTTCTTACAAGAAACTAAGTGCTAGGCTAATTTTATTCAGGAATGCACGAGTAAAATATGGGCGCGCTGTGAGGTATGGGTATTGATAGCATGAGAAAGATGAAAATTCTCTGTCAAAAGATTAAGAAATCCAATCTAGACATTGTTTTCTTACAAGAAACTAAGTGCCAAGCTAATTTTATTCAGGAAAGAAAGGAGTAAAATATGGGCGCGTTGTGAGAGTATGGGTATTGATTCTAAAGGGTTTTCTAGAGGTTTATGTATTTTATGGGATCCATCTCAGGTTTCCCTTTCTGATTTTCAAGGGTCCCGTAATTCTATCTCTGCCATTTTTAAAGTGATTGGTTTTCCTATCTCGGGTTTACTCACGAATGTTTATGGTCCTCAATTCTCGAGTGATAAGTGTAATTTTTTAAAAACCCTTTCCAATTTGAAAACTTGTATGCCCTTTGAGCATTGGGTGGTTGGAGGTGATTTTAATATGATCACTTCGCTTGAGGAAAAAAAAAGGTGGTAGACATTGTTTGGAGGAGGAATGCAATATTTTTTCGTGAGACTATTGAAGATATGGGTCTTGTGGATATCACTCCTAGGGTTGGGTGGTTTACTTGGAATAATAAATGTACAGGGGACTGTCATATTGCTTCCAGACTTGATCGTTTTCTTGTTTCTGAATCAGTCATTAATTTAGGAAGTGAAATTCATAGTTCGACCCTCTCTGGTCGAGGGTCCGACCACTGGCCAATCGAGATTTTATGGAGTAGTCTAGGGTCTCAGAGTTAAGAAGCCCTTTTGTTTTGAGCAATTTTGGATGATTCATCCTAACTTCACTGAAAAAGTTAAAACTTGGTGGGCTGAATTGCATTCAAATCAGGTCGCTAATATGTGGTCTTTTCAATAGAACTTGAAGGCTCTAAAATCGAAAATCAAGAAATGGAATAAGGAAGAATTTGGGAATATTTTCAAGGAGAAAAGCAGATTGGAGATCCGTCTCCAAGATATTCAATCCATTGGGCAATGAAGCTTATTCCTTAGCTCTTCTTGAGGAGGAACGATTGGTGGAAAAACAACTTGAAGAACGAGAAAAACAAGAGGAACTCCTTTGGCTACAGAAATATCGTATCAAATGGCTTCAGGAGGGAGAAAAGAACTCCAAATTCTTCAATCATTCTGTTATCCAATCTAGGTTTCAGAACAAAATTTATTTCCTTAAAGATGAAGCAGGCAACCTTTTGGGAGGTAGGGAGGAAATTGAGGATTTACTCAACTCTCATTTTCCAGATATTTTATCTAATCCTCATAGATATCGTTCTTTTGACATTGAAATCATTACGAGCCAGATTCCATCCTTGGTTTCAAGGCAACAGAACCAAATGTTAATGAATTCCATCTCTCTTCAAGAAGTCCAAGAGGCTATCTTTCAGATGAAGGAAGGTACTTCGCTTGGACCTGATGGTTTTACTGTTAATTTCTTTCATCACTTTTGGGAGATGATTAAAATTGATGTTTGGAATATTGTATAACAATATCGAGTTTATGGGCGTATTCTTCCAGCCTTAAATGCTACTTTTTTAACTCTGATTCCTAAAAGTGAGGGTGCTGATATGCCTAATAAATTCCGTCCTATAAGCCTTTGTAATGTGATTTATAAAATTATAACCAAGGTAATTGCTAATCAATTAAAACCTATTCTGCGTTCTCTAATTTCATCAGAACAATTAGGGTTCATGTGTTACAGAGAGAAATTCCTATGACTTGGGGTACCACAACAGATAGCTTGACTCCAGAAATCAATCTTTCCCAATATGCAATAGAAATAAAATGTCTAACACTAAAGGATTAGACCTCATACCTTATTCCGGACGGTTGAAGTAGATCCTCGTTGAGCTTTCCAATCTTCATCTTGAATTGATATAATACTTCCTCAACAACAAGTAAACAATACAAGCATACTATATATCATGGTGTTAGACCTATTCTAGCATATATAATCAATAATGTAAAAGCATTTGACATATTCCCATGAATAAAATATTCAATCAAATACACATCATTGGACAGGAAAAGATATTTCTATTAATATAAATCAGATATTACAAGATAGATACAACCTCTGACGACACGTCTACGAACCAGAGAAACTGAATCCCCCACTTGGGCCTCCACCACTTCAATCCTCCATCTCTCGATAGCAAGCTCACTAGTAAAAGGCAAGCTTGGGAAGAACACAAAAGTGCTCCAAGGGACAAAGGGATGCAGACTCAAGTATAAATTCCGGCAACAATGGACTATAGTTTCTTTGCTCTCAATTCTCTCTTCTTGCCTTCAATGTAAAGGGGTTCCTTATATAGCTTTCAAAGGGATACTGAAAGGTCGAATCCGAGCGATCTCAAGGAATATGGAAGGCCAGGAGTCGAATGAGTTGGATCCATGTCAAGGAAAACTCCAAAAGGATTTGGATTATGCACACATCCCGATTTACATGGTTATATGGGTCAAACCTGCGTATGTACGTGGTTATCGAGTTAAAAGCCGCGTATATCATTTTTTATATGGGTTTAGGGATGAGCAAGGAAACATCAAAGGACAAAAAATGGTCCATGGGGTCTAAAGAGTCTACAGCAGGACAGGGGAAGGCCATACACAGTGTGATTCACCTAGAGTGGTGAAATCTGCTATAACAGATGCCCCCTAATGTGTGAGGTCAGAGGGGTCATACGATGGACGAAATACATTATAATTCCATCCCAAAAGTGGAGTGATGAAGGATCCCAAATGGAAGACCAGCCACCCAATCAGCATAGTACAATAATACAACTCTGCATACAACTGCAAGTACATATAGCAGTCCTGGATACATAAGAGTACAATGGCCATGAATAGGCATAATACATGATATCACATATGTGGTCATCACCACGTACAATATACATAGATCAGAATCTCCAAGATGAAGATATACAAAGGACCATGATCTCCAAGATGGCTGAAGATATATAGTAGATCAAGATATCCATAGTGGATGAAGATATATAATAAATCAAGATCTCCATAGTGGTTGGAAATGTCTGACATATACTGGAATCAAGTCATGAGAGCTGAAATATCATGAACACTGGCACGATCAACGAGGTAGCATATAAGAGATGCCACCAATCTGGAAAGTCTTCTACAAAAACCGCTACGAGTACATATCCTACTATGCGAATAGAGGTGTCGAGGTTGAACATAGTAGTCCATCGTCTGATTACTGGTCATTAATGTATACCGTTAACAGACACAAGATCACCCACCAATGATGAAAATGAGAATCAAGGTACTAGAGTGCAAACTAACAAGTGTGAATAAATGTGTTGAGGTTGAACACTTGAGAGGATCCATCGATCATGGGACATTGATGTATTCCCAAGAACCGTCGATGGCGAGAGAACCTGCCACTGATGACTGTAAGTCTCAACGTGTAATGCCCCAGTTTTGACCCCGTTGCATTAGATGTATATGATGTATATATTGTAATGATCATGGTGTGGAGCTAAAGGCCAAGGCCCCACCATTGATCGGTTATGCTATGTTTTGGATTTAAATTTGTCGCCGACGGTATATCGGGGCATGCGGCATATATTATGATGGTCATGCCCTTTTCTCATTTTAGTTGCTGCGATCGTAGCTGGTTGGGTTCATTTAATTAATTATAGATGCATATGGATAAGGGTGGGGAAATTTGTCAAACCTTGGGGCCAAGAGGGAAAATACCCATGTGTCCTCTTCCCTTGCTTATTCCAACCACTTTCATTAAGAAAGGATGCTGGTGGTTGAGGAAGTTAATGGTTTGGGAGTGGGGTGGCAGGACTGTCAGTCCTCACCCACACGCACACTCCACCAGCAAGAAGCTCTCATGCACTCTTCACTCACGCAGGAAATAACATTCTCCTCTCCACGACATTGCTGTTACTCACGCACATCCAATTTCGTGTCCTCTCTGTAAGATGCTCGCCCTCATGCAGGAATGGAATTCATGTTCCTTCTCACGCACATGAATTTCCTGGCTTTACCCCCGTGGTTTTCTTCTGCGGATTTGTGAATAGTGTGGTCGTATCCTTTACTCACGGGCTGATTCGTGGGTTCTACGTTGTTTGTTGCTCATGCACAGGTCGGGAGACTGTAATCTATTTCCCAGTGGGGTCTGTGTATGTTTTCTTGGTGATTTTGTTGCCCATGATGGGCTGTGGTTTTTCCCCTGTTGTGATTGTGTTGCTGTTACGTTGGAACGGTTGGGATTTGCTCAGGAATTGTCTTTCCTACTTAAGCTGTGATAGCTAATTGATTTCATGCGTGCAATGGTTGGTCTTCGGACTATGTAAGGAGCAGGGATGTTGGCTTGGTTTGCTTGATAAACTTGGTGCTGGAAACCACACAGACAGAGCTAGAGAGCTATCCTTCTTCTCCATCACCCCTAAATAGCATTAGAAGGGAATGCAGGGCCTGAGGGACTGTGTAGCAGAGAAGGGACTGATTCCTTGTGTTGGGTGTGTTTGGGTGTCTTAGAGGTCAGGCTAGTTCTGGTGTAGGTTTTCTTTTCTCTGCAATGGGATCACTAGCTTAGCATTTAGCCTTCCCCAACTCCTTGATGGCCTGATAAACCCAACTTTGTTGGCTTGGCTGTGTGTTTTGTATATCCTTGGCTATGTGTAAGCCTGCTAGTTCCCTTATTCCTTGGAGAATCATGCCCAACTCGGGGGTGGCAGCGTTGCTGAGAGACTAAGGAGCACGCTGGCCTATGGTTGGGTGGAACATTGCAGTGACGTAGCTGGTTGCAGAGCAAAGTTTTCATAAGATAAGTAATCTTGCCCATTTTTACTTCTGCAACCATATTTTCTGTCAATGATATGAAAATGATGAACATGTAAAATGAATGCTTGTGTGAATGCATGTTGATTCCGCTGTGCAAGATAAATAATTATAGCTGTGTATGATAAACAATTGCGTTTATGCATGTTATACTGTAATGCATTTTCTTTCAGCATTCTGTTTCTACAAATTTTATGCCTATACATGTTCATGGGGCTCTTAGCCCGGGTGTTTGAAGGTTGTAGTCGCGTCCTCTTCACTGGTCGGAGGCATGGGGATGTGACACAAGGAACTCAAAATGATTCTATATTCCAATCCCAGAATAAATGATCTGAAGTCGATGGGATGAAATCCGCTGGAAGGAGGGCATTAAGGCATCCCCCATGATCCAACACGAGGTACTCATCAAAGCTGTATAATGTGGAAGGACTCGATCATAAGGTGCACGAACTAGTAACTGTACCGGGAATGGCCGACGTGGAAAGTCAAGATAATTGAGGAATGGTCGACACAGGTTTCAACTTCCTTCGAACAAGAGAATAACGACATATGGTGACTGAATGAAGGCAGCATAGACTCGATATACAAATTAGGACATCTCTGTGACATAGGAGGCATCAACAGAGGCTCCATAGGGACTGGAAGCTTAACAAGTAGGTGGAGATAAACTTAGATAAACGAGTACAGCTCCTAAAGTCAAACTATAACCCAACCAATGGATGTGATATACAGTGATCTGTTCGAAGGCGACATGACTCGACAGCTGCTAAAGATAACATCTTTCCTTGTCCGGCTTTTTGGTTTTTTTATTTTTTTGGACTTTTTTCAGTTATTTGAAAAGCTTGAAAAAAGAATAAACTAGCAAGGATACATGTGTAGGATATTGACACTCGGGGGAAAATCCCCTCCCGGTAAAAAAGGAATCAAGCTGCGAAGGATATAAAAAATGGCTCTGCATGGCTAGACATGAGACAAGCTCGGGTTATATGGCTGAAACACAATGTCAGGGGAGCCGGCATAAAGTTCAATAAGGAAGGCAAAGCTCATGATAATGCATTCACAACTTGACATAGGGGAGTCCTGAGGGAAATAGGCCAGCATAAGATCAAGAGGAGTATGAGGCTCTTGCGAAATGTCATGGCAGTACTATACAACGGACTCCCACACCCTAAAGGAGGAAACATCGGCATGGGCACCAAATGCAAATAAGGCGCTAACTAGGGTACCCATGTAAGGTGAAGCTCTACCACTCGTATCATGCCACTTCTAAAGCAGTAAGAAGGTTCTGTGACATAATAGAGTGGGTTCGTACCTAAGGACATGGTGATATGGTCATAAGGAAATGCATAAGTGCAAGCAGATGTGATATCCTAACCTATATTCCAGTTCAGACATAATACCTGTGATAGGCATGAACGGGTCAAAACCTCGGAGAGAGTGTATAGAAACTGGACCCTACATGACAACCATATAAGTGCAAAACAACCCAAAATAGTCAATAAAGAATCCAAACTATAGGATATAGGGAGGAATGATCATGACAACTGCACCCAGAGGAAACAATGCGATGAACGATGGGACATCAAAAGGAAAGTAAGGTGTAGACCCAACATTCACGCATCCACTACCACCCCCATGAGGGTGACCACCGGTGTAAAGACTGAGCGAAGGGAATAAAAATCCTCCACAAATGGAGTAGAGGATGGAATATGACCATTCCCAAATCTATGAGCACGGTAAGGGGCTGTGATGCCCTCAAGTCTGACACCAGTTTCCGTACTAGGACCAAGGACGGGTGATAAGATACCGGGGATGCCGAAAATAAAAGGACCCAAACTCAAGAGAGCATAAATATACTCAAGTAACCATGATCCCAAAGGCCAACTAGCGCACAAAGAGCACACTCCTAAGAAAATCTACAACCAAATACAAGCAAACCAAGGGGAGGATATGTGAGCTCCCGAATGCAGTAGGTATGTCTCGCCTAGGAGAGGCTCGAAAATCCCATACACTACAAGAAGTGGTACGTAACCAATTATAGTGTCCATCAGCTTCAACACATAAAGGGACTGTGCTATCCGACCTCAAACTGGCCGGGACACCTGCAGAATAACCCCTGCAAAGTACCCCCTCGATATCCTAGGTAAGGCCACTAAGGTCACCTCAATATAATCAATGCTCAGGCGGATAGTCGTAGGTGGGATTGACCGTATGGGCAGGGTAGCAAATCCCGAAACTCTCAAAAGAGTCCCCAGATATGAATACAATCCTGGAAATATCTCCAGTGATACTCAGTTATGACCAGGGGTCATCCCAATCATAACCGCTCACACTGCCTCGTGCTTAACTCCCTTTTGAGAGGAGGATCCTGAGAACAATGGTTATACCAAGGATTTCACACACTCACCTGGACAAACACCTAGATGTTGTTGTTTAGTGATCTTGGAGAATTGACTTACAATGAACTATTCCAAGATCCTAAAACCTAAGCTTGTTGGTGCACCCTAGAAAATAAAAGAGTGTAATTCATTTTATATTATGCGTTGATTTTAGTTGGATGTAATTACTCAAAGGGAAATGGTCGTGCAACTAGTGATATGAAGACTCAGCAGTGAAATAAAAGTGCACACCATAACAAACAATGCTAAGTCCCATCTTTGTCAAATGAAAAATAGGGTATGCCACTACATGAGATGCATAAATATATATTTCTTTTCCTAATGCCGATGCAATCCTTCCTATATGAAAGCCTAAATACAACTCTCATCCAAGTAATCCAATGCAAGTAACTCCTTAAATCCATATCTAAGATGCAACTACTTTGTATTTTTCAATATAAAAGAATGAAAAATGCAATAAAAGTCATCTAAAACTCTCAGTCCCTGCAACAAGTATAAAAGACAAGCCCAACAAGACACCAAGACAAAAAGAGTAATGCACTAATGGAAAAATAAAAAGGAAAAATGACTAAAACTACTTTCAAAGAAAAATCAATGAAAAAGTGGTCTCTGGTCACAAAAGAAGCATCCAACAGACAACATCAGACCCAAGGAAGAGCCAACCACACTCACAACCCACCCAACAACTTCCCATAACATCAAACTCACCAAAAGGGAGGATGTATGCGACTGTTTGAAAAACAACTACGTATATACACGACTTTTGGCCAAAAGCCTTCGTATATAGGCATATGTACGCGACTTTTGGCCAAAAACCTGCGTATATAGGCATATGTACGCGACTTTTGGCCAAAAACCTGCGTATATAGAGAAGGCAGTGGTAAAAAGAAGGCCAAGGGTCAAACAAATAAAGGGGAGTGTCAATGGATGAACATACTATAAAATGCAACCCAGAAACAAGGAGAAACAAAGAGCAAGTCAATAATATCAATCCCATTGTACCGATAAAAACCCCCAAAGGCAAAATGACTAGGAACTCCCCAGCGGAGTCGCCAATTCTATTACGGAGAGAAATTCCTATGGCTTGGGGTACCACAACAGATAGCTTGACTCCAGAAATCAATCTTTCCCAATATGCAATAGAAATAAAATGTCTAACACTAAAGGATCAGACCTCATACCTTATTCCGGATGGTTGAAGTAGATCTTCGTTGAGCTTTCCAATCTTCAGCTTGAATTGATATAATACTTCCTCAACAACAAGTAAACAATACACGCATACTATATATCATGGTGTTAGATCTATTCTAGCATATATAATCAATAATGTAAAAGCATTTGACATATTCCCATGAATAAAATATTCAATCAAATACACATCATTGGACAAGAAAAGATATTTCTATTAATATAAATCAGAGATTACAAGATAGATACAACCTCTGACGGCACATCTGCGAACCGAAGAAACTGAATCCCCCACTTCGGCCTCCACCACTTCAATCCTCCATCTCTCAAGAGAAATCTCACTAGTAAAAGGCAAGCTTAGGAAGAACACAAAAGTGCTCCAAGGGACAAAGGGATGCAGACTCAAGTATAAATTCCGGCAATAATGGACTATAGTTTCTTTGCTCTCAATTCTCTCTTCTTGCCTTCAATGTACCAAGGGGTTCCTTATATAGCTTTCAAAGGGATACTGAAAGGTCGAATCGGAGCGATATCAAGGCATATGGAAGGCTAGGAGTCGAATGAGTCAGATCCATGTCAAGGAAAACTCCAAAAGGATTTGGATTATGCACACATCCCGATGTACGCAGTTATATGGGTCAAACCAACGTATGTACGCGGTTATCAGGTTAAAAGCCACGTATATCATTTTTTATATGGTTTTAGGGATGATCAAGGAAACATCAAAGGACAAAAAATGGTCCATGGGGTCTAAAGAGTCTGCAGCGGGACAGGGGAAGGCCATACAAAGTGTGATTAACCTAGAGTGGTGAAATCCGCTATAACATCGTGAAGGGGCGTCATATTTTGGATGGGATTATTCTTGTACATGAAATCTTACACTCCATGAAACTAAAAAATATCATGGGAATGTTAGTTAAGCTTGACATTGCCAAGGCTTATGATAAACTTAATTGGCAATTTATCAGGAAAATGCTGGTAGCATTTGGTTTTAGTATGGCCTGGGTTAACTTGATTATGAATTTGATCTCATCGGCCTTTTTCTCAATTTTAGTTAATGGGGTTCCTTCAGGCATCATAACCCCAACTCGTGGTATCCATCAAGGGGATCCTTTATCACCTTTTATGTTTATTCTTATGGTTGAAGGTCTGGGACAATCTATTTCTACTGCAAAGGATGCCAATTCTATAAGATGTTTATGTGGAATTCTAGATGGGGCTAGCCATTCTCACCAACAGTTTGTTGATGACACTATGCTTGTGGGATATCCCTTTGTCCAGGAAGCTTCTAGCTTTCGCAAATGCTTGGATCAGTTTGGTAGTGCCTCTGGTTTGGAAGTCAATGTGCAAAAATCCCAGGTTTTTTTCTTTAACACTCCTAATATTACTCATCGAAATATTATTCGTATCCTAGGTTTCTCTGAAGGTTTTCTTTCGGCTACTTTTTTGGGAACTCCTCTTATAAATACTTAATCAAGGAAGATTTCCTGGATTGAACTAGTGGATAAAGTCAAGAAGCAGTTGAGTAATTGGACTTTGAAATCTTTGAATTTGCCGAGCCGTTTGGTTCTAGTCAAATCCGTGCTTCAAGCTCTGCCTACTTATATGTTCTCAACTGTGCTGGCACCTAAATCTATTCTTCGGGATTTGAGAAACATCCAAAGGAGTTTTTGTGGAGTGGTACTCAGGATCCTCATAAATGGGCTTTGGTCAATTGGGATAGTGTTTACAAACTGAAATCTCAGGGGGGTCTAGGGCTTAGAGATCCTGAAATAGCAGGGTTATTAGCGGGAGCTAAACTTTTGTGGCATTGGCTTACTCACTCTCAGGAACCTTGGGCTAAATTATGGGTAGCCAAATATGCTCCCCATTGGGATTGTCAGGAATTAATTAGGTTTTCTAAAGAAAAAGATGGCTCTCACATATGGAAAACGCTTGGGCAGGTCATAGCATAATTCAACAACATGGTTTCTGGGAAATATGTGATGGCCAATCTGCTCGCTTCTGGGAGGATGCTTGGCAACAACTTCCTCTATTGGAATGATCAGGGTAGTATCCAAATCTCCAAGAAGCCTGTATCAATAGAAATTTATGCAAAGTTGCTAACCTTTGGGGGTTTCAGCGTCCGGGTTCTTTCTCTCGGTCATGGGTAACTTAGAGCTGGTTGAGTCACCTAGGTCCTTCTCAGGAATGTTCATGGCTAAAGTAAGAGCTTATTTTATGATGTATTCAAAGATAGAAAGGTAATGATAAGCTTCGATGGGGTTATGGACTGAAAGGGGTATTTTCTCTCAAAGAGGCATACAACCTTCTCTTTCGGACCTTTGAAAACCCAACTATTTCATCTTGGAGTTCTCTTTGGGGAGGGAAATTATGGTCAAAAATTACTATTTTTTGTTGGCTTGTTATGCATAAAAGAATTTTAACCTGGGACAAATTAAAAGGACTAGGGATGTATGGTCCTTACCAGTGTCCTCTTTGAAAACAAGGTGAGGAAACATCTTTGCATCTTCTGGATGTCTATCCTTTTTTCGGCAGCTTTGTGGGATCATGGTGTAGATTTGTTTCTTCGTTCTGCTCGAATTAAGCAGAACCCAGTCAAAACCTTGCTTCATTGCACTAAGAACTCGTTCCAGAGTCAAATCCAAAATCGCCTTTGGGAAATTTTTCCAAATTTTTTGATGTGGGATATTTGGAATGAACGTAATACTATAATTTTCCACTCTAAAACTTCGTCTCTCTTTAATGTATGGCAATGTATAAATTCCAAATTGAAGGAAACCATTTCTCTGACTAATTGGGATATAAAATACTTCGAGTTAGTAGGGACGAAAATGTAAATTCTGGAAAACTGGGGTCTGGATAATTATGGTACTTCTATTCATCCTAACCAAAAAATTCATTCGATTAATCCAAGCCCGGATTGTTGGAATCCTCCTCCAAATGGATTTCTGAAACTAAATTTTGACGGATCCTCTAAGCACAATCCTGGGAAGGCAGGATATGGATTTATTCTTCGTAATAACAGAGGTAAAATGCTTGGTTATGGTTATGGTTTCCTGGGTATTGAATCCAACAATGCAGCAAAGATTGAAGGATTGATCCCAGGGTTAGAATGGGTCTTGGAAAATATTCACGAACCAATCATAGTGGAGGGAGATTCACAGATGGTTATTCACCTTGCCTCTAAACTTCATAATTGCTCTCAAAGCTCTAAAGTTTCATCTTCCTGGAACCTGGAGAGTCGTATCACGACTCTACACTAAGGTCTCATTTAGGAGAAAGCTGTCAGTTTTACACATGTTCATCGAAACGACAACAAGATGGCAGATTTCTTGGCTAACATGGGGGTTGGTACGTGTCAGCCTTTTAGAGCGCAAGATTGGAATATGCTTTCGGATCTGACCGCTCAATCCCGATGTCAAGATCTTATCTCCAGTGATTGTACTAGCGTCTAGATGGAAGGTTGGAATAATTATCAAAACATGCTTATATTCTCTCTAAGCACATGGCACTCGATAGGTGTAATCTTTGATTTTTAAATTCTGACCCGATGCATGTTTTAAATATGATGGTTTGGGCATATTTTTCATATATGTGACGGTTGTTGGTACACATTTTGTACTAGGATCTGAGGATCAGATGAAAGATATTAATGGTGAGTTTGTTCAAAGGCTTGTGTGAGGGATTGTGAATTTAATTTGCAAATCATGTCCATCATGTCGCACTCCTATATGAGGTTATATATTCTGGTGCAGGGTGGCAAAAATTTTATCAGCTGCTTATCGGGTATTTTTGAGAGTTATTGTTGTGAGTGTTTTATTCATGGTTTGACTGGGAATCTCTGGTTTATCAAGATGAGTGATAAAGAAAAGGGGAAAAGGGAGCATTCTCTATCAGACTCGTCCAAAGTGGCTTCCCGTGCGCAACATAAGGATTTATGGGAGTCTCGTATGTTTGAATTGGAACTTCCCCACGATATTTAGAATCGCATTACTGCAACTGAATGTAGGCTTTAGGATGAACTTGACTCTCAAAATTTGAAAGAGGAATAGAAGAAGGCGTAGGAGTGGAGTTTGGATCCTGTCCATACTGTAGGTCGTACAAGTCTTTATGAAAAATCAGTCGCGCTGTTCTGGGTTATGAAAAACTTGGTGGGTAGAGTTGAATGGGATCGTCAGTCTCCTGATTTGGACAATTCATCTCCTGAGTCCTGGTATACTTCTATCTCTGTGTTGATTCATTCTTTGGAAGCTTCAGTTAAATGAGTCGAAGACAAAATTGACTTCCTGACTATGTGCTTGGGTTTTCAATATCCTGCTTCTTCGAGTTCTGGTGCAACAAAACCAGGTTGTCCTGGTTCATCTCAGCACTTTGCTCAGGATTTATCTTATATTTTGCTATAAGTTTGAAGTATAGGGTTGTTAGCTCTTTGAACCTAGTTCTTTTATGAGGTTTTTAATGATCTTGAAGGTGTTTCTTCTCGCTTGGATTTAGGTCTTATCTGCATCAATATGGTCTGTTCTTAGGAATGTTGACTTTTGTGGCTTTATCAGTTTTCCAGATATTATGCTCCATTGTTGTAGTTGGTATAATCAAGCTCATGACGGGCCTGAATCTTGGATTTGAAATATTTGTCAGCATTTTTTGACACTCTAGATTTTCTTAGTTGGTGGATGAAGCGTGAATGCAGTGACACTGGTTTGAAATATGTACCTTTAGGGTGTTCAAAATATTTTGGGAGTGAGTCTGTGGGTTCTGATTGTTGTTTCGGGGACTACTTTGGCAATGACTAAGCTATTTTAAATGGCTGGTAACTTATCTTTAAGAATTGAGTCTGTGGGTTGGGAATCTAGGAAGTTTTGTGTCTATGGGTTGGGAAGCAAGGAAGTTTTGTATCTGTGGGTTGGGAAATAAGGAAGTATGGAGTTAGGAAGTATAGTATTACTACTACCTGTATCAACTTTGTTAAAGATGGAAAAATTTGATTTTGTACCTTGTAATTGGTTTTAGAAGGCCTTACTTATTTTTAATGTGATTACATTGTATTTACAAAAAAAAAAACTACCCAAAATCTTGAAGCAGCCTTTAGCTCTTATAACCAAAATATGTAATGATATGGGGTAAACTTTTTATAACTAAAATATGTTAGATTCATTATACACATGACATAATAATCTTTATATGCATTCACATATTTTCACGTATAAGAAGCCACTTAACCACTCATCATCTAATTGAAAAAGTCTATTAACACATTAGGACCTTAGTATTGACCAGATACATGATCAATTTACCAATTTATTCTAAATTATTTCACCCTCTATATGTTTGAAGTATTACTAGCACTTTACAATAATTCTTCTACCATGATAAATATTTCTTACAAACTATTATTTCTTAGGCCTAAAAGGTTACACTTTTCGCACTTGTTCAACGGTGGTCAAACCAGCTTGAGAAGATGCACTTTTGTCGACTTTTTAGGAATTGAAATTTGAAAGTGGATTTAGGTATTTATTTCACATATAAGAGTGCAAGCAGAATTTTGGGGAATTTTTGATCTATTTTGGACCTTAGCCAAACTTGGTCAAACCAAACCGAACGATGGGGTTTCACTTTTTACCAAGTTCTCAGAATTGAAACTTGATCATAGATTTGGATGCCCATTGGATAAAAAAGCATGCACACCAACTTTTGCAACGTTTCGAGCTATTTTGGCGCCCTTTAAGCCCAACCCTACCGAAACCGCACGACAGAGTTTCACTTTTGAGAAAATTCTTAAAATTGAAAATTGATCATAGATTTGGATGCCCATTTGATAGATAAGTGTGCACGTGAACTTTACGTTCCAAAATATTTTCACCCCTTTTAAGCCCAACCTTAGCAAAACCACACAACGAAGTTTCACTTTTGACCAATTTCTCGGAATTAAAATTTAGTCATAGATTTCGTTGCCCATTTGGTAGATAAGAGTGCATTTTGAATTTCGTGATGTTCAAAGCTATTTTCCCCTCCTTTAAGCCAAACCTTAGCGACACCGCATGATGGAGTTTCACTTTAGACTAAATTCTCAGAATTGAAATTCGATCATAGATTTGGATGCCCATTTGATATACAAGCGTGCACGCCAACTTTTGCAATGTTCTGAGCTATTTGAACCCCCTTTAAGCCCAACTCTAGAGAAAATGCATGACGGAGTTTCACTTCTCACCAATTTCTCAGAATTGAAATTTGATCATAGATTTGGATGCCCATTTGATAGACAAGCTTGCACTCCAACTTTCACAGTGTTCCGAGCTATTTTCACCCCCTTTAACCCCAACCTTCGCAAAACTGCATGATGTAGTTTCACTTTTGAAACCTTAGATTTAGATGTGCATTTGGAAGATAAGAGTGCATGCCAAATTTTATGATGTTAAGAGCTATTTTCAACTCCTTTAAGCCAAACCCTAACAAACCCGCACGATGGAATTTCACTTTTGACCAGCTTCTCATAATTGAAACTTGATCATATATTTCGATGTCCATTGGATAAACAAGCATGCACACCAACTTTCGCAATGTTTTGAGCTATTTTGACCCCCTCTAATCCAAATCCTAGCGAAACTGCACGACGAAGTTTCACATTTGAGCATTTTCTTAGAATTGAAATTTGATCATAGATTTGGATGCCCATCTGATAGACAAGCATGCACGTGAACTTTCACGAAATTCTGAAATATTTTCACCCCCTTTAAGCCCAACCTTAGCAAACACACTCAACGAAGTTTCACATTTGACCAATTTCTCAAAATTAAAATTCGATCGTAGATTTATCTGCACATTTGGCAGATAAGAGTGCACGCCAACTTTCACGATGTTTGGAGCTTATTTGGTCATTATTGAAGGTTGGTCAAGCATAGCTTTAACAGATGTTATTTTTTCGACTTTCTCGTAATTAAAATTTGAAAGAGAATTTAGGTACCCATTTGAGAGATAACCATGCATACAAACTTTCAGGGGATTACGAGCTATTTTGGACCTTAGTCAAACTTGATTAAACCAAGGCCTTAAAGGTTGCACTTTTTTCCAAATTCTTAGAAATTAAATGTAAAAGTGGATTTAGATACCCATTTAAGAGATAAGCGTGCACACATATTTTTGCAACATTTCCAGTTATTTCGGTCTTTAGTTAAGGTTGGTCAAACAAGTTCTAAGAAATGCACTTTTCTTGAATTTCTTGAATTTCTTGAAATTGAAAGTTGAAAATGTATTTAGGTACCCATTTGAGAGATAAGCCTAGATGTAGATTTTTTGGGGATTGTGATTCATTTTGGACCTCAGTTAAACTTCGTCAAACCAAGTCTTTTTTAAAAGGTAGGCATGGACACGTATATTTATGAAATTTGGAGCTATTTTGGCCCTCATTCAAGGATGGTCAAACCGAGGTTGAAAATACACACTTTTGTCGACTTTTTTGAAAGATATTTTCAGCTCCTTTAAACCAAACCCTAACAAAACTGCATGATGGAATTTCACTTTTGACCAATTTCTCATAATTGAAACTTGATCATAGATTTCGATGCCCATTGGATAAACAAGCATGCACGCTGACGTTTGCAACGTTCCAATCTATTTTGATCCTCTTTAAGACAAACCTAGTGAAACAACACAATGGAGTTTCACGTTTGAGCAATTTTGTAGAATTAACATTTGATCATAGATTTGCATTCCCATCTAAGAGACAAACGTGCACGCAAACTTTGGCAATGTTCCAAAATATTTTTGCCCCCTTTAAGCCCAACCTTAGGAAAACCGCACAAACGATTTTCACTTTTGACTAATTCCTAAGAATTAAGATTTGATCCTAGAGTTATCTGCACATTTGGTAGTTAAGAGTGCATGCCAACTTCCACGATGTTCGGATTTATTTTGGTCATTATTCAAGGTTGGTCAAGAAAAGGTCAAAGAGTTGTAATTTTTCTAACTTTCTCGTAGTTGAAATCTGGAAGAGAATTTAGGTACCCATTTGAGAGATAACCATGCATACAAACTTTCAGGGGATTTCGTTCTATTTTGGACCTTAGTCAATCTTGGTCAAACCAAGGCCTAAAAGGTTGCACTTTTTTCCAATTTCTTAGAAATCAAAATGTAAAAGTAGATCTAGATACCCATTTAAGAGATACACGTGCACATATATTTTTGCGAGATTTCGAGTTATTTCGGCACTTACTTAAGGTTGTTCAAACCAAGTTCTAAGAAAGGGACTTTTCTGGACTTTCTCGAACTTGAAATTTGAAACTGTATTTAGGTAAACATTTGAGATATAAGCCTACATGTAGATCTTTTGGGGATTCCGAGGTATTTTGGACGTCGGTCAATCTTCATCAAACCAAGGCCTAAAACGTTGCATTTTTTCCAATTTCTCAAAATTCAAATTTTAAAGTAGATTTAGATACCCATTTGAAAGATAGGGATGGTCACCTATTTTTATGAAATTTGGAGCTATTTTGGCCCTCATTCAAGGATTGTGAAACCAAGATTGAATATAGGCACTTTTGTCGACCTTTTCAGATTTTGAAATTTGAAAGTGGATTTTTGTACCCATTTCAATAAACAAGTGTGCATGCCAGCTTTTGCGATGGTCCGAGCTATTTTCACTCCCTTTAAGTGGAACCTTAGTGAAAGCACACGATGAAGTTTCACTTTTGGCCAATTTCTCAGCATTAAACTTTCATTGTCAATTAAATTCCCCATATAAGAGTGCATGCCAAATTTTGTGATGTTCATAGCTATTTTCCCCTTCTTTAAGCCAAACCTTAGCAAAATCACATGATAGATTTTCACTTTTACCCAAATTCTTGGAATTTAAATTTGATCATAGATTTTGATGCCTATTTGATATATAAGTGTGCACACAAACTTTTGCAATGTTCCGAGCTATTTGGACCCCCTTTAAGCCCAACTATAGTGAAAATGCATGACGAAGTTCCATTTCTAAGCAATTTTTCGTAATTGAAATTTGATCATATATTTGGATCCCCATTTGATAGATAAGCATGCACTCTAACTTTCATGACGTTTCGCTCTATTTTCACCCCCTTTAACCCCTTCCTTAGTGAAACCGCACGACACAGTTTCAAATTTGGTCAATTTCTCTGAATTAAAATTTGAGCATAAATCTAGATGCACATTTGGAAGATAAGAGTCCATGCCAACTTTCATGATGTTCAGAGCTATTTACAGCTCCTATAAGGAAAACCCTGACAAAACCGCACAATAGAGTTTTAGTTTTGACCAACTTCTTCGACTTGAAACTTGAGCATAGATTTGGATACCCATTGGATAAATAAGCATTCAAGCCAACTTTCATATTGTTCCGAGCTATTTTGACCCCCTTTAAGCCCAACCCTAGCGAAACCGCATGACGGAGTTTCAATTTTGAGCAATTTCTTAGAATTCAAATTTGATCATAGATTTGCATGGCAATTTGATAAATAAGAGTGCACGCAAACTTTCACAATGTTCCGAAATATTTCACCCCCTTTAAGCCCAACCTTGGAAAACCCGCACAACGAAGTTTCACTTTTGACCAATTTCTCAGAATTATAATGTGATCATAGATTTATCTCCGCATTTAGCAGATAAGATTGCATGCCAACTTTCACAATGTTCGGAGCTATTTTGGTCGTTATTCAATTTTCTTCAAGCAATGGTCTAAGAGATGTTAGTTTTTCATCTTTCTTGTAATTAAAATTTCAAAGAGAATTTAGGTACCCATTTGAGATATAACCATGCATACAAATTTTCAAGGGATTTCGAGCAATTTTGGACCTTAGTCAAACTTGGTCAAACCAAGGCCTAAAAGGTTGCACTTTTTTCCAATTTCTTAGAAATAAAATGTAAAATTAGATTTAGATACCCATTTAAAAGATAAGCGTGCACACATTTTTTTTCGAGATTCTGAGTTATTTCGACCCTTTGTTAAGGTTGGTCAAACCAAGGTCTAAGAAATGCACTTTTCTTGACTTTCTCGAAATTGAAATTTGAAACTGTATTTCGGTACCCATTTGAGAGATAAGCCTAGATGTATATTTTTTGGAGATTGCAATCCATTTTAGACCTCGGTCAAACTTCATCTAACCAAGGCCTAAAACGTTGAATTTTTTTCCAATTTCTCAAATTTCAGATTTTAAAGTAGATTTAGATACACATTTCAAAGATAGGCATGGACACCTATTTTTATGAGATTTGGAGCTATTTTGGCCCTCATTCAAGGATGTTCAAACCAAGGTTGATAAAATGCATGCCAAATTTCGTGATGGTCCATGCTATTTTCACTCACTTTAAGTGAAAACCTTAGGGAAAGCACACGACGAAGTTTCACTTTTGACCAATTTCTCAGAATTAAAATTTGATCGTAGATTTAGATGCCCATTTGGTAAAAAATACTGCATGCCAAATTTTGTGATGTTCAGAGCTATTTTTCCCTCATTTAAGCCAAACCTTAGCGGAACCGCATCATGGAGTTTGACTTTTGACCAAATTCTCAGAATTGAAATTTGATCATAGATTTTGATGCTCATTTGATATAGAAGCGTAACTTTTGCAATCTTCCAAGCTATTTCGACCCTCTTTAAGCCCAAGTCTAGTGAAAATGTACGAAGAAGTTTCACTTCTAACCAATTTCTCGGAATTGAAATTTGATCATAGATTTGGATGGCCATTTGATAGACAATTCTCCACTCCAACTTTCGCAATGTTTCGAGCTATTTTCACCCCCTTTAAGCCCAACCTTGGCAAAACCGCACGACGGAGTTTCACTTTTGACCAATTTTTGAGAATTAAAATTTGATCATATATTTATATGTGCAGTTCCAAGATAAAAGTGCACACCAACTTTCACGATGTTCAGAGCTATTTTCAAGTCCTTTAAGCCAAACTCTAACAAAACCGCATGATGGAGTTTCACTTTTGACCAACTTCTCATAATTGAAACTTGATCATAGATTTCGATGCCCATTAGATAAAAAAGCATGCATGCCAACTTTCGCAAGGTTCCAAGCTATTTTGACCCCCTTTAAGCCCAACCCTAGCGAAACCACACGACAGAGTTTCACTTTTGAGAAATTTCTTAGAATTGAAATTTGATCGTATATTTGGATGCCCATCTGATAGACAAGAAAGCACGCAAACTGTCATGACATTTCGAAATATTTTCACCCCCTTTAAGCCCAACCTTATTGAAACAGCACAACAACGTTTCACTTTTGACCAATTTCTTAGAATTAAAATTTGATCATAGATTTAGTTGCGCATTTGGTAGATAAGAGTGCACACCAACTTTCATGATTTTTAGATCTATTTTGGTCGTTATTCAAGGTTGGTCAAGCCAAGGTCTAAGAGATTCTATTTTTTCGACTTTCTCGTAATTACAATTTGAAAGAGAATTTAGGTACCCATTTGAGAGATATGCATGCATACACTTCCAGGGGATTTCGAGTTATTTTGGACCTTAGTGAAACTTGGTTAAACCAAGGTTAAAAGGTCACACTTTTTTCCATTTTCTTAGAAATCAAATGTAAAAGTATAATTAGATACCCATTTAAGAGATAAGCGTGCACACATATTTTTGCAAGATTTCAAGTTATTTCGGCCCTTAGTTAAGGTTGATCAAACTAAGTTCTAAGAAATTCACTTTTCTTGACTTTCTCGAAATTCAAATTTGAAACTGTATTTAGGTACCCATTTGAGAGATAAGGATACATGAATATATTTTGGGGATTGCGAGCCATTTTGGACCTCGGTCAAACTTCGTCAAAGCAATCCTAAAAGTTTCATGTTTTCTAATTTCTAGAAATTCAAATTTTAAAGTAGACTTAGATACCCATTTCAAAGATAGGCATGGACACCTAATTTTATGAGATATGGAGCGATTTTGGCCCTCATTCAAGGATGTTCAAACCAAGGTTGAAAACATGCACTTTTGTTGAGTTTTTAGATATTTCGAGTTATTTCTCCCCTTAGATAAGGTTGGTTAAACCAACTTCTAAGAAATGCACTTTTCTTGACTTTGTTGAAATTGAAATTTGAAACTGTATTTAGGTACCCATTTTAGAGATAAGCCTACATGTATATTTTTTGGGGATTGCGAGCCATTTTGGATATCGGTCAAACATCGTAAAACAAAGGCCTAAAACGTTGCATTTTTCCCAATTTCTCGAAATTCAAATTTGAAAGTAGATTTAGATACCCATTTCAAAGACAACCATGGAGACCTATTTTTATGATATTTGGAGCTATTTTGGTTCTCATTCAAGGATGGTCAAATCAATGTTGAAAACATTCATTTTTTTCCACTTTTTCAGAAATGAAATTTGAAATTGGATTTAGGTACCCATTTCAATAAACAAGCGTGCACACCAACTTTCATGACTATCCAAGCTATTTTAACTTCCTTTAAGTGCAACATTTGCGAAAGCAAATGACAAAGTTTCACTTTTGACCAATTTCTTAAAATTAAAATTTGACTGTAGATTTAGATGCCCATTTGGTAGATAAAAGTGCATGCCAAATTTCATGATGTTCAGAGCTATTTTCCTCTCCTTTAATCCAAACATTAGCGAAACCGCATGATAGTATTTCAGTTTTGAAAAATTCTCGGAATTGAAATTTTATCATAGATTTCGATGCTCGTTTTATATACAAGCATGCACACTAACTTTAGCAATGTTCTGAGCTATTTGGACCGTGCTTAAGCCCAACTCTAGCGAAAATGCACGACACAGTTTCACTTCTGACCAATTTATCGTAATTGAAATTTGATCATAGATTTGGATGCCCATTTGATAGACAAGCGTGCACTCCAATTTTTGTGACATTTTGACCTATTTTCACCCCCTTTAACCCTAACCTCGTCGAAACCACATGACGTAGTTTCACTTTTGACCAATTTCTCAGAATTAAAACTTGATCATAGATTTAGATGCACATTTGATAAATAAGAGTGCATTTCAACTTCACGATGTTCATACCTATTTTTAGCTCCTTTAATCCAAACCCTAACAAAACTGCACGATGGAGTTTTACTTTTGTCCAACTTCTCAGAATTGAAAATTGGTCCTCAAAGGCACTCGATTTTCTGCTCCATATAAACCAATGATCAAAGAGTTCTACCTTTCCTCGCACGATATGCATCCTTCTAAATCTGGTCATGAAATTTCCTGGTTTAACATATGGCATAAAATTCCTACGATTCTTTGGTGGAAATTGTGTCTTTCCCGGAATAATTATGTATTCAATAACCAGTTTCCAAATCACCAAACCGTGGCCTTCAAAACTAAATTGTTAATTGTCGATTCTATAGGTAAGGCGTCTTTCTCTCCTCTGGATGCTGTGTTTTCAAAGTGGCTGGGTTCCAGCTTTTGTGAAACTAGGTCAATGGATTGCATCAAGCCTGCTAGTATCATTCCCTGGAGATTTCGGGGGTCAGTGGAAGAATTAAGAATATTTTCGATGAAATCTTCTTCAGCTGCTATTTTTTTTATGGGGCTTCCAAGGGGAATCCTAGAACTTCTAGTGCTGCTGGGGGCTTTGTCTCCTCTTCGGATGGGCTGGTAGAATTTAGCTTCCGCTGGGGACATGGAATTATGTCAAAGAATTAGGCTGAATGTTACAGCCTACTTATGGCGATTTAGGTTGCTAAAAAAAATGGATCCAAGTCAATCAAAGTATTTGGAGACTCTGAAATGTTGATTAAAGCCTCAAACTCAGGTGAATGCTTCAATAATTCTGCCTTGAACAATTCCTTGCAGAGAATTCAGAATCTATTGAAAGAATTTGATCTAGTGGCCTCTTTCCATATCGTTAGGAAGTTGAATAATCTTGCTGATGCAATGGCTACTAAAGCATGTCTGCTTCCTCAGGGGTTCCTCAATATAAATGGAGAAGCCAACTATCTTCATCCAATTCCATAAATGAGTTTCTTCAATTTGTATTTTGATATTTTGATAGGATTTCCATAGTCTTGGGGCCTCTTGAAGTGATTCTCTTTGATGTGTAGTTGTGTAATATGGTCAATTGACATTTGTCTCTTTTAATCGTGGATTTTTCCACATGAAAAAATAAAAATATATCCGCTTGTGTTAAAAAAAAATGCACTATTCTTGAATTTCTCGAAATTGAAATTTGAAATTGTATTTAGGTACCCATTTGAGAGATAAGCTTACATATAGATCTTTTGGGGATTGCAATCCATTTTGGATCTTGGTCAAACTTCGTCAAATAAAGGCCTAAAACGTTGAATTTTTTCCAATTTCCCAAAATTCAAATTTTAAAGTAAATACCCATTCCAAAGATGGGCATGGTCGCCTATTTTAATGAGATTTGGAGCTATTTTGGCCCTCATTCAAGTATGGTTAAACCAAGGTTGAAAAGATGCACTTTTGTCAACTTTTTCAGAATTGAAATTTGAAAGTGGTTTTAAGTACCCATTTCAATAAACAAGTGTGCACACCAACTTTTGTGATGTTCTGAGCTATTTTTAGTCCCTTTAAGTGAAACCTTAAACAAAGCGCACGACGAAATTTCACTTTTGACCAATTTTTCAGAATTAAAATTTGATCATAGATTTAGATGCCCATTTTGTAGATAAGAGTGCATGCAAAATTTCGTGATGTTCAGAGCTATTTTACCCTCCTTTAAGCCAAACCTTGGCATGATGGAGTTTCACTTTTGACTAAATTCTCGGAATTGAAATTTGATCATAGATTTCGATGCCCATTTGATATAGAAGTGTGTACACAAACTTTTGTAAAGTTCTGAGCTATTTGGACCCCCTTTAATCCCAACTCTAGCGAAAATGCACGATAGAGTTTCACTTTTGACCAATTTCTAAGAATTGAAATTTGATCATATATGTGGATGGCCATTTGATATACAAGCGTTCACTCTAACTCTCATGACATTTTGGGCAATTTGAACCCCCTTTAATGCCAATGTTGGCGAAACTGCATGACCAAGTTTCTCCTTTGACCAATTTCTTAGAATTAAAATTTGATCATAGATTTAGATGCGCATTTGGAAGATAAGAGTGCACGACAACTTTCACAATGTTCGGAGTTATTTTTAGCTTCTTTAAGCCAAACACTAACAAAACCGCATGATGAACTTTCACTTTTGACCAACTTCTCAGAATTGAAACTTGATCATAGATTTGTATGCCCATTGGATAAACAAGCATACACACCAAGTTTTGCAACGTTCCGAGCTATTTTGACCCCCCTTTAAGCCCAACCCTAGCGAAACCGTACGACATATTTTCAATTTTGAGCAATTTCTTAGAATTAAATTTTAATCATCGATTTGGATCCCTATCTGATAGACCAACTTGCACGCAAACTTTTGTGACGTTCCGAAAAATTTTAGTCCCCTTTAAGCCCAACCTTAACAAACACCCACAACGAAATTTCACTTTTGAACAATTTCTCAGAATTAAAATTTGATCATAGATTTATCTTCGCATTTGGTAGATAAGAGTGCATGCCAATTTTCATGATGTTCGTAGCTATTTGGTTGTTATTCAAGGTTGGTCAAGCAAAGGTCTAATAGATGCTATTTTTTCAACTTTCTTGTAATTAAAATTTGAAAGAGAATTTAGGTATACCCATTTGAGAGATAACCATGTATACAAAATTTTAGGGGATTTTGAGCTATTTTGGTCCTTAGTCAAATTTGGTCAAAACAAGGTCTAAAAGGTTGCACTTTTTTCCAATTTCCTAGAAATCAAATGTAAAAGTAGATTTAGATACCCATTTAAGAGATAGGGGTGCACACATATTTTTACAAGATTTCGAGTTATTCCGGTCCCTAGTTAAGGTTGGTCAAACTAAGTTCTAAGAAATGCATTTTTCTTGACTTTCTTGAAATTGAAATTTGAAACTATATTTGGGTACCCATTTCAGAGATAAGCCTAATTGTAGATTTTTTGGGGATTGTGAGTCATTTTGGACCTCGGTCAAACTTCGTCAAAATTGAAATTTGAAAGTGGATTTAGGTACCCATTTCAATAAACAAGCATGCATGCCAACTTTCACGACGTTCCAAGCTATTTTCTGTCCCTTTAAGTGCAACGTTAGCTAAAGCGCATGACGAAGCTTCATTTTTGACCAATTTCTTGGAATAAAAATTTGATCGTAGATTTAGATGCCCCTTTGGTAGATAAGAGTCATGCCAAATTTCGTGATGTTTAGAGCTATTTTCCCCTCATTTAAGCTAAATCTTAGCTAACCCGCATGATGGAGTTTGACCTTTGACTAAATTCTCGGAATTGAAATTTGATCATATATTTGGATGGCCATTTGATATACCAGCATGCATGCCAAATTTTGCAATGTTCTGATCTATTTGGACCCCCTTTAAGCCCAATTGTAGCGAAAATGCACGACGGAGTTCCTCTTCTGACCAATTTCTTGGAATTGAAATTTGATCATAGATTTGGATGCCCAGTTTATAGACAAACGTGCACTCCAAATTTTGCGACATTTAGAGCTATTTTCACCCCCTTTAACACCAACCTTGGATAAACCACACGATGGAGTTTCACTTTTGACTAATTTCTCGTAATTAACATTTGATCATAGATTTAGATGTGTAATTGGAAGATAAGAGTGCACACCAACTTTCACGATGTTTAGAGCTATTTTTCAGCTCCATTAAGACAAACCCTAACAAAATTGCACTATGGAGTTTCACTTTTGATACAAAAACATGCACGCCAAGTTTTACAATGTTTCGAGCTAATTGGATCCCCTTTAAGCCCAACTCTAGCGAAAATGCACAACAGAGTTTCAATTTTGACCAATTTCTCGAAATTGAAATTTGATCATAGATTTGGATGTCCATTTGATCATAGATTTGGATGTCCATTTGATCATAGATTTGGATGTCCATTGGATAAAAAGGCATACACACCAAGTTTCACAATGTTCTGAGTTATTTTGACCCACTTTAAGGCTAACCCTAGCGAAATTGCATGACAGAGTTTCACTTTTGAGCAATTTATTAGAATTGAAATTTGATCATAGATTGGGATGCCCATCTATTAGATAAGTGTGCATGCAAACATTCATGACGTTCCAAAATATTTTGATCGTAGATTTATCTGCACATTTTGTAGAAAAGAGTGCATGCCAACTTTCATGAGGTTTGGAGTTTTTTGGGTTGTTACGCAATGTTGTTCGTTGAATTTTTCAAAACATAAATTTGAAAGTGGATTTAGGTATCCATTTAAATAAACAACAGTGCATGACAACTTTCGTTACATTTTGAGCTATTTTCACTCCCTCCAACCTTAACAAAAATGCACAGCGAAGTTTCAGTTTTGGTAGATTAGAGCGCATGGAAAATTTCGTGGTGTTCAAAGTTATTTTCCCATCCTTTAAGCCAAACCTTAGTGAAACCGCATGATGGAGTTTCACTTTTGACCAAATTCTCAGAATTGAAATTTAATCATAGATTTGAATGCCCATTTGATAGACAAGCGTGCACTCCAACTTTCACGATGTTTCGAGCTATATTCACCCCCTTTAACCCCAACCTTGGCGAAACCACTTGACGGAGTTTCACTTTTAACCAATTTCTCTGAATTAAAATTTCATTATATATTTAGATGCACATTTGGAAGATAAGAGCACATGCCAACTTTCACGATGTTCAAAGCTATTTTCAGCTCCTTTAAGCCAAACCCAAAAAAAATCGCACAATGGAATTTCACTTTCAAGCTATTTCTTAGAATTGAAATTTGATCATAATTTGGATGCCTATCTGATAGAAAAGTGTGCATGGTAATGTTTATGACGTTCTAAAATATTTTCACCCCCTTTAAGCCCAACCTCAGCAAAACCGCACAATGAAGTTTCACTTTGAAAAGGTCTAAGAGATATGGTCGTTATTCAAGGTTGGCAAGAAAAGGTCTAAGAGATGTTATTTTTTTGAATTTCTCAAAATTTAATTTGAAAGATAATTTAGCTACCCATTTGAGAGATAACCATGCATACAAACATTTAGGGGATTTCGAGCTATTTGGAACCCCTTTAAGCCCAACCAACTCTAGTGAAAATGCACGATGGAGTTTCACTTCTGACCAATTTCTCAGAATTGAAATTTGATCATAGATTTGTATGGCCATTTGATAGACAAGTGTGCAAACCAATTTTTGTGATGTTTCTAGCTATTTTCACCCCCTTTAATCCCAACCTTAGTAAAAATTCACGACAGAGTTTCACTTTTGACCAATTTCTCGGTATTAAACTTTGATCATAGATTTAGATGCGCATTTGGAAGATAAGAGTGCACGCCAAATTTCACGATGTTTAGAGCTATTTTCATCTCCTTTAAGCCAAACCCTAACAAAACCGAATGACAGAGTTTCAGTTTTGACCAACTTCTCAACTCCATGTTTTACAACGTTTCGAGCCATTTTGACCCCCTTTAAGCCAGCCTAAGGAATCCGCACGATGGAGTTTCACTTTTGAGCAATTTCTTAGATTTGAAATTTGATCATAGATTTGGATGACCTTTGGATAAACAAGCGTGCACGCAAACTTTCATGACGTTCCAAATATTTTCACCCCTTTTAACCCCAACCTTAGCAAAACCACACAATGGAGTTTCACTTTTCACGAATTTCTCAGAATTAAAATTTTATCCTAGATTTATCTGTGCATTTGGTAGATAAGAGTGCTCACCAACTTTCACAATGTTAGGAGCTATTTTGGTCGTTATTGAAGGTGGGTAAAGCAAAGGTATAAGAGATGCTATTTTTTCAACTTTCTCGTAATTAAAACTTGAAAGAGAATTTAGGTACTCATTTGAGAGATAACCATGCATACAAACTTTTAGGGAATTTTGAGCTATTTTGGTCCTTAGTCAAACTTGGTCAAAACAAGGCCTAAAAGGTTGCACTTTTTTCCAATTTCTTAGAAATCAAATGTAAAAGTAGATTTGGATACCCATTTAAGAGATAGACATGCACACATATTTTTGTAAGATTTCGATTTATTTCGGTCCTTAGTTTAAGTTGGTCAAAATAAGTTCTAAGAAATGCACTTTTCTTGACTTTCTCGAAATTGAAATTTGAAACTATTTTTAGGTACCCATTTTAGAGATAAGCCTACATGTAGATTTTTTGGGGATTGTAAGTCATTTTGGACCTTAGTCAAACTTCGTTAAAATTGAAATTTGAAAGTGGATTTAGGTATCCATTTCAATAAACAAGCATGCATGCCAACTTTCTCTATGTTCCGAGCTATTTTCAGTCCCTTTAAATGCAACCTTAGCAAAAGCGCATGATGAAGCTTCACTTTTGACCAATTTATTGGAATAAAAATTTGATCGTAGATTTAGATGCCCATTTGGTAGATAAGAGTCAGGCCAAATTTCGTGATGTTCAGAGCTATTTCCCCCTCCTTTAAGCCAAACCTTAGTGAACCCACATGATGGAGTTTCCCTTTTGACCAAATTCTTGGAATTGAAATTTGATCATAGGTTTGGATGCACATTTGATATACAAGAGTGCACGCCAAATTTTGTAATAGTCCGAGCTATTTAGACCCCCTTAATCCCAACAGTAGAGAAAATGCACAACGGAGTTCCTCTTTTGACCAATTTCTTGGAATTGAAATTTGATCATAGATTTGGATGTGCAGTTTATAGACAAGCATGCACTCCAACTTTCATGACGTTTCGAGCCATTTTCAGCCCCTTTAACACCAACCTTGGAGAAACCGCATGATGGAGTTTCACTTTTGACCAATTTCTCATAATTAACATTTGATCATATATTTAGATGGGCATTTGGAAGATAAGAGTGTACACTAACTTTTAGGATGTTCAGAGCTATTTTTTAGCTCCTTTAAGCCAAACCCTAACAAAACTGCACGATGGAGTTTCACTTTTGACCAACTTCTCAGAATTGAAAATTGACAATAGATTTGGATGCCCATTGGATAAACAAGCATGCACACCAACTTTTTCAATGTTCCAAGCTATTTTGACCCCCTTTAAGCCTAACCCTAGTGAAACCGCACGACAAAGTTTCACTTTTGAGGAATTTCTTAGAATTTTTACATTTGGATGTGCATATGATAAATAAGCATTCACACAAACTTTTGTGATGTTCCAAAATATTTTCACCCCCTTTAATCCCAACCTTAGCAAACCCGCACAACGAAGTTTTACTTTTGACCAATTTCTCAGAATTAACGCATTTGGTAGATAAAAGTGCACGCCAAATTTCACGGTGTTCGGAACTATGTTGGTCGTTATTCAAGGTTGGTCAAGCAAAGGTCTAAGAAATGCTTTTTTTTTTACTTTCTCATAATTAAAATTTGAAAGACAATTTAGGTACCCATTTGAGAGATAACCATGCATACAAACTTTCAGGGGATTTCAAGCTATTTTGGACCTTTGTCAAACTTGATCAAACCAAGAGAAAGAAGGTTGCACTTTTTTCCAATTTCTTACAAATCAATGTAAATGTAGATTTAAATACCTATTCAAGAGATAAGCATGGAAACATATTTTTGTGAGATTTCAAGTTATTTTGGCCCTTTGTTAAGGTTGGTCAAACCAAGTTCTAAGAAATGCACTTTTCTTGACTTTCTCGAAAATGAAATTTGAAACTGTATTTAGGTACCCATTTGAGAGATAAGGTTGCATGTAGATCTTTTGGGGATTGTGAGATATTTTTTACCTCAGTTAAACTTCGTCAAACCAAGGCCTAAAACAATGCATTGTTTCCAATTTCTCAAAATTCAAATTTTAAAGTAGATTTAGATACCCATTTCAAAGATAGGCATTGACACCTAACTTTAACTTTATTAGATTTGGAGCTATTTTGGCCCTCATTCAAGGATGGTCAAACCAAGGTTGAAAATTTGCACTTTTGTCGACTTTTTCATAATTGAATTTTGAAAGTGGATTTAGGTACCCATTTCAATTTTTGCAATGTTCTGAGCTATTTGGACTCCCTTTAAGCCCAATTCTAGCGAAAATGCATGATGGAGTTTCACTTGTGGCCAATTTCTCAGAATTGAAATTTGATCATCGATTTGGATGGCCATTTAATAGACAAGCATGCACTCCAACTTTTACAACGTTTTTACCTATTTTCACCCCCTTTAACCCCACCCTTGGAGAAATCGCATGATGTAGTTTCAGTTTTGAACAATTTATTTGAATTAAAATTTGATCATAGATTTAGATGCAAATTATGAAGATAAGAGTGCATTCCAGCTTTCATGATGTTTGGATCTATTTTCAGCTCCTTTAAGCCAAACCCTAACAAAATCACACAATGGAGTTTCACTTTTGAGAAACTTCTCAGAATTGAAACTTGATCATAGATTTGGATGCCCATTGGATAAACAAGCATGCACGCCTACTTTTGCAATGTTCTAAGCTATTTTGACCTACTTTGAGCGCAACCATAGCGAAACCACACGACGAAATTTCACTTTTGAGCAACTTCTTAGAATTGAAATTTGATCATAGATTTGGATGCTCATATGATAGACAAGCATGCACATGGACGATCGCAACCTTCCAAAATATTTTCACCTCCTTTAAGACCAACCTTATCAAAACCACACAACGAAGTTTCACTTTTGACCAATTTCTTAAAATTAAAATTTGATCATAGATTTATCTATGCATTTGGTAGATAAGAGTGCATGCCAACTTTCACAATGTTCGGAGCTATTTTGTTCGTTATTCAAGGTTGGTTATGCAAAAGTCTAAGAGATGCTATTTTTCCTGCTTTTTCGTCATTGAAATTTGAAAGAGAATTTAGGGACCCATTTGAGAGATAACCATGCATACAAAATTTCAAGGGATTTCGAGTTATTTTGAAGCTTAGTCAAACTTGGTCAAACCAAGGCTTAAACTTTTTTCCAATTTGTTAGAAATCAAATGTAAAAGTAGATTTAGATACCCATTTAAGAGATAAGCATGCACACATATTTTTGCGAGATTTCGATTTATTTTGGCTCTTAGTTAAGGTTGGGAAAACCAAGTTCTAATAAATTTCCTTTTCTTGACTTTCTTGAAATTGAAATTTGAAACTGTATTTAGGTACCCATTTGAGAGACAAGCCTACATGTATATTTTTGGAGGATTGCATGCCATTTTGGACCTCGGTTAGAATTTGTCAAACTAAGGCCTAAAACATTGCATTTTTTCCAATTTTTCAAAATTCAAATTTAAAAGTAGATTTAGATACCCATTTCAAAGATAGGCATGGAAACCTATTTTTATGAGATTTGGAGTTATTTTGGCCCTCACTCAAGGATGGTCAAACAAAGGTTGAAAATATGCACTTTTGTCGACTTTTTCATAATTTTAATTTGAAAGTGGATTTACATACCCATTTCCGTAAACAACTGTGAAAGCCAACTTTCTCGATGTTTCGAGCTATTTTCAGTCCCTTTAAGTGCAACCTTAGTGAAAAGGCACGACAAAGTTTCACTTTGACCAATTTCTCGGAATTAAAATTTGATCATAGATTTAGATGTTCATTTGGTAGATATGAGTTCATGTAAAATTTTGTGATATTCAGAGCTATTTTCCCCTGCTTTAATCCAAACCTTAGCACAACCTCATGATGGAGTTTCACTTTTGATCAAATTCTCGGAATTGAAATTTGATCATAGATTTGGATGCCAGTTTGATATAAAAGCTTGCACACCAACTTTTGTAATATTTCTAGCTATATCGACCCCCTTTAAGCCCAACTGTAGCGAAAATGCATGACTGAGTTTCACTTCTAACCAATTTCTCAGAATTGAAATTTGATCGTAGATTTGGATGCCCATTTCATAGACAAGCATGCACTAAAAATTCTACAATGTTTCGAACCATTTTCATCCCCTTTAACCCCAACCTTAACAAAGCCACATGACGAAGTTTCACTTTACCCAAATTCTAAGAATTAAAATTTGATCATAGATTTAAATGCGCATTCAAAAGATAAGAATGGACGTCAACTTTCACGATGTTTAGAGCTATTTTTATATCCTTTAAGCCAAAACCTAACAAAACCACACAATGGAGTTTCACTTTGGACCATTTTGGATTCCCATTGGATAAACAAGCATGCACACCAACTTTCGCAATGTTTCGAGCTATTTCGCCCCCCTTTAAGCCCAACGCTAGCAAAACTGCACGATGGAGTTTCACTTTTAAGCACTTTCTTAGAATTGAAATTTGATCATAGATTTGGATGCCTATATGATAGACAATCATGCACGCAAACTTTCACAACTTCCGAAATATTTTCACCCCCTTTAAGCCCAACCTTAGCAAAACTGCACAACAGAGTTTCACTTTTGACCAATTTTTCAAAATTAAAATTTGCTCGTAGATTTTTCTACGCATTTGGTAGAGTGCACACCAAATTTCATGATGTTCGAGGCTATTTTGGTCGTTTATCAAGGTTGGTCAAGCAAAGGTCTAAGAGATACTATTTTTTCTGCTTTTTGTAATTGAAATTTGAAAGAGAATTTAGGTACCCATTTGAGAGATAACCATGCATACAAACTTCAGGGGATTTTGAGCTATTTTGGACCTAAGTCAAACATGGTCAAACCAAGACCTAAAAAATGTTGCACTTTTTTCCAATTTCTTAGAAATCAAATGGAAACGTATATTTAGATAGCCATTTAAGAGATTTTGAGTTATTTTACCCCTTAGTTAAGTTTGGTCATACCAAGTTCTAAGAAATGCAGTTTACTTGAGTTTTTTAAAATTGAAATTTTAAATTGTATTTAGGTACCCATTTGGGAGATAAGCCTACATGTAGATTTTTTTGGGGATTGCAAGCCATTTTGGACCTCAGTCAAACTTTGTCAAACCAAGGCCTAAAACGTTGCATGTTTTCCAATTTCTAAAAATTCAAATTTTAAAGTAGATTTAGATAGCCATTTCAAAGATAGGCATGGACACCTATTTTTATGAGATTTGGGGCTATGTTGGCCCTCATTCAAGGATGGTCAATCCAAGGTTGGAATTATGCACTTTTGTTGACTTTTTAAGAATTCAAATTTGAAAGTGGATTTAGGTACCCATTTCAATAAACAAGCATGCACGCCGACTTTATCGATGTTTCGAGCTATTTTCAGTCCCTTTAAGTGCAACCTTAGCGTAGCGCACAATGAAGTTTCACTTTTGACCAATTGCTCGGAATTGAATTTTGATGGTAGATTTAGATACCCATTTGGTAGATAAGAGTGCATGCCAAATTTCATGATGTTCAGAGTTATTTTCCCATCCTTTAAGCCAAACCTTCACGAAAATGCATGATGGAGTCTCACTTTTGACCAAATTCTAAATTTGATCATAGATTTGGATGCATTTTTGATATACAAGTGTGCACGCCAACTGTTGCAATGTTTCGAGCTATTTGGACCCCCTTTAATCCCATCTCTAGCGAAAATGCACGATGGAGTTTCACTTTTGACAAACTTCTCATAATTGAAACTAGATCATAGATTTCGGATGCCCACTAGACAAACAAGCATACATGCCAACTTTCGCAACGTTCAGAGCTATTTTGAACCCCTGCAAGCCTAACCCCAGTGAAACCGGACGACGGAGTTTCACTTTTGAGCAATTTCTTAGAATCGAAATTTGATCATAGAGTTTGGATGCGCATCTCATAGACAACTGTGTACGTAAACTTTCACGACATTCTAAACTATTTTCACCTCCTTTAAGCCCAACCTTGGAAAAACCACAGAAGGGAGTTTCACTTTTGACAAAATTTTCAAATTAAAATGTGATCATAGATTTATCTGTGCATTTGGTAGATAAGAGTGCACACCAAATTTCATGATGTTCAGAGCTATTTTGGTTGTTATTCAAGGTTGGTCAAACAAAGGCCTAAGAGATGCTATTTTTTGACTTTCTTCTAATTGAAATTTGAAAGAGAATTCAGGTACCCATTTGAGAGATATCCATGCATACAAACTTTCAGGGGATTTCAAGTTATTTTGGACCTTAGTCAAACTTGGTCAAACCAAGGCCTAAAAGGTTTCACTTTTTTCCAATATCTTAGAAATCAAATGTAAAAGTAGATTTAGATACCCATTTAAGATATGAGCATGCACACATATTTTTTGTGAGATTTTTGAGTTATCTCGGCCCTTAGTTAAGGTGCGTTAAACCAAGTTCTAAGAACTGCACTTTTCTTGACTTTATCTAAATTGGAATTTGAAACTGTATCCATTTTTTAGATAAGCCTACATGTAGAATTTTTGGGCATTGCGAGCCATTTTGGACCACAGTCAAACTTCGTCAAACCAACCCCTAAAATGTTGCATTTTTTCTAATTTCTCAAAATTTAAATTTTAAAGTAGATTTAGATACCCATTTCAACAATAGGCATGTACACCTATTTTTATGAGGTTTGGATCTATTTTGGCCCTCATTCAAGGATGGTCAAAAACAAGGTTGAAAAGATGAAGGAAAGATCATCAATCTAGATTCTTTCAAAAAAGGACCAAAAAAGGAAAATAAAGAAAAATCAATCTCACTAGACTTGTATTTTTACGAGAAGCATGATTGTATGAATATCAATGTCACGTTACCTCCCCAATCTCAAGTTCTTGGAGAAAGCAACTGCTAAAATTAGTAGTTTAGGACTCATATGGATGTGGAAAGAACTCTAATCAATGTGTATGTCTGAATCAATTATAATGTAACGAACCTGATCGAATATTGATAGACATTAACCCTTTAGTAGTGCAAGCACAATTTGGGGTTAACAACTCTTTATATTTAATTTAATTGCTCTCTACCTCCTTTGGATCAGTGAACTACAATGACATGCATTTTTTTATTTAGCCCTGATTGGACGATCTATTATGATTTAAATTCCCAATCCATCATGCTGCCCCTGATTGATGAGAAATCAATTCACAATGTGAAATTCCTTCAATGGATGAACAACCCATGATTTTTGAGAGATCCATAGAAAGTATGCTTATCCAAAGCCGAAATTAGCATTGGCATTTGATGGATGGTATATAATGAAACGTGATGGATCATAATTTAATGTTAACAAATAATATGATTGTTGAGTTGAGTTGAGTTCAAGTAGAATATCATATTTATTTCCATGCCTTGTGCATTCCCTCGCCTACTTATCATCTCAAGGTTGCTTGTTTTGTGACTTAAGGTTGGTATATAGGAGTAACTTTTGATCACTCCCTGTCATGTTTTGTTATGCATGGATGTGTCTATGATGCATATGTGTGTCCTATATATGTTATCTATAATGTATTTTTGTTTTTTGGCACTGAGAGATGGAGGCATGCCACTGCAAAATGCTTCATCTCTCTCATGTCTCTTCATATTTTTAATTACCTTGTTAGTAATTCCTCATTAATATGTCTATTGTTACAACACTCTCCCTCTTTCTATACTCTAATAACATTATCTAATTGAAAATTTTGTAGCCATGGTTTTATTTGGGCCATCCTCTTTAGTTGATATTTAATGCTTCACTTCCATTCCATCCGCATGTTTTGATCTAATGGTTCATAAAGTTATTTTACCTTCTTTGGTGAGCTCTCTGAAAGTCCCAAACTCCAATCCATTTATGACATGTGCCATCGATCTACAATCTACATTATGCCCCTTCTCATCAACTCAATGAAGCCTTTACTTTTATGCCCACCATGCTTTATACATCTATCCGTATCACTTTGGTCCATTGGTACTTGATGCCTCTCAAACCCATACTTTGTCTAATATTTTTCCAATGCCTTTGTGATTATGTGGTGAAATTCAAGGTGATTTGATCTTTGATGCACCATCCATTTCAACATCCTATAAATATGTTAATTCCTCCTTGTTTTCTAAAATATTTATATACTTCAAGCCTTCTTTCTTTGAAATTATTCACGTGCCTTTTGTGAGTTCACCATTCTTGGAGATATCTGTTGATAATCCTTTCACGCTTAAATTTATACTTAGATTCCAAACCATCCTCAATATGTACAGTCATGTCATCCTTGGTGTTCTCAAACTTAGTATCAAAGTACCTACAATACTCTTGCATCATAGTCCCCAACTAAATTAAAAATCACCTCCTCATTCTTAAGTGCCATACCCTCATCTCAATTACCGCCACGATTCCTCATCTTTAGTTTGCTAATCGATTCTTGGAACAATGATCTTTAATGATCATCACTTCTACCTATCTTTCTAATTGCCAAGGTAGTATTCACAACATCTTCTTTATACTAGAGTTGTCAATCACTCTTGCAACATCTACCCAAGTCGCAATTATTGGAGTCATCGACACTTATTTTACTTTTTGGAGTCTTCACTCGCTCAATGAAATTCACCATTTTTTTCTTGTAGTCTTCACTCTTCTACAATCTATGTCATCTTGTTCATATTTATCCCACCTTCTTTGTACTCATTCTCTTTGCAATATTCTTCTCTTTCAACATCTCATTCTGCAAGGTCTCATGTTCCTTGTCTCAAAAGTGTTACCATTTATGATATTGTTGGAAAGATAATCCTATGGGATTATGGTTCCACTTGAAATTATTGTAAATATTTTTGGCTTACGAAGATGGAGAGTCTACGTGAGAATCCAAAGATCCCGTTGGAAGATGAATTCCAACAGTCACATCAGTTGTATAAATAAAGAATTCTGAATCAATCAAAATCAATCCATGAGTTATTATCTCTAACAAGTGGTATCAGATCCTGTTGGAAGATGAAGTCCAACAATCACATCAGTTGTATCAATAAATAATTCTGAATCAATAAAAATCAATCCATGAGTTATTATCTTTGACATGTGGTATCGGATCCTGGTGTAGAGTACTATAACGCCCATTGCTCAAACCTAGAATTATGCTTTCCTACAAAATATTCCATTTGTTTCTCATCTCTCCATCCTATAAGATGCCTAGCATTATGTCCATGATTTCCTTCTACATGTTATGGCGTGTTGTCCTCCACTAGTCTACTTGCCCATTTTGTCTTGTTAAGTCTTCTCTTGGTGGTTACACTAATTTTGGTTATCTTCCCCTCGATTGTTACCTTCTTGCTCTATCAACTGAGGTAGATACAATCTCTATGTGAGATCCCTCTACAATTTCTTCTCTTTGCATGTTAGTTTCATCTCGAGCTATCGTTGTGTGTGGAGATAATGTTGATGCTCATTGAGTGTGTGTTCTAGCTAGAAAGAAAAATCTAGACGTAAAATATTGTGGTGACTACTTGTTGAATGCTCTTGCTCTATGTATGTTGGGTGTTCCCATTTGTGTGACTGGTGCGAACCCTATGACACATATTTGTTCCATTCCACATTATTAGGATGAGTTGGTTGATAAACATGGGGCTATTTATGTTTTTGTATGCTTGCTAAAAGGCCATGTCCAAGACTAGACTCGTCACACTCATGGATTTAGAGGAAGTTTGTTTGGAATTTTTGAAGGTGCTTAAATATTGATGGCCATTTGAATATGATATTGCAATATGTGGCATAAATCTCTTCATCTCAGACTCACAACACCATGGACCCCAGATCCTACTTATGTTGTGAATTTATTGCTATCATTGTGAACCCTAGTCCATGAAGAGATCACTGTAAAGAAGATCCGAGTGAAGAGCATGTGGTGGCACTCTTGTGGTGAGCTCTCTTCCTCCTCTTTCTTTGTATTACTGTGTTGTGTAGGTTGAACTGTAAGAAGAATTTTGGGAAGTAGCACAAAACGACTTATCATGGGCACAAGACCCGTAGCCTCTGACTAATCACTAGAAAATTGAGATTTCAATTTGCTTTGCCATCGACTTTAAGGGTTTAAGGTTATAGTGAGAAGAATACTTATTTTGTATGCTTTTCTACATGTTTGTATTCTTCTTTGTATCTGTGTATATGGGTATGTATGCTTCTCTCTGTATTTTTATCTCTATTATTTCAATTCACCTTTTTCTCCTCTTCCTCCTCTATATTACTCAGTTGTATGATTCTCTATATCCCTGTGTACTTCTTTAATTCTCTGTATGCTCCTCTGTATCTTTGCGCTGTGTGCGGGTATGTCTCTACAATGTAGAAGTTGGTTGCTGTAAGTGGGTATGTCTCTATATATGTCTTTGTACTTTGTGAAGTTGTGTTCTGTATATGGGTATATCTGTGTGTCTGTGTTGTATGTGGCCCTGTGGGTATGCCTCTATTGGAAGAGCAGTAGGAGCTCGATAAACATCCCCTACTCATTGACTCGACACATGGAGGATGCTCCTGCTCATCTAAAGATATCAAGCAAGCAACATGAAATCGGTTAATGCAAAGACTGGGATCCTAATGCAAAGTAAGCATTTCTTTCTAATTTCTTCTGGAAATTTTGTTGCCCTCTCTTTTTGTAAATCATTGGCATCTCACGGCCTTGCTTGTGCTCATGTTTATGTGATTTTTTGAGCTACAGCTCGATTGTAAAAAATTAAGGTTATGAATGCACGTGCTTCCTTTGGGGTTATCATTTTATGTGATAAGTGGCGTACTATGAGGATTCTGTAGCAGCCAATTGTCATTTGACTAGGAATGGGATGTGTTGTTGAATCATTAAGGATAGTAATTCTTCAATAGAATTACTATCCTATCTTGCTTTTGCAGTGACGTAGTCAATTTTTTGTTATTTAGATTTGGTTGATATGAATGGCCAAGTCCTCCCCATTTATTTTTACTCATAAGTTTATGTCATGCATGTTCATTTATGATTGAAACTTCTTAAATAGGGTTTGGGGGATTTTGTCAGGGATGTAAGAAATGCTATAGATTTGGATAATATAAGCTCATGTATCCATGTCCATGTTTGAGGTTCTGAATCTAGCTCACTTGTTAGTATTTTTTGATAGTTGAATTTGGTTTTGATATGAATGGAAAGTCCTCCCCATTCTGTAAGAATTGCTATAGATTTGGATAATATAAGATCATGTATCCATGTCCATGTTTGAGTATCTGAATATAGCTCACTTATTAGTATTTTTCCATGCTTCAAGTTTATGTTTCATGCTTTCATTTATGTTTGAAATTCCTCAAACATGAATTGGGGCTTGCTACATATATTTCTCAAATAGGTATTTTGTAGCTCACTTGTTAGTATTTTTGTTGTTTGGATTTGGTTTTGATATGAATGTCATTGAAACTTCTCAAATAGTGTTTGAGGGATTTAGTCAGGGCTGTAGGAAATGCAATAGATTTGGATAATATAAGCTCATGTATCCATGTCCATGTTTGAGGTTCTGAATCTAGCTCACTTGTTAGTATTTTTTGATAGTTGGATTTGGTTTTGATATGAATGGCAAGTCCTCCCCATTTTGTAAGAATTGCTATAGATTTGGATAATATAAGCTCATGTATCCATGTCCATGTTTGAGGTTCTAAATCTAGCTCACTTGTTAGTATTTTTCCGTACTTCAAGTTTATATTTCATGCTTTCATCTATGTTTGAAATTCCTCAAACATGAATTGGGGCTTGCTACAAATTTTTCTCAAATAGGTATTTTGTAGCTCACTTGTTAGTATTTTTGTTGTTTGGATTTGGTTTTGATATGAATATCAAATTCTCCCCGTTCTTTTTTCATGCTTTCTTGCAAGTTTATGTTTCATGCATTCTTGTAAGTTTATGTTTCATCCTTTCGTTTATTTTGAAATTTCTCAAACAGTAATTGGGGCTTGCTACAGATTTGAATAGTATGAGGTCACTTGTCCATTTTTTAAGATTATGGGGCAGGGTAAGGTTGGTAAAGTAGATAGGCTTTAGAATATAGTCTAAGTTGGGCTAGGTTCGGGTATAAGATAGACCAATTTTGTTAAGTTAGAGTTAAATAGGCTAAAGGAGGGGGAGGTGTGCTAGTGTAGGGTAAGGTAGGCTAGGGTAGAGTTGGGTTATGCTAGGGTTAAATAGAGTAGGGTAGTCTCAGGATAAGCCATGCTCCTAATGTAGGGTAGGAAAGGGTGGGATAGAGTAAGTTAAAGTAGAATAAGATAGATAAGGTAGGGTTAAGTAAGGTAAAGTAGGCTAGGTTTAGATATAATATACTAAGTTGAGAAAGGGTAGGGTAGACTATATTAGGCAAGAGCATAGGATAGGGTAGGGTAAGCTTAGGAGAAGCCATGCTCCTATAGGGTGTGATAAGTTGGGATAGTCAGTTGAGGTAGAATAAGCTAGATGTTAGAGGAGCATGGTTGGAATGGTACAATATGGTTGGGTAAGATAAAGTAGATAGATTAGGCTAGTCTTAGGATATAGTATGCTAAGTTCGGATAGGGTAGGTTACACTAGATTATGTAAGTGGTGAGGGTAAGTTAGACTTATATTAAGATGTGTTAGTCATTCAACTTGGTCTACTAGGAAGCAAAATTTCAACCACATAAATCCACTTGGTCTAGGAAGCAGACTTTCAACCACTTAAATCAATATGGAAGGATTTATAGGACTTTACAGGGAAAAGGCATGTGGGAGTGGTTGGAAGAGAGCTACTTGTAAGCATGTCTCTTTTTTGGCTAGTCTGGAGAAATTGGAACCGGGTCATCAACGGGAATTGGGCTTGGTGAAGTTGGTTAGAATTCCACTTTGGAACCCTCGATCCTCGGATATAGATAATACCCCCCCTCTTAAAAAAGAATTTGTCAATATGTATGGTTTCTAATTTGTTAGCAGGATATCCAGCTCACTCCCAAATACAACGGGCAGAAAAAATTTGAATTGGTATAAAGCTAAACCACTTTGAAAATAATAATGGCTAAGAAAATAGGGTAGGCTAGTGTAGAGGAGGGTTAGCTTCCTGAGGATAGGGAATGGGTTAGAGCACTTAGGCTAGTTTAGTTTAGATAGGCTAGGCTAGGATAGGCTAAGGTAGCTTAGGATAGGATTGGATAGGCTAGGAGGGGTAGGTGAAGGAGTTACAAGGAAGTGAAGGATACAACAATGCGGGATTGGGATGCGTGGTCAAGTGGGTGTGACAATAGGGGATGGTGCAGGGGGTTCAAGGGTGCAATAGTGGGGGAGGAAGTGGTAAGGGTCCAATATTTGTGTTGATGGGGGAGGAGGTGGTAAGGGATTGATGGGTGGTGAGAGGAGCTATGATGGGGAACCAAGCCAAGAGTATAGTTGTGGGGATAATGAGTAAGGGGTCGTACGGAAATAATGGTGGGGTGGGATTTATGGGGCCCAAGTCTACGACAGTGGGGTCCATGGTGAGGGCAAGTGGGATTGGCCTAGGGTCCAAGGTAATGGGGTTGAGGGCTTGTGGTATTGTTAGCCTGTGGTTGGGGCTTAAGTCATCTGGTGTTGTGGGCTTGTGTTGGGGGGACCCCCTAAGTCCTATGATGGTGGGGGTTTATATTTGTAGTGATGGGGAAGGAGGTGGTAGGGTGTTAAGGGATGGTGATACAAGCTATGATGGGGTGGTAGGGGTATAGTGGCAGGGATTGCAAGTAGAAGGTTTTAGGACAATAGTTGTGGGGTTGGGAGTAATGGGGCTAAGTATGCAATAGTGGGGGCCCATGGTGATGGGGCTTGGGGGTGCAAGGCTTGAATTGGTGAGGTTTTCCTTACGTTGGCCAAATGCTGGCAATGAGATGGGATAGGGACTAAGAGCCCATAGTGGGGGCTCGAGGGCCCATAGTGGGGTTGAGGGTTTGTGGTGTTGCGGGCCTATGGTGGGGATCCTAGGGCTTATGGTGGGAGTCCAAAGTCCCACAATGGTGGGGTTGGGGGTGAGGGGGCCCAAGGCCTATGATGGTGCAGGTTGGGGGTTGCTAACGAGGGGTGTAGAGCTCGTGATGATATTGGTTGGGGCTATGGAGTGAAGAGTTTGCAAGGCAGGGGTTGGTCAAGGGATTATGGTGCTATGGGCTGGGAAATAGGGTCAACAGTGGTTGGCTCTAGGACCTATGGTTGTGGGGGGAAAGGGTTATCAATGCTGTTGGTTTATGGTGGGGTTTGGGGGGTCCACAACATGTGATGGCGATAGTTGTAGGTTAGGGGTTGTGGGGGTGCCTAGGGGTTGTTGGGGTTGGGGTTTGGGGGAGGGGGTCAACTTTCGTGGTGATTGAGGTGAGGAGTAGGGGGACCCAAGACTCACATCAGTGAAAGTAGGGTGTGGGGTTGGTGACATAAGGTTGGAAGTGGGGTGGATAGGGTGCATGTGAGAATTGCCAAGTGGGGGTCCCTTGGTCTCTATGAAACATGGGGATTGTTGGGTTATGGGTGGGCTCATTAGGGCGAGAATTTGGGGGTCCCAAAGAATTGCATCAATGTGGGTGAGTGTAAGGGAGGTGGGGGGTCTTGGGGCCTGTTAAGATAAGGGAAAGGATGTTTTCAGGAATAATGTTTGTTTTGATCGAAACTATGGGTTAGGGAGTAAAAAGTCCCATGAGAGCAAGGGTTGGGGTTGGCGGGCTAGGGGCACGAGGTGGCGATGACTAGGGATGGGAGGCATCCAATTCCTGTGGTGGTGGGTTTGGGAGGTAGGGGAACCCAAGGCTTGCATTGGTGGGGGTGGGGCGTGGCTAGTTTAGGGTCCCATGACAATAGGGGGTGGGAGGCCTAAGGGATTGTAACAATTGAGGATGGGGGTGCAGAGGCCCCTGAGTTGGAATGATTAGGGTTGGGGGTTGTGGTGAGGGGGCTTAGGGCCCACTTTGACAGGGGTGGGGCATGGGGTTTGAGGGTCATCATGTCTATGGGGGTGTTAGGTAGAGGGTGGGGGGGTGTAAGGATTTCGGTGGTGATGGATGGGGGTAGGTGGTTGTTGGTGTTTGGGTTGTGTAGGGGTTCAGGGCTCATTGTGGTGTGGGATTTTTGGGTTACGATGCCTGAGGATGGTGGTCCCATGGCCTGTGGTGATGAGGGTGGGGTGTTGGGGACTTAGGGATTGTAGCAATGGGGGTGGGGGATTGAGGGCATAGGGCCTACACGGGTGAGGTTTGGGGTTGTGGGGGTTGGAGGAAGGTGTATATCTTGTGGCAATGAGGGCTACAGGGTGGGTTATGGTGTAGCCTCCGACAAGGGATGTAGGGTGGGGTGTGGTGTGACCTTAGGATGAGGTTTCCTAGGGGATATACATCATGGGGGTTGGATAAGAGTGTTGTGGTGCCTATTGATGGGGCCCTAAGGCATCAATTAGTAGACGTGGGGAATTGGCGGCCTTGGGATTATGGTAGTGGGGTTTGGCTCTAAGGGATTGGTATGGGCTAGGAGGTGTAGTGCTTATGGTGACAAGGGATAGGGGTTGGGGGAGTGGTGGAGGTTCCCAACGCTCATTAGGGTCGGGGTGAGTAGGGCGTGTAAGACTTGCATCAATAGGGTAGGGTGTTGGGAGTTGGCGGTGAGTCTGTGGTAGTGAGGGTTGGGGGTAGTGGAGTTGTGGGGGAAAGGAATGGGGGTCTTAGGGATTGTCATGACAAGGATAAATAGGGATCACAACGTTTAGGGTCCAACTATTTGTATTGGTGGCGGTGGTGGGGCATGGGTGGCGGTAATTCCTACAACAACTAGGGTAGAGGGTTGGGGCGACAAAGGCTTGGGACTTGAGGTGGCAATGCTTGGGGATGGGAGGGATATGGTTTATGGCTATGGGGTGAGTAGTAGAGGGCCCAAGGCTTTCATTGATGGGGGTGTGGCACTAGGGTTCTAGAAAGGTGTATATCTTGTGGCAATGAGGGCTACAGGGTGGGTTGTGGTGTAGTCGCCGATAAGGGATGTAGGGTGGGGTGTGGTGTGGCCTTAGGGTGGCATTTCCTAGGGGCTCTACATCATGGGGGTTGGATAAGGGTGTTGTGGTGCCTATTGATGGGGCCCTAAGAAGTCAATTAGTAGATGTGGGGCATTGGGGGCCTTGGGATTATGGTAGTGGGGTTTGGTGCTAAGGGATTGGTGTGGGCTAGGAGGTGTAGTGCTTGTGGTGACAACAGCTAGGGGTTGGGGGAGTGGTGGAGGTACCCAATGCTCATTAGGTTCAGGGTGAGTAGGGGGTGTAAGACTTGCATCAATAGGGTAGGGTGTTGGGAGTTGGTGGTGAGCCTGTGGTAGTGAGGGTTGGGGGTAGTGGAGTTGTGGGGGCTAGGAATGGGGGTCTTAGGGATTGCCACGATGAGGGTAACGAGGGCTCACAATGTTTAGGGTCCCAAGATTTTCATTAGTGGGGGTGGTGGGGGTGGTGGGGCATGGGTGGCCCTAATTCCTACAACAACTAGGGTAGAGGGTTGGGGCGACGGAGGCTTGGGGTTTGAGGTGGAAATTCCTGGGGATGGGAGGGATATGGTTTGTGGTTGTGGGGTGAGCGATAGAGGGCCCAATGATTTCATTGATAGGGGTGTGGTGCTAGGGTTTGAAGGCCTTGTTGGGTCAAGGGTTGGTGAGAGTTGAGTGGGCTTGTTAGGGGATGTTTTGGGGGGGACGTAAGGTGCAGAGCTTATGGAGATGAGTGTTACAGGTTGGTGTCCCTGGGGGTGCATAGCTTGTGACTATGGGGGGGGGGGGTATTATAGCTTTCCATGACCCAGGATTTGTGTTGGATGTCTCGGGCCCATGACAATGGAGGGTGGTGTGGATTAGGGGTAGTTGGGCGGTGATTCCCAAGGATGGGAGGCCTAGAGGTGGTGAGGTAGGGTGACCTAATGGTGGTGGTGTTGAGGTCCTACAACACTAGGGATTTGAAGAGCCTAAGGATTCCCACATTTGAGGATACAATTGGATGAGTCCAATGTTCGCGACAATATGGTCTGGGGTGGGGGAATGGTAGTGCTTGGCGATGGTAGCCAAGGGCTTGCATGGATGGTGCAATGTTGATTGTGGTGGGGGTTGGGGAACAGGGATTGAGAGTTTAGGTAGGGGTTTGGGAATGTGGATTGATAGAGTTGGTTCAATTTCTTTGAGATCCTGATCATCCATTTGCCTCTTGTTGTGTGCCCATTCCACCATTTCCTTCTCTACATTCTTTAAACTTGTTGCAAACTAGATAGTGGGTGAGACCCCTGACCAATGATCGTATGGAATCCAATGTTCCTTTACCAAATTGTGAAAACTCGCCTCCTTGAGACAGGTTGAGTTGAACTTGAAAGGGATCGTAGGTTTCCTCATGCTTCCTGCAACCTCCAAAAAGATAGAAGGATGGTCGGATTCACCTACACTCCCAATCCATTGTCTTGTTTGAATGGGGTTCTCCATAAAATTATCCGATAGCAAAATTCGATTGATTCTCATTGCTATTCTGTCATCCCCTACCATCTTATTCCTCCAAGTAGAATTTAGCTTGATATGTTATACATATATCAAGCCCTTCTCTCTTAATTTGTGAACAAAAAAATTAGATGAAGGGGCCTCTTGCCTTTGGACCCCAAACCTCTGATGCTCCCATGGAGAAATTTAGGTCCCCACCTAGAATAATAGCTTCACCATACATGAAATTTTTCTTGAACAAGAGTCCCAGAAAGGTACTTGTTCCATGTATGGCTCGTAGAGATTTAGCATTATGAGCATCAACCCTAGATATTTTGAGAAAATTTCCAAACCTAGGCTAGATTCAAAACCCCAAGAGTTTTGCATTTGACCGTGCAAGTATTCCAACCAATTTCCAACTCGTAGATATGCCCCTAGCATCAGCACCTATAAAAATCCAATTCTTTAACTTTAAAAGATGTTGCAGTACTGAGTAGATTAACAATAGAAAACCCCTCCCCTAGTGTTTCTTGAAGGAGAATTAAGTTAGGCTGGTTTGATTCAACCAACTTTCTTGTGGCCAATTTTTTGAACAGGGTCACCAAACCTGGAGAGTTGAAAGAGAGTAGCTTTATAAAGGAACCGCTTTTGGGGTTGATGTTGCTCTAAATACCGCAAAAATGGAGAGTTGGTTTATGGGTCCATGTCCACAAGATCCCCCTCCTAGGATTTCGAAAGATGAGATTTCCTCCCATGACCTTTTCCTCCAATAGAATCCACTGGATTTTGACCCAGTCTTTCAAGATTTTTACTCAAAGATCACATGGTTGGGATAGATTGATTCTTAAGCTGGTATAAAATTGCTTCCTATTCTGAGTCCATTGAGGACTCCACCTCTATTATTACTTTTGATGGGGAGACACATGACTTTTCTTGAATGAAGGAACAATGTGCTAAATTTGACCCAGACATAGTGAAATTTGAGGAGCCCATAACCCTAGGGTGGAAGGAGAGATCTTTTAAAGGGCCCGACCAGTTCCTTCCCAACGGAGTCAAAGAATTTATCAAAACATTTATAGGGTGGGGGGTGAATAGGCATACCCATCTGAGGGACAAACCCTCGGCATGACTCTACTGTGAGCCGATTTTTTAGAGATGCTTCCGAAAGCCTTTGGGAATGTAAGTCTTCAGTCATGTCGGAATGTGAGGCAAGGACCAAAGACTGGAGTGTTTTCTTGATTGCTTTGTATTTCGTGATAACCTCCTTTGACAAGCTCCTACTTCCTTCGCTTGGCCGAGTTTTACATTAGATAGAGATGTTTCCACCTCCTCATGATGCATCGACCGCTTCTTTGTTGGTGAAGGGTGATTTCCTCATGACCATCCTTGTATATGCAAATGAAACTGATTAAGAATGTCACCATATTTGTGGCACCTTCGACAATGAAAGGGAACTCCTTTAAAATCTTGTTTCTACACATACTTTTCATTCCTCGCTAGAAGTTCTAGATCTTCTCACGGTGTCGGTGCAGCTAGCCCTCCCATCGAGCAAGCCTCATCAAGCAGCAAGCCCTTCCATCGATTTGATCCCTTCTCCCATCCATCCCAATCTCAATCTCCCACGTAAGTTGAGTGTCTCTTGTCTAGCAATGAGGTCGATCAACATCGAGCAACAAGCCCTCCCATCGATCAAAGCTCCTCTCTCATTGAGCTCGAGCTTAGCCTCCCATGTGAGCTCATCTCGCGTGAGTTCATCCTATGCCTATGAGCTCTCTCAGCTTGTACCCTCCCCCTTGTCATGTGGCTTTCTCATCCCATGCCCTCCCCCTTACACCTGTGAACTTCGAGCCCTCTCCCTTGAACCATCTAGCAGATCGACTATGAGAGGTTGATTGAACAACCATGAAGGGGCAGATATTTTTTCCACCAAGAGCCCAAAAATCTGCTCAAATCCCATTTCAAAGGGGAAGGGAACTCACCTATTCTTCTTGACAATAGCACAACAAACAACAAAACATAGATAAGTTTTGTGGGATTTTGTGGGGTTTTTTGTGGTTCCAATATAGTAAATATTCTCTGTTGGAGAATTAATGGAAGACTTCCCACCCTCAACTATGCTTGAGCTAACAACACCAGGATTTAATAGTGACCATATATTTCGCATTTGCAACAGTATCCGGGAATACAACCCCACTGATATTTCCCTTGAGTGGGATTTCTCATACTGGGAATCCCAGGTCAAGAACTTGTTGTGGAGGGTGGAAAGTCTCGAGACAGAAAACAAACAACTCCACTCAGAAGTAACTAATCTCAAAAATATTGTCTCTAAAATGAAACATGAGAAAAACATGCACTTACAGACAACAAGTACAGATTCTCCACTGCTCCAAACAAAACTTAATAATCTACAAGAAGAACTGAAATCACAACAAGCCCTTCTTTAACAAGAAACCTAAACATAACAACAAACACTTAACTCTTAGCTGAAGTGGTTCAGAAAAGGGAGTAGCCCCCCTCTTTCACCGTGGTTGATCAGATGGTGCAAGTAAGGTTGAATGAGGAATTCCTCTGTCGAGCTCAAGAGCTTAACTTGAGAGTGCGAGGACTCCCACCTCCCACAAACTTGTTAGACTCCCCCTTTTATATTGGCATTTCCTTCCTTCATGGCACCTTGGACTTGAAGGACCTCACTCTGAACATGCATGGGTGGGACTCAACTGCACAATATTCTTCCATTTTTGGACACCAGAGGACTGGTCGATGACCCTCTGAGATAAGAGAAGGTTGACTTCACTCCCACTCATGTAAAGGATTTTCCTCGATGCTGACCTCACCAAAACCCAACAGGAAGAACTTAAACAAGACAGGGACATGGCCATAGTAGCACTAAAGGAAGGCCAAGAGACAAGTGATTCAGATCCACATCAAGGAAAATTTCAAAATAATTTGGCCTTTTGCACACATCCCGATGTACACAGGTTTAAGGGTCAAATCCATATGTACGTGAGAAAGGGATTAAAAGTCACGTATGGAAAATAATGCATGTTTTTAGGGATGATATTGCAAACATCAAAGGTACAAAAATGGTCCATGGGGTCTAAAGAGTCTGCAAAAGGATAGGGAATGCCATAAAGGTGTGATCCACCATGTGTGGTAAAATCAGCTGTAACAGATGCCCCCCAATGTGTGAGGTCAGAGGGGTGATACGATGGCCGAAACACATTATAAGTCCATCCCAAAAGTGGAGTGATGAAGAAACCAGTGGAAGAACCAGCCATCCAATTAGTACAATACAATAATCAAACTATGCACATAACTGCAAGTAGATATAGCAGTCCCGGATACATAAGAGTACAATGGCCATGAATGGACATGATACAAAGTATGACATGTGTGGTCATCGCCATGTACAATATAGATAGATTAGAATATCCATGATGAATATATACAAAGGATCATGATCTCCATGAAAGCTAAAGATATATAATGGATCAAGATCTCCATAATGGCTGGAAAGATTTGACATATACTGGAATCAAGTCACGAGAGCTGAAATCTCATGAACACTGGAACGATCAAGGAGGTAGCATATATGAGATGCCATCGATCTAGAAGGTATTCTACACAATCCGCTATGAGTAGATGTCCTACTATGTGAATAGAGGTGTCAATGTCGAACATAGTAGTCCATCATCTGATTACCGGTCATTGATGTATACCGTTAACAGACGCGAGATAACCCACCGATAATGAAAATGGGAATCAAGGTACTAGAGTGCAAACTAACAAGTGTGAATAAATGTGTTGAGGTCAAACACTTGAGAAAATCCATCGATCAGGGGAAATTGATGTATTCCCAAAAGCTGTCGATGGCGAGAGAACCTGCCACTAATGACTGCAAGTCTCAAGGCACTCAAAAATGACTCTAGATTCCTATCTCAGAATAAATGATCTGAAGTCGATGGATGAAATCTGCTAGAAGGAAGGCATTAAGGCATACCCCATAATACAACACGAGGTACTTAGCAAGGCTGTATAATGTGGAAGGACTTGATCATAATGTGCAAAAACCAGTAATAGTATCGGGAATGGCCAACATGCAAAGTCAAGAGAACTGAGGAATGGCCGACTCAGGTTTCAACTTCCTTCGAAGGAGAGCATAAAGATGAATGGTGGCTGAATGTAGGCAGCATAGACTCGATATACAATACTGGCACATCTCTGTGACACACGAGGAATCGACAGAGGCTCCATAGGGACTGGAAGCTTAACTATCTAGTGGAGATAAACTCATAGAAACGATTATAGCTCCTAAATTCAAACTAATAACCCAACCAATGGATGTGATATACAGTGCTCTGTTCAAAGGTGACACGACTTGACTACTGCCAAAGATAACATATTTTCTTATCCATCTTTTTGGTTTTTAATTTTTTTTTGGACTTTTTCAAATATTTGAAAAACTTGAAAAAAGAATAAAAGTGCTTTAAAGTTATATACTAGGAATAGATGAGTGTCAATGGGCAAACAAACTAGTTCCAAGCAGCGAAACATACCTATGCTCAATGCAAGGAAACATGTGTAGGATAACAACACTAGAGGGAAAGTCCCCTCCTGGTAAAAAATGGGGAATCAAGCTGCAAAAGATATATAAAATGGCTCTACTTTGCTAGACATGAGACAAGCTTGGGCTATATAGCTGATACTCAAAGTCAGGGAAGCCGACATAAGGCTCAATGAGGCAGGAAAAACTCATGATAATGCAATTACAACTTGACATATACAAGGGAGTCCCGGGGAAAAGGCTAGCATAAAGTTCAAGAGGAGTATGAAGCTCTTGGTCAAGGACATGGTGGGACTAAAAGGGACTCCCAGACCTAAGAGAGGACTCACATCATGGGTACCAAATGCAAAAGGGAGCTAACTAGGACACCCATGTATAGGAAATCTCTACCATTCACATAATATCACTTCTAACAGCAGCATGAAGGTTCTGTGATACCATGGAATGGGTTCGTACCTAAGGTCAAGATGGAATGGTCATAAGGCAATGCATAAGTGCAAGCGGATGTGATATCCTAACCTATATGCTAGTTCAGACATAATACCTGTGATAGGAACGAACGGGTCGAAACCTCAGAGAGAGTGTACAAAAACTGGACCCTACATGACAACCATATTAGTCCAAAACAACCCAAAATAGTTAATAAAGAATCCAAACTATAGGATATAGGGAGGAATGATCATGACAACTGCACCCAAAGGAAACAATGCGGTGAACAATGGGACATAAAAAGGAAAGTAAGGTGTCGACCAAATGTTCACGCATCCACAACCACCCCCATGAGGGTGATCACCGGTGTAAATACCGAGAGAAGGGAGTCAACATCCTCCACAAATGGAGTAGAGGGCATAATGTGACCACTCCCAAATCTATGAGCACGGTAAGGGGTTGTGATGCCCCCAAGTCTGACACCAGGGTCCGTACTAGGACCAAGGATGGGTGATAGGATACCATGCATGCCAAAGATAAAAGGACCCAAACTCAAGAGAGCATAAATATACTCAAGTAACTGCGATCCCAAAGGCCAACTAGCGCACAAAGAGCACACTCCTAAGAAAATCTACAGCCAAAATACAAGCAAACCAAGGGGAGGATATCTGAGCTCCTGAATGTAGTAGGTATGTCTTGCTTAGGAGAGGCTCGAAACTCCCATACACTATAAGCAGAGGTATGTAACCAAGTATAGTGGCCCTCAGCTTCAACGCATAAAGAAACTGTGCTGTTCGACCTCTACCTAGTTGGGACACCTACAAAATAACCTCTGCAAGTACCCCCTGAGAACCTAGGTAAGGAAACTAAGGTCACCCCAATATAAGCAATGCTCACGTGGACAGTCACACGTGGGATCGACCGTATGGGTAGGGTAGCAAATCCCGAAACTCTCCAAAGAGCCCCTAGATACGAATACAATCCTAGAAATATCTCTGGTGCTACTCAGTTACAACCAGGGGTCATCCCAATCATAACCGCTCACACTACCTCGTGCTTAACTCCTGTGTAAGAGGAGCATCCCAAGAAACACTAATTATACCAAGGATTTCTCTATCTCACCTGGATTGACACTTAATTGTTGTTGTTTAGTAGTCTCGGAGAATTAACTCACAATGAACTATTCCAACCAAGACTCTAAAACCCAATCTTGTTGATGCACCCTATAAAAGAAAAGAGTGTAATCCATTTTATTATGCGTTGATTTTAATTAGTTGTAATTACTCAAAGGGAAATGATCACACAACTAATGAAGTTATGAATCGGCAGTGAAGTAAATATGCACACCATAACAAACAATGCTAAGTACAATCTTTATCAAATGAAAAATAGGGTATGCCACTACACGAGATGCATAAATATATATTCCTTTCTGAATGCCAATGCTATCCTTCCTATATGAAAGCCTAAATAAAACTCTAATCCAAGAAATCCAATTCAAGTACCTCCTCAAATCCATATGCAAAAAATGAAACTACCTTGTATTTTTCAATATAAAAGAATGAAAAATGAAATAAAAGTCATCTAAAACTCTCAGTCTCTGCAGCAAGTATAAAACACAAGCCCAACAAGACACCGAGACAAAAAAGAGTAATGCACTAATAGCAAAACAAAAAGGATAAATGACTAAAGCTACTTTCAAATAAAAATCAATAATAAAGCAGTCTCTGGAAAAGAAGCATCCAACGGACAACATTAGACCCAAGGAAGACCCAACCACACTCACAACCCTCCCAACAACTTCCCACAACATCAAACTCACCAAAAGGGAGGATGTACGCGACTGTTTAAATAACAGCTGCATATATACGTGATTTTTGGCCAAAAAGCTACATGTATACATGAATTTTGGCCAAAAACCTGCGTGTATACATGAATTTTGGCCAAAAATCCACATATGTACATGACTTTTGGCCAAAAACCTGTGTATACAAAGAAGGAAGTGGTAAAAAGCAGGCCAAGGGTCAAACCAATAAAGGGGAGTGTCAATGGATGAACATACTATAAAATGCAACACGGAAACAAGGAGAAACAAAGATCAAGTCAAGAATATCAAGCACATTATGCCCCCAAACCCAAATAAAAACAAGGAACATCCCCAGCGGAGTCGCCAATTCTATGAAACCAGAGATTCTAGGTTCGATCCCCAGCGGAGTTGCCAATTCTATTACGGAGAAAAATTCCAATGGCTTGGGGTACCACAACAGACAGAGTGACTCCACAAATCAATCCTTTCCTATATGCAAGAGAAATCAAATATCTAACACTAAAGGATCTCGATTCGTACCTTATTACGGACGGTTGATGTAGATCCCCGTTGAGTTTTTCCACTCTCGCTTGTATTAGCAATTTGCTTCCTCAACATTCAGCAAACAAGACAGGCATGCTATATATAATTGTGTTATACCTACTCTAGCATATATAATCAATAACATATATGCATTTAAAAGAATCCATGGATCAAATACTCATTTAAATACACATTATTGGACAGGAAAAGGTATTTCTATTGATATAAAATAGAGATTACAATAGTGACAAACTCTGTCGGCACGTCTGCGAATCATAGAAACTGAGTCCCCCACTTGGGCCTCCACCACTTCAATCCTCCATCTCTCGATAGCCAGCTCACAAGAAAAAGGAAAGCTTGGGAACAACACAAAGTGCTCCAAGGGACAAAGGGATGCAGACTCAAGTATAAGCTCCGGTAATAATGGACTATAATTTTCTTGCTCTTCAATTCCTCCCCCTTCAATGTATCCAAAGGGTTCCTTATATAACTCTTCAACGAGGTAATGGAAGGTCGAATCGGAATGATCTCAAGGAATATGGAAGGCCAAGAGACAAGTGATTCAAATTCACACCAAGGAAAACTCCAAAATAATTTGGCCTTTTGCACACATCCCGATGTGCATGGGTTAAGGGTCAAATCCGCGTATGTACACGAGAAAGGGATTAAAAGTCACGTATGGAAAATAATGCATGTTTTTAGGGATGATATTGGAAACATCAAAGGTACAAAAATGGTCCATGGGGTCTAAAGAGTCTACAGAGGGAGAGGGACAGGGAAGGCCATAAAGGTGTGATCCACCATGTGTGGTAAAATCAGTTGTAACAGTCGTTTTCTACTTCTCTCCAGCCTCATCATCTTTGCAATTCATAAGGAGTATGAGGGGGACCCATTCCTTGATCTTTACACAGATATTTCCCATTTATCCACTCTTCAGGAGATCATTCTTCTAGGTGACTTCAGCACCCACACCAAATGCTTACAGGTACCCTTTAATGATAAATTCAAGGATGTTCTTTACCTCTGAGAGTTACAATTGGAGTCTGTAGGTCTTCAAAGGAATTCGCAGGAGAAGTATGGGTCCATCAGAGGATTTGGGAGGCATGTTTTGTAGCTAGGTGAGTCTCATGGGTCTCTTGATCCTAAATGAGCTCCCTTGTTTTCTGGAATTAGGAGACTTTACATGCTTCCCCCACCGTGGGGGGCACAGTCTTGGCCAACCAAGATCTCCTCTCACATATTCAAAACTTCTATATCTCTCACATTCCTTTAGCATATCATGCCCTCTTCACCTTCTTTCTCTCTACATCCCCCCTCCCTCCCTTCACTCCTGAACCGACCCCAACACCCCCTCGAACCACCTTCACATTGATTCCGACACCAATCACCTTTAGGAACTACTTCACCCCATTTTTCACTTTAGGTAATTAGACACACCCACATCCAAATATGATACTCTCTCGATGCTTCGGTTCTTGGGGAAGAATACCTTGACTCTTACCCCCATTCTACCCGTCAACACACCCATAAGCCCACCTCGAGATCCTGCCCCATGAATTCTTGGTTTTATGACAAATGCAAATCCCTCCATAAACAAATCCGTTTCACCCTTACACATGACCCCTCATCCTTCCCTATCCTTTGCAAATCCTACTGTAGACTCCTTTCTCTTAAAAAGTGAACATTTATATCTCGAAGGAAACGTGACATTTGTGGAGCCCCTGTCATGACCCTAAATATTTTTGGCAGGCTGTCTTTCCTAAACATCATGCCATACCACCTGACCTTGACCCCCAAGCCATGTTTTCCCACACAACCTCCCTTTATGACATCCTTGGACAACCCCCAACCCGCATCCCCTCTCCTCCCTTCTCTTGCCACCTTTTCTTAGAGTGGGAAATTAGGAGAGCAGTCAAAGCCATGAGTACCAACAAAGCAACACACTAGGATGGTCTTCGGGTGGAATTATTGAAACATGGCTGTATTGTTGATTTATTCAACAACGTGGCTTGCTTTGGCTTCTCCCTTGCCTGGATGTTATCGGATGAGCTAGTAGGGCTAGTCATCAATAAGCATATGAAGGAGAGAGTGACCATTGTGACCTTAGCCACTTCTCCAAACTTCTTTGGAAGTGAGATCCTCCTAGGGGAGAGCCCTAATAGCAACTCTGTAAGGACTTTAAACACCAAATATTGTCTTCTTTGAAGAATATTAGAGGCCAGTTCCTTAATGGAGTCAATTTAAGGATGAAGAAGACATACTATATGAATGAATATAGATCATGTAAGTGCATATAATATATCAACTTTAATTGTGGATTCATCCAAGGTTAGAAAATAATCAATTTTCGTCTTAGATCATGCATATATCATATAACAAGTTTTAACTGTCATTCATCACATGTACTAGACAAGCATAGCGTCCAAAGTACAACAATATATAGCAGTGGCAAAGCAGTATGAATTCAATGATATATAAGCCTTGTCAATTCTTCCTAATGGAAAGGTGCAGAATCATTAAAGTAGTAGTGCTTGTATCAATCGTGAGGACAACTGTAATCATCCACCATTTAAGCATGTGTTCATCTATTGTTTTATCATTTCAAACACACTAACTACTTAATGTTTGCAGCAATATATATTGTAAATATAGGCTAATGATGAGACTTTTCAGTATGTAGGCTTGCAAATAGGGTCTGATAATTCATTACTAGCCATAGAGTCATTGTAAATATACAACAATATTTAGAGTTTAAATTATGATCATATCAAAACAATGTTAGTATGTACAATCTAGGGCTAAGACAACCATTGCAAGGGTTGTTCAGGCCTGAGACAGACCCTAGAAGTAGCAGACCTATCCTAACAAAACATATTTATTGAAGTTGGTAGAAGTAAGATTGTTTCAGTTCTGTGCTAGTAGGTATGTGTGTTCGAGCAGGAGATAGAGAAGTATTAGTAAAGCTGGTAGTTGCTAGTGTCAAGTGTGGCTAGTTCAGAAGTGAGCAAGTAATAAAATATAGTTCATGCGCATCCCCGATTATTGACCTGTGAATGAAGGGAGCACACGCGAGGAGAGATAGATATTTATTCCAGTGCCAACATAAGGAGGGATGTATACCCCACCCATTGCACTCCACTTTCTGGACAACCTGCATGCAAAAATAAAGAAAAATAATGGTCGAGGTCTGTTTAGACCTTAGCCAGGGTACCAAGGACCTACGAGTGAGGGTCGTCAGCTGGAGGAAAGGAAAGGAGTAGGTTTGACGGTGGATAAAGGGGAGACGAGGGGAGGAGGAGGAGGAGGAGTAGGTTGGATTGGACATAAACCAGCAGACAGAGGTAAAAGAGGGGCAACCGAGGAAGTTTAGGTCAAGTCTGAGGGTGGAGGGAGGTAAAGAAGGGTGATCAAGGGTGTAAGGACAGTCCTAGGCTTGTTTTAGAGGCCAAAAGGAGAGGTGTGGGTGAAGGGAACCTTGGGAAGGCAGGTTGAGCCCTAGATGAGAAAGGTCAAGGGGTGAAGGGAGGAAATAAAGGGAAGGGGAGAAAGGAGAAAGAAGGGAAGAAGAGGACAATAGGGCTAGGAGGATGCAAAATAAGGTGGCCGAGGTAGGATAGAGGGACAAAGTGAGGCCGCTAGGGAAAAAGGAGGACTGGTTTTGGGTGTTATGTAGCCCTATCTAACCTTAATCTAACATCAAATGCATTCTATCTAACCCTAGGAACTAGGTTTTGAAGAAAAGAATGGTTTGGGACAAAGGGAGAAGACTTTACCCTAACCCAGGGAATTTAAGGAGTGATTAACCTACCTCTCGAGAAGCTTATCCTAGGATTTACAACAAACCTGAAAGACCTAAGGTTCTAACCCTAGAAGGACTCTTATAAGGACGTACTTCTACAACCAAGGTGACTAAAAGTTGACGAAAGATATAGCCAAGACAAAATTCAACCCTAATGGCCACCATTCAATCCATAAACATACATCATTCATCAACATTTAACAAATAGAGACCAAGAAAATCCTAGATACCTCTTTGTGCAAGTGTTTGATAAAAATACCATAGCATCACCTTTGCAAGAGCATTGAACCAAAGAATCTTCAAGAATTTGCCATCAAAACCCAAAAAACATCTTCCTCAAGAGGTGCACCTCACTTACAAAGAACCCTAGTTGGGTAAATTAAGTGCATAGCATTTTATCCCACTCTTCTTATGTAAAAATGAAGAGAGGAGAGGCTTATAAATATCCTCTTACACTCACTTAAAAAAAATAATATCCATGCCTACATGCCTTCAAATGTCAATTAGAAATTATAAAATGTCAACTTAAAATTATGACAATAATATAAAAATGGCATAAAGTAGGCTTATAGTAGGCTACCTCTGGTATTTCCCCCCTACGTACCAAAAATTGATAAAATAAGTGAATCACCCTGAATGAAAGGATGGAATGAGCTGGAGGGAGGGCATCATGCACCATCTAACCCCAAAAATGTTGTAAAATCCCTCAATGCCCTCCTCAAGGCTGCAATACAGCCTGACATGGGAGATAACATCTTCTAAGGAGAGAGAGTGCTAGCTTGTTGAAGGGCTAGGAGGGCGTCTGAGATAGCTGTGAAGGGAGATCGACATCTCATAGATGAACCATAGGCCACCAGAGCAAGAAGCAAGGTGTGGGGTCACATGACCCAATGTTCAACCCTTGAGAGCTCGGGACACCAACCCCAGGGTTAAAAACCCCAATAGAGGGAAGTCAGTAGTGCCATTAAGCCATACTACTCCTAAAGGAAGGATCAAAGTGCCCAACCATGACCACCACTGTTGAATAACACCTCTTCTAGTAAAAAAGGCCTCTGTCTCCTTGGGGCACATCTGACGGTGCGCTGGGTACAAATGCAGCGTAACGCCTGGGCATGACACATTATTCATCCCATCCGCAAGTCAGGGAATAACACAAATCCAAATAACTACAAGACTATCATGGTGGGCCATACATTCTCCAAGCTCTACAACCATAGTCTTACATAAGTGGCTTTCTAAAGAGCTAGAGAGTTAACATCTTAGGGATAGAGTGCAAGTTGATTTTCGCTTGGACTGCCAAACGATTGATCACACCTTCACACTTCGAGCCTCTTATATTAACTAAATTTAATATTCTAATATCTTGATTAAAAATATATATTTAATAAATATTTTATTAAAAATTTAAGCTATTTTCTAATATTTGATGAAAAAATATATTTAATAAATATTTTATTAAGAATTTAAGCTACAAAGCTTTTAGTTTTTTATGTAAATATTAAAATTATAAAATTAAATAAAGTAAATATAGTTTATTTAGTTTTGTTGTTGCTTTGCAAAAACAACATAATAAGTGGTTCAAGAATTTAACTTGTATGCGAACATTAAAATAGGTTGGAAAGATATTTTATTTAGTTTTGTTATTGCTTTGCAAAAACATAATAAGTGGTGGAAGAATATGTAAATATTAAAATGGAATATTAAAATAGGATAGAGAAGAATTTAACATAGATGTAAATATTAAAATGAAATATTAAAATAGGATGGAGAAAGTTTAGAGTTTTTCTAAATATAATTCTCAATCAAAACAAATTATATTAAAAAATTTAAACTTATTTTAAAATTTTTTATACATGAATATTTTTTAAACTAAATTTAATATTCTAATATCTTGATTAAAAACATTATAATTAATCGAAGAATTTAACATAGATGTAAATATTAAAATATGATGGAGAAAGTTCTAGAGTTTTTCTAAATATAATTCTCGATCAAAACAAAATATATTAAAAAATCTAAACTTATAATAAACTTAATATTTTAATATTTAATTAAAATAAATATATTTAAAAAATATTTATATTTAAAGATTTAATATTATTTTAAAAATATTATTATAATATTATTTATTAATTAAAAAAAGTTTAATATTTTTTATTAAAAAATATGTATTTAATAAATATTTTATTAATAATTTGTGTTTTAATGTTAAAATCCAATATTTATTTAAAAATATATAATAATATTTTTCAAAAAATCTTAAAAAAATACGTAAATTTTTAATTAACAAAATTTATTTTTTTAATTAGTTTTTAAAATTTGAAAAGAAAATGTAACCACCATCATCATAAAAAAATATTAAATTAATAAATATAAAAATAATAATTAAAATAT